>JAVJIF010003488.1:0-250223 GCA_038442645.1 Agave tequilana | reverse complement strand
TTGTTTTGTGTTTTGATGATGACAAACCAAATATGAGCTATTTGGTACTAACAAATTTGTTAAGATAAGTTTCAGATTTGTACCATGTTTAGAGACCATTCGCTTAGCTATTGCAAGAACTTCTAAGTTCCACAAAGCAAGGAAGCAAATTGCACATCAAGGAAGGATCATAGAAGAGAAGGCACTAGCAAGGCATTGGATGGCTCAAAGACTTGAAGATAGCTCAAGAAGTCTTCATGTAATTTGTTTTTCAGTTTATAGTTTGTTAAAGAATAGTGGATAGTGTTTGAAGCTCTCTCATACACGTTTTTGCGCACATGCTCATTCCAAAATAATTTCTTATAAATTATACAAAAATATTTTGCATACAAGATTTTGCCTACAGATATATATTTGTGTTTTATACTAATCCCTGTTCAAAAGTATTTTTGATAAAATCAAAATCCTCTTTTTTTTTTTTTAAATTTGGCTTTTTGACCTGATCCGGTCGACCGGGTCGGTCGACCGAGCCTATGTCAGTCTGGTCCGGTCGACCGGACCAGTCGACCGAAGTCCTGGCAGATGCACGTATCCGTGTGCACGTCTGTCGGTCGACCGGGACGGTCGACCGGACTATTTATTTTTTTTTCACAGTTTGTATCAGTCGACTGGGTCGGTCGACGATAGCCTGTAACGGTCAAATTTTTATACTACCGGTCGACCGGCCCGGTCGACCGATCCGACCGTTTGAACAGTAACGGGCAGATTTTTAAGGGCTGTTTATTTTTGTCTTTTGTGTTTAAAAATCCGTTTAAGGATATATTTTGATCTAATTACCTCCTAAAATCAGTAAATATGTTTTATCCCTTAACCCTAGCCCTCTCCTATAAATAGGGGTGTTTGGGGAGAGATTGGTTACAACAACAATCTTTGCAAAAATTCAAAAGTTTAAGGCTTTCAAAGTTCTTGGTTTTTGTGCTAATTCTCTCAATTTTCTGAAGGGTTTTCAAAAGTTTTTCTCTGATTTCAATTTCTTCTCCTTACACAAAAAGAGCTTCAATTCTACTCATTATTCTCTAAGGACCTTTTGTAAGGGAAGAGATATTTGAAAGAGAGAGTTTGTGGTCTTTTGACTACCAAGGAAATCACTTGTTCTTGAGATTGTAGGAGTTGGGTACTCCATTGTAATTGTTCTTTGTGATAGTGGAAGTAGCTAGAATCCTTCTGGGGAAGGCGGGGAGTAGAGCTGGGTGCTCGAACCTCGATAACATATCCTTGTGTTTGCGATTGGTTTACATTCTTGCAATCCTTGTTCTATTTTGCTTGCACTTATTACTTGCTCATCATCATGTCATACTTACTTGATTGCATTCATCTTGTGATTGTTGTAGCTTTAAATTTTTAATTTGACCCTTGATTAGCATTGTCACCTATTCACCCCCCCCCTCTAGGTGACTTTTCAATTGGTATCAGAGCTTGGACTCTAGGTTTGGCTTAACATCCATAGAGAGATCCTTAAAATATTGCTAATCAACATTTCATTCATACATTCATACACTAGTAAACATGGCCGACAACATTAAAACCCCACCTAAATTTGATGGACTCAACTTTCCTATTTGGAAGGTTAGGATGACTATCTTTTTGCAATCACTAGGTAGTTTAGTGGCTAAGTCTTGACCAAACCCTATGTAGCACCCAATGAAGATGAGAGCACTTGGACCGACTTCAACTTTAGAGAATATGAGGCTAACTCAAAAGCCCAAAACTCCCTTTTACCGCCTTGAATGAGGATGACCTTACACGGGTAATTCATTGCCAATCCGCCTATGAGATTTGGCAACACTTATTGGTCACACATGAAGGGACTTCACAAGTCAAGAGAGCTAAGATAGATCTCTTGAGGTCTCAATATGAATCATTCAAAATGCTTGATGAAGAATCCATTGATTGTATGATTACTCGTTTCACTAAAATTACAAATGGTCTTTCTTCATTAGGTGACGTCATCTCCAACGATCAAAAGGTGCGCAAAGTGATACGGGCTCTTCACCATCTTGGGAGATCAAGGCCACCACCTTAAAGGAGTTGAACGACAAGGACGAGATGGACATCATTAGTCTCATTGGGAACCTAAAGACCCATGAGATGGAGAAGAAAGTAAGAGATGAGGCAACTACTTCAAAGAAGAAATCATTGCCTTTAAGACTTCATCCACCAATGATGACGATGATGAAGACGAAGAAGAAGATGAAGAGCTAACCCTACTTGTGCGGAATGTCAAGAGGTTGTACCGAAAGAACAAGTTCAACTTCCGGAGAAGATTCGAAGGCAAAGAGGAGCGGAAGATCATTTGCTATAATTGCCGCAAACCCGGACATATCATGGCGGATTGTCCGGAGTTCAAGAAGAAAATGACTTCCTCCTTCAAGCCAAAGAAGCCGGAGGAAAAGAAAGCCTACAAAGCAACATGGGATTCGGAAAGCGAGTCCGAAGAGGAGGTGGATCAAGCTAATATGTGTTTCATGGCAAACACACCTAAGGTAACCCCTCAATCCCATGATGATGAAGATGATGAACTAAGTAAGGAAGTTCTAGTACATGCATTTGTAGAACTTTCTGAAACTTATGATAATAAGAAACTTGAATGCTTAAAATTACAAAAAGAAGTTGCTTTTCTTAAGAATCAACTTGCCATTGTTTCGAAAGAAAAAGATGATCTTTCTTCAAATCTTGTTTCATTTCAAAATGAATTTGATGCTTATAAGATTTCTTGTAAGGGTAAAACCCTATTGTTGATAATAAAGAAATTTCTTCTTTTAAATCCAAAATGAATGAGTTTGAAAAAGTTTTAAAAGATTGTGCCTTTAATACTAAGAAACTTGAAGAAAAGTTTTCCAAAAAGCACACTTCTCATGTTAAAGATTCTCATGCTAAAATTTCACATGCTCACACTTCAAATAATACTTCTCATGCTAAATCTTTTCATGCTCACAATGCCCATGCTCACAAATCACACACTCACTATGCTTTTAGATATGGTAGAGTGTATAGATGTACTTATTGTGGCAAAAATGGACATTTAGCTAAATTTATTATGATAAATTGCATAGTTCAAATAATCTTGTTTGGGTTAATGGCTCTAACCCTCATGAACCAAGAAAATGTGGGTACCAAAATCAAGTCCTAAAATGTTTGATGTAGGTACACACCAAGGCTCCAAGACGTAGGGAGCGGTGGTACTTGATAGTGGTTGTTCAAGACACATGACATGGGACATCAACAACTTCACAACCCTATCAAGGTACATGGAAGGTGGCTCCGTCACCTTCGGGGATGATTCCAAAGGCACCATCATCGGTATCGGTAATATTCAAATTGGTTCATCTCCTATTATAGAGAATGTTGTTTTAGTAGATGGTTTAAAACATAATTTGCTTAGCATTAGCCAACTTTGTGAACGTGGACTTAAAGTTGTTTTTGATGATTCCTCATGCAAGATTTTTGATGTTAAATCCGATGTTTGTATTCTTACCGGTTTTCGTGATAATAATGTTTATATTATTGACATGCTTAATTTAGATTGTTCTACTAAATGCTTAAATGCTTTTGATGAAAATTCTTGGCTTTGGCATAGAAGATTAGGACATGCATCTTTTGACCATATCTCTAGGATTAATTCAAAGGAATTGGTGAAGGGTATACCTTGCTTGGATTTTGAGAAAGACCGCATTTGTAGTGCGTGCCAACTTGGGAAACAAACCAAGTCTTCCTTTAAACCAATCAAGGATATCATGTCAACTAGGCCTTTAGAATTAATTCATATGGATCTTTTGGACCAACTAAAACTAAAAGTTTAAATGGAAGTAGATTTGCATTTGTTTTGGTTGATGATTTCTCCCGTTTTCTTGGGTTTTCTTTTGCAAAATAAAGATCAAACTTTTTCTCATTTTAAGATTTTCGAAAAAGAGTTGAAAAAGAAAAGGGTTTTCCGATTTTGAGAATAAGAAGTGATAGAGGTGGTGAGTTTATTAACCAACTCTTCATGACTTATTGTGATGAAAAGGGAATTAAGCATGAAACGTCTTGTCCTAGAACTCCACACAAAATGGAGTTGTAGAAAGGAAAAATAGAACACTTCAAGAGATGGCTAGGACAATGATAAGTGAATATGACCTCCCTCAATATTTATGGGCCGAGGCCGTAAACACCGCATGCTATATATCGAATCGTATTTATTTGTGCAAAAATTCTTCAAAAACATCATTTGAAATGTATCATTCTAGAAAACCAAATGTTGCATATTTTAAAGTTTTTGGATGCAAGTGTTTTGTTTTAAATACTAAGGATAATTTGGGTAAATTTGATGCTAAGGCTTATGAGGCTATCTTTGTTGGATATTCCTCTACTAGCAAAGCATATAGAGTTTTCAATAGATCTACACTAACCATTGAAGAATCCATGCATGTTAAATTTGAAGAATCTAATGTGGTTGTTGAGAATGTTGTAGAGATTGAACCACTAGGTGAAAACATGGAGAGACTATCCTTGAAGGACTCACCCACTCAAGAAGAAAAGCTAGATCCTATTGGTGAAGTTCAAGAGGATAAGGAGGAAAGCACTCAACCGCTTCCTAAAGCTTGGAGATACGCTACAAATCATCCTAAGGAGCTCATCTTGGGTGATGCATCTAAAGGAGTCACAACGCGCTCCAAACTCCATGACATATGTGGTAACTTTGCTTTTATTTCTCATTTTGAACCCAAAGGCATTCTCAAAGCCGAGACGGACCCATATTGGTTGCTTGCCATGCAAGAGGAACTCAACCATTTGAGCGCAACCAAGTTTGGCACCTTGTTCCTAAGCCCCACGATAGACCAATAATTGGTACTAAGTGGATCTTTAGAAACAAGATGGATGAGTCCGGAAATGTCATTAGGAATAAAGCTAGGTTAGTGGCCCAAGGTTACACTCAAGTTGAGGGAATTGACTTTGAGGAGACCTTTGCACCCGTAGCACGGCTTGAAGCCATACGGATGACACTAGCTTTTGCATGTTTTAAAAATTTTAAACTTTTTCAAATGGATGTGAAAAGTGCATTTTTGAATGGTTTTATTAATGAAGAAGTTTATGTTGCTCAACCTCCCGGTTTTGTTGATCATGTTCATCCCGATTTTGTTTTTAAACTTGATAAAGCTTTGTATGGATTGAAACAAGCTCCAAGAGCTTGGTATGAAGGCTTTCTAGTTTTCTCATTTCCAATGATTTTATTAAAGGCAAAGTAGACACAACTTTTTACTAAGCATGTTGATAATGATATTTTAATTGTGCAAATTTATGTTGATGATATAATTTTTGGATCTACTAATGAGCTTTTGTGCAAGGATTTTGAGAAGGTAATGCAACTAGAATTTGAAATGTCTTCCATGGGTGAGCTCAATTTCTTCCTTGGACTCCAAATCAAGCAATTGCAAGACGGAACCTTCATTAACCAAGCCAATATGCAAAGGAGCTAGTAAAGAAGTTTGGGCTTGATGGATCAAAGGCTTGCAACACTCCAATGGCAACTACAACTAAGCTTGATAAGGACGAACAAGGTAAAAATGTTGATATTAAATTATATAGAAGCATGATAGGAAGTCTTTTATATTTGACGGCAAGTAGGCCGGATATCATGTTTAGTGTGTGTCTTTGTGCTAGATTTCAATCGTGTCCTAAAGAGTCTCATCTTATTGCGGTAAAACGCATTATTCGTTATATTAAGGGCACAATTGGGATGGGTCTTTGGTATCCAAAACTATAGATTTTTCAATGACTAGTTATTCGGATGCCGATTATGCGGGTTGTAGAGTAGATAGAAAGAGTACTAGTGGGACATGTCAATTTCTTGGTAATTGTCTTGTTTCATGGTCCTCTAGGAAGCAAAATTCCGTAGCTCTCTCAACCGCCGAGGCGGAGTATGTTGCCGCGGGGGCTTGTTGTGCACAAGTTCTTTGGATGAAACATACTCTCCTTGATTTTGATTTGCACTTTGATCATATAAAAATATTTGTGATAATACTAGTACTATTCACATGACCAAAAATGCAAATCAACATAGTAAGACCAAGCACATTGAGATTAGATATCACTTTCTTAGAGATCATTTTGAGAAAGGTGATATAGATATTGATTATGTTTCTACGGATTTACAACTAGCCGATATTTTCACTAAACCTCTTGATTTTGCTAGATTTTCGTTTATTTGTGGAGAACTTAATGTTTGTATTATTGAATAAACATGTTTTTCATAACCCTTTTTGATGTATGACAAAAAGGGGAGAATAAGTTTACATGGACAAAAATAAGTTCATTTGGTCTTGTTCCATATGAATTTATATGTTTTGTTGTTTTGTTTTTATGAGTTTTGTGTTTTAAATAAATTCTTGTGTTTTAGTTATTTTTGGTATTTTGGTATCAAGAGAAACTTTTGTTTTAATTGGTTTCAATAATTGGTGCATCATTTCAATTATTAGTTTCTAGAGCATATTCTTGTGTTTTAAGTATAGCATAATTTGAGGGGGAGTTTTCTCCTACCCTATATTTTGTTAATAGCCTATTTGTTTTGTCATCATCAAAAAGGGGGAGATTGTTGGCCCAAGAGGTTACACTCTCCAATTGTTTTGTGTTTTGATGATGACAAACCAAATATGAGCTATTTGGTACTAACAAATTTGTTAAGATAAGTTTCAGGTTTGTACCATGTTTAGAGACCATTCGCTTAGCTATTGCAAGAACTTCTAAGTTCCACAAAGTAAGGAAGGCAAATTGCACATCAAGGAAGGATCATAGAAGAGAAGGCACTAGCAAGGCATTGGATGGCTCAAAGACTTGAAGATAGCTCAAGAAGTCTTCATGTAATTTGTTTTTCAGTTTATAGTTTGTTAAAGAATAGTGGATAGGTTTGAAGCTCTCTCACACACGTTTTTGCGCACATGCTCATTCCAAAATAATTTCTTATAATTATACAAAAATATTTTGCATACAAGATTTTGCCTACAGATATATATTTGTGTTTTATACTAATCCCTGTTCAAAAGTATTTTTGATAAAATCAAAATCCTCTATTTATTTTTTAAATTTAGCTTTTTAACCTGATCCGGTCGACCGGGTCGGTCGACCGAGCCTATGTCAGTCTGGTCCGGTCGACCAGACCAGTCGACCGAAGTCCTGGCAGATGCACGTATCCGTGTGCACGTCTGACGGTCGACCGGGGCGGTCGACCGGACTATTTATTTTTTGTCACAGTTTGTATCAGTCGACTGGGTCGGTCGACCGATAGCCTGTAACGGTCAAATTTTTATACTACCGGTCGACCGGCCCGGTCGACCGATCCGACCGTTTGAACAGTAACGGGCAGATTTTAAGGGCTGTTTATTTTTGTCTTTGTGTTTTAAAAATCCGTTTAAGGATATATTTTGATCTAATTACCTCCTAAACATCAGTAAATATGTTTTATCCCTTAACTCTAGCCCTCTCCTATAAATAGGGGTGTTTGGGGAGAGATTGGTTACAACAACAATCTTTGCAAAAATTCAAAAGTTTAAGGCTTTCAAAGTTCTTGGTTTTTGTGCTAAATTCTCTCAATTTTCTGAAGGGTTTTCAAAAGTTTTTCTTGATTTCAATTTCTTTTCCTTACACAAAAAGAGCTTCAATTCTACTCATTATTCTCTAAGGACCTTTTGTAAGGGAAGAGATTTTTGAAAGAGAGAGTTTGTGGTCTTTTGACTACCAAGGAAATCACTTGTTCTTGAGATTGTAGGAGTTGGGTACTCCATTGTAATTGTTCTTTGTGATAGTGGAAGTAGCTAGAATCCTTCTGGGGAAGGCGGGGAGTAGAGCTGGGTGCTCGAACCTCGATAACATATCCTTGTGTTTGCGATTGGTTTACATTCTTGCAATCCTTGTTCTATTTTGCTTGCACTTATTACTTGCTCATCATATTCATTGTCATACTTACTTGATTGCATTCATCTTGTGATTGTTGTAGCTTTAAATTTTTAATTTGACCCTTGATTAGCATTGTCACCTATTCACCCCCCCTCTAGGTGACTTTTCACAATTCAGTTGGCAGATAAGTCATATTCAGCAATCAACGTGATAACAAGTTGCAGGACAGAATTAAACTTCTACGGATAAGTCAAAACAAGTTTGGAGATAAAAGGAAAATTCAAATTCAGAAATATTTTGCTCATCCTATCTTCATACGCTTCTTATCCCTCTGGTTTTCTTCTATAAATACCCCTGCATAGCAACAGAGGAAGGGCAGATCTCAGAAGCTCAAGCTTAGGGTTTCTTTAGATTCTCTTGTACTTTTTTGGTTTTTTTTTTTTTAACTTTTAAGAAGAGTTGAAGAAAGGAGAAGGCTTTGTACTGAGTTAGTGACAGACTTAATAAAAGGTCATTCTTTTCTTTCAATCTCTTTGTTTTTATTATTATATGTTTCTTTTATTTTCGTTCATCTATTTTATGCAATCTTTTATCATGTTTTAATTCCATCATAATTATGTGTAACTAATTTCTTAATAGTTTTCTAATCTCTCCACTAATTAAAACCTAGATCTATGAAGATAAGTTGATTGAACTCTATGCATGTTAAAAAACCTAGGGTAAGTAAATAATTCTTGAAGACTAGTCATGAATTGAGTTAAGCTAGGTTTAGGGTATGCTATTAATAATTATCCTTAGTTTATACTTAGATGCTTTGATGGTTTAATGTTAAGTTAAAATTACTTTTCTTAAACTATACTTTGGGACTTTGATAAACCAATGCTTAGTTGTATCTAGTGTACTGCCAACAGGGTTTAATCTCTTTCTTACTTTTCTTTCTTGGATTTGAAACAATAATCTAGGTTTAATCCTTATAGATTCAAAAGATATTTATTCTTGATAGACTAGTGTTTGGTTGTGATGATGATTAGTTGGCTATACTTATTCTTTTATTTTAAAATATTGCTTACAAACAATTTCTTCTTTTACAAGCTAATTGTTAGAGAATTCGTTCCGAAAAGCTTCTAACGCATTCCTCCCTGTGGATTCGACCCGCATAGCCCTTGCCACCGTGGATATATTGTGAAAGACAGAGACACACATTTATCCAGATAACATCCTTCTAACCCTTAAACTATATCTCTGTTTTTCCTCAATCAAATTTTGGCACCGTTGGCGGGGAGGGAACGGTACGAGATTCTCTAAAAAAAAACTAATTATTTATTTATTTTTTCTGTTTGCAGGATCTGATAACAGGAAAATTAGCTGCAGTTAAGGACATATAGCAACTCTGTACCTCTGCCCTAGAAGGCAGAGCAGCAAAGCCTACTATCTAGCCGCGCAAACGCGGCATTAGCCGCGGATCCGCGGCTATAGTAGTGAATTACTGACTGAATTTTTTTGCAGGTTTCTACAAATTGCAATTTCTGTTTACTGCTCTGATAAGTTTTCTTTGTGATCACCCTGCATACTGCTAACTAATTAATAGTAACCTATTAGTTGATAAATAAAAAATTAGACTCTTGCATCATAGGCACGTGCCTATTTAAATTTTTTTAATTTCTGTTTAAGAGTGCTAGCGACAAGGTACGTTCGCATTGCATATAGATTAGGAAGCACCCTTGGCTGATTTACTGCTTTTGAGTGACTACTTGTCTATTTCTTTACACGTGCACTAAATCAATTTACGGGCAAAACACATAAACAAGATAAGGTGGGGATTTCATCACCCTTCCTTGGCCCACAAATCATCTCCGCCACACTCACAATCCTAACCTGATTGGTAGTCAAAAGTGCATTTTTATCATAACATTTACCATCACATTTTCATATTTATTCATTTAATTCTGCACAATTATTAATATTTTATTATTTATTGTGTGCAGGCCTCGAATTATTATTTTAATAATAAATAAAGCTTAATGAAGCCCAAAAGCCCACATTTGAAGCCCAAGTGCAAAAGTGCAAATATCAATTGTCAAAGTGCAAATACACAAGGGCTAAAGTTGTAAATATCAAAGATGAGGGAAGAATAGAATTCTACCCAACCCTAAACATGCAGATGAGGATGAAAGACAAAGATAAGATGCAGAGATAAGGAAATTCGTTCAAAAGAGATTGGGAGAATTCTAAATCTAGATAACTTGATTCCCAAGTTATATCCATATCTCAAGATGAAGAGCCAGGATCACACTTCCAGAAGCAAACGCCCAGATGAACGGACTAGAAGAGGCCACGCGCCAAAGCGCGTGGCCAGACGTCACCACCATGCCGCAAAATTGCGGCAAAAGCCACAATTTTGCGGCACTTTGATGTTATCTGGATACCAGATTTCGTTGGCGACTTTATCCGGGACTCTTCGACCTTCTGCACCTATAAATACCCCCTGCAGTGCAACGTACAGAGGGTCGAGAGGCAAGCCAAGGGCAAAAGCTAGGGTTTAGTTTTTAGGTTAGATTTTATTTTCGTTTTATTTTGTAAATTTGTAACTGAGAGTGGAGGAAACTTTCATGGAGGATGGAGTCTTCGCTTGTACTGAGGTGACAGCGGTATAAGCCCGCTTATCTTCCATTGTTAATGAAATCCGTTTAAGGTTCGTTTTTGTTATTATTTTATGTTTTTCATCTCTTGTTTATTCTTGTGTTTCTCTGTTTCTATTTTCTTTCTTCTATTTGTTCTCTAATGCCTTGTGAACAATGAAACCCAACTGCTTCGAGACTGCCTAGCCAACGAAGATCCCTTGATGGCTTATGGCGATTAACTTCCTATACGCCATACTTGCAAGTCTTCCGAGAAAAGGTAAATCATCGCACGGATCAAAGGTAAGCAGGCTGAAGAGGTTCGTACGTGTTTTTATTTTCTTTCTTTAGTTTTGATCCACATCTTCCACAATTCTTTTCTTCACTTCATTGTAAATACTATTCATTGTAAATACCACTGCTAATAATAAAAAGAAAAAAAAAAGAGATAACTTGCTTAACGCTTCCATCGCAGTCCCTCCCTGAGGATCACGACCCGCATAGCCCTGCTACCACGGATTAGAATTGAGAACTTGCACATCATATTCTTAAAACTAAAAATTATATTTTGTGTGCAGGAAATCTCAGTCGACAAATTGGCGCCGTTGCCGGGGAGGGACGGTAAGTTTATCTCTAAAACAAAAATTTAATTTTTAACTAATTCTTTATTCTTTCTGTTTGCAGGTTTGGAGAACAGGAAACAGAAATACAGAAGCAGCAGTGGACATATAGCTATCCTGTGCCTCTGCCCTCGAAGGCAGAGCACAGGAATCTACTGTTTTGCCGCAGATCTGCGGCCAGAGCCGCAATTCTGCGGCAACAGTAGAGAATTACTGATCCAAATTTCTGCAGGTTGCTGCAAAGTTCAAATACTGTTTACTGCTCTATTGATTTTGTTCTGTGATAACCCTGCTTACTGCTAATTAATTCAACAGTAAAAAGTTTGTTGTTAATGAAAAAATTGATTAGACGTTTGCATATTAGGCACGTGTCTTTTCAATTTATTTATTTTTACTGTTGAAGAATGCTGGCGACAAGGTACGTTTGCATAGCATATAGATTAGGAAACACTCTTGGTTGTTTACTGCTTTCTTGAGTGATTACTTTTCTTACAGCTTTCATCTTACACTACACTAATTCATCTTATAACCCATAAATAAGATAAGGTGGGGATTTCATCACCCTTGCTTAGCCCAAAAATCATATCCCGAGCACTCACTAACCCAAGCCTAACTTAAAAAAGAGTAGACATTGGCCCTAGGGACATCTCGGACTCAATAGGAGATTATCCTAAGGGGGAATAGTGCTGGAAGTTGACTCTTGCCAAATCAGTGTCTAGGAAAGGGATTGAGGGCCGAAAGCCCGAAGATTGGTGGTTATTTAATTAAGGAACGTCTTTGACGGAAAACCTCCCACCACTCTTGCCCTGACCTGGCTGATTAACTCGTGGTCAAAGTCTGCACCCTACCTCCCGTGGACAGTCTAACCAGTTAGGAGTCGTCTAGGTCATAGGTCTACCCTAACTTAGGTTAGAATTTTTTTTGTTTATTTGTTTGTTTTGTTTGTATTGGTGTGATATGGCATATAATAATAATTCCAATTTTAATCCATATTACACACCAAACTCTTTTTCGGATATTACCAACCCGGCATATCATAACTTTGACCAATCTAGTGTGCCAGAATGGTCTTATCCGAATGAATATAACCCGCACCCTTCATCTTATGACTATAATGTCCATAATAATTTCAACTCGTCACAGAGTTCATGGGGTTTCGATTCCCCCGAGTTTAATTCTCAACCAAATTGTCCTTCATATCCATCTAGTTCACATTCTTTCAATGATTCATACTCAGATCCCCCATTCAGAATAGATTACCATCTATCGGGGAAATGATAAGTATGCTCGAGTCCAAGCAACAACCACCATCAATCTTAGACATGATGATGCGTGAGTCCACCGACTCACAACTTCATCACGATTACACTTCCTTTTCCAAGCCCAATCACAAAAGAGGGTTGAAGCCATGACTCAGGCTAGATTAGCTCGTGAGCATGACATAGATTTGATGGTTCAATCCTTACGTTCTCACCGTATGGCTAATTCTGATATCGCTGACCACTCTTTTAGAGCCGACGAACCAAGTTGCTTTGGACAACAAGATTCTAATTCAGTACAATTATTAGAACTTGCCGAAACTCCAATTGTTAATAGTTTGGCAAGTTTTTCCTTTCCTGAAATAGAACTTGAGGATGAATATGATCATGATCTCCCACTTGATGATTCAATTTTACTTCCTGATTCAATAATGACTCCAGTGTCTCCACCTAATTTCACTTTTTCCGAGTCCACATTGGATCCTGTTCCAGTTCATCATGATATTGAGTCACCTATAATTGATGATCATATTGAACTTGACCAATTGTGCAATTTTGAAAGTCTCATGGATAAATGGCAAGTTCTTTTTATTACATTGAACCCAATGAGATATGCAACCTAGATTCTCACAATCTCTTTACTTCTGAAACTGATTGTACAATTCTGACGGAAGATGTTGACCTTAGTTTTGAAGAATTGTATGGCGATGAGCTAGAATTCCTTAATATTAGAAGTAAAGAGATATCACCCATATTAGGTCACATTCCATTGTGGGAAGAAGATTGTGGACTTGAGTTTCAATTTCTTGACTTGGACTCAATTCTTGAACCTTCCCGACTCCTGAGCCCTTACTCGATTTGAGCATCTTCCTTGAGTCGGTATTCGTTCCCGTACCTATAATGTCTAAATCAATAATTTCATCTTTTCATACTCCATTTTGGGACAAGGAGGTTGAGACAATTAACTCTGAAATTTATTATGAAATTTGGAAATTTGATGGGGTGGAAATACTAAAAATTGATTATACATATATTTTAGTGGGTTATGTAAGGAAAGTTTCTGGTGGGTTCCACCAAATTATCTGTTATCTTGATTGGGCCGCATTTCGTGGACCAATTAGACCACCTCCGGAACCACCACCTTAAGGTAACTTCCGCCTTCCCTTGTTCTGTTTCATGCATATATGCATTCATTCATACATTGAGGACAATGCATGAGATAAGTGTGGGGGTGGGCTTTACTAACATACTAACATAAGTAGACACTAACAAAATTTGCTAATAAAAAAAAATATTAAAAAAAATGTTATAAAAAGGAAATATTTTGACTTATTTTTTTTTTGAAAGAAATCTAAGTTAGTTTTAAGGATTAGGAAAATCGTGATTAGATTTCTAAAAACTTGGTCAAAATAAATAAATTGTTTAAATTTTAGGTATAGGAAGAGAAATTGAATAATTAGTTAGTCTTAATTTTTACCTTAATGAAATGTGCATTCCTAGTACATATCTAGGATTCTAAGACAAAGACCTTGTGCCTCATAATATATATATATATATATATATATATATATATATATATATCACCAATTAAGCTGGATACATGTGCCTCAAGAAGCATAAGTATTCACGCCTAAAGGTAAGTTCTAAATAAAAATAAAGTCCTTAGTTTTGTGGCCTAGTTCATTCGAATTTGAGTCCGGGGGTGTTTTCTCACCTGGTGCCCTAAAGCCGACCGGTTGGGAGTCATCGACTTTAAGTTCGCTATATGGGTGGATTAGAAAGCCTAAACTAAAGAAATATTATACATGTATTAACACATCTATTAGTCAATTAGTTAGGTATGAGGGCCTCAAGAAGCCTTGATACTTATACGAAAGAAAATTAGATGAGTTATAGATGCCAAAAAAAAAATTATATTAACACATCTAATAGTCAATTAGTTAGGTATGAGGGCCTCAAGAAGCCTTGATACTTACACGAAAGAAAATTAGATGATATTATAAAAAATAATAAAGAGGCATGAGAGTCCAAGTTAAGGAATTGCTAGTAAAAATTCATAAGAATGCATATGATTTTTGGTAACGAAAAAGACTATATTAGAAATTCAATTTTAATCCTTACCTAAAATGAATAACAATTGACTTTATAAAGACTAGGTTTGAAGAATGAATAAAAATGAGGATCCTAAAACTTATAGACTACTTAGTCTCTTCCAATATAAGTCAAATATTTTCCTTTTTATGGATTTTGTGGGCGTAATCCGCTGAAAACCCTCACGAGACAACACTCGTCCTCTAGGATAACCTAGAGGTTTAACGGCTTGTTGCACGTGCTAAGTGCAATCGTGATTCCTACGAAAGTGAGTTAGGTTAGATTAACTTTTCATTTCTTTTTCTTTTTCTTTGTTTTTACTCGAGGACGAGTAAAAAGATAAGAGTGGGGGTGTGATTGGTAGTCAAAAGTGCATTTTTATCATAACATTTACCATCACATTTTCATATTTATTCATTTAATTCTACACAATTATTAATATTTTATTATTTATTGTGTGCAGGCCTCGAATTATTATTTTAATAATAAATAAAGCTTAATGAAGCCCAAAAGCCCACATTTGAAGCCCAAGTGCAAAAGTGCAAATATCAATTGTCAAAGTGCAAATACAAGGGCTAAAGTTGCAAATATCAAAGATGAGGGAAGGATAGAATCTACCCAACCCTAAACACTTGCAGATGAGGATGAAAGACAAAGATAAGATGCAGAGATAAGGAAATTCGTTCAAAAGAGATTGGGAGAATTCTAAATCTAGATAACTTGATTCCCAAGTTATATCCATATCTCAAGATGAAGAGCCAGGATCACACTTCCAGAAGCAAACGCCCAGATGAACGGACCAGGAGAGGCCACGCGCCAAAGCGCGTGGCCAGACGTCACCACCATGCTGCAAAATTGCGGCAAAAGCCACAATTTTGCGGCACTTTGATGTTATCTGGATACCAGATTTCGTGGGCGACTTTATCCGGGACTCTTCGACCTTCTGCACCTATAAATACCCCCTGCAGTGCAACGTACAGAGGGTCGAGAGGCAAGCCAAGGGCCAAAAGCTAGGGTTTAGTTTTTAGGTTAGATTTTATTTTCGTTTTTATTTTGTAAATTTTGTAACTGAGAGTGGAGGAAACTTTCATGGAGGATGGAGTCTTCGCTTGTACTGAGGTGACAGCGGTATAAGCCCGCTTATCTTCCATTGTTAATGAGATCCGTTTAAGGTTCGTTTTTGTTATTATTTTATGTTTTTCATCTCTTGTTTATTCTTGTGTTTCTCTGTTTCTATTTTCTTTCTTCTATTTGTTCTCTAATGCCTTGTGAACAATGAGACCCAACTGCTTCGAGACTGCCTAGCCAACGAAGATCCCTTGATGGCTTATGGCGATTAACTTCCTATACGCCATACTTGCAAGTATCCGAGAAAAGGTAAATCATCGCACGGATCAAAGGTAAGCAGGCTGAAGAGGTTCGTACGTGTTTTCTTTATTTTCTTTCTTTAGTTTTGATCCACATCTTCCACAATTCTTTTCTTCACTTCATTGTAAATACTATTCATTGTAAATACCACTGCTAATAATAAAAAGAAAAAAAAGAGATAACTTGCTTAACGCTTCCATCGCAGTCCCTCCCTGAGGATCACGACCCGCATAGCCCTGCTACCGCGGATTAGAATTGAGAACTTGCACATCATATTCTTAAAACTAAAATATTATATTTTGTGTGCAGGTAAAACTCGATCAACATAACCCTAAAATAAAAATTGCTTAGATGCTGGCCTTAGGTTAACTCGGGCTCATTAGGAGATTGGCTGAAGAAGGAAGTTGTTCGAAATTAACTCTTGCCAAATCGGTGTCTAGGAAGGGGATTAAGGGCCGAAAGCCCGAAGGTTGGTCCTTACTTAATTAAGGAACATCTTTGACGGATAACCTCCCACCAACCTTGCCACCTACCTGGCCGATTAACCTGTGGTTAAGGTCGACAATATACCTCCTAAAGACAGTCTAAAGTTAGGATTCGTCTAAGTCCAAGTTTACTCTAACTTAGGTTAGAATTTTTTTATTTTTTTGTTTGTTTTTTATTTGTTTTTAATATTTCTTGTGTGATATGGCTTATAACAATAATTCTTTCAATTTTAATGATAATCCATATTATACTCCTACCTCTTTTTCAGATATTACCAACCCGGCATATCATAACTTTAACCAACCTAGTGTGCCGGAGTGGTCTTATCCGAATGAATATAACCCATGCCCCCAATCTTATCACCATAATTTCCACAACAATTTCAACTCTTCACAGAGTCAATGGGATTCGCCTCCCCCGAGTCCAATTTTCAACCAACCTGTCCTCCTTATCTACCTTGTCCACAATATTTCCAAGATTCATACTCACAACCACCAGTTAAAAATAGAAAACCATCAATCTTGAAAATGATGGAAATGAGTATGCGTGAGTCCAAGCAACAATCACAAAATAGAAAACCTTCAATCTTGGAAATGATTATGCGTGAGTCCAAGCAACAATCACAGAATCTGACGGACTCACAATTTCACCACGAATTTCACAACAACACTTCATTTTTTCAAGTCCAATCACAACAAAACGATGAACCAATTGACTATAAAAAGATGCTTGAAGCCATGACTCAGGCTAAAATCGCTCGTAATCGTGATATAGATCTAATGGTCCAAACTCTTCATTCTCACCGTTTGACCATTTCTGATGTCGCTAACCATTCTGTTAGAGCCGAAGAGTCATTTTGTTTTGAAAAATAAGATTCTATTTCAGTACAATCATTTGAACTTGCCCAAACTCTAAATTTTGAAAATAACATTGACAGTTTGGCAAGTTATTCATTTCATGAAATAGAACTTGTGAATGAATATGATCCTGAACCTCAACTTGATGCTTCAATTCTACTTCCTGATTTAATAATGACTCCGGTGTCTTCACCTGATTTTAATCTTTTTCTCGAGTCAACATTGGATCCTGTGCCAATTCATAATGAAATTGAATCACTCATCTTTGATGATCATCATATTGAACTTGACCAATTTTATACTTTTGAAAGTCCCATTGACAAATTGGCAAGTTCTCATTTTTATGAAATTGAACTCAATTAGAAATGTGACCTAGATTCTCAAATTTTTGATCTAGTTCAAATTCCTGAATCAATATTGACTCCTGTTTTGTTACCCAATTTGAGTAATATTTTAGATTCAGTTTTGATTCCCACACCAGTTATTCTTGAACTTGAATCACCAATATTAAGTCACATTCCATTGTAGGAAAATGAATGTGGACTTGAGTTTCAACTTTTTGATTTGGACCCACTTCTTGAACTAAGCTCGACTCCTGAACCTTTACTTGACTTAAGTTACTTTCCTGAGTCAGCAGTAGTTCCCGTACTTCCTAAGTCCAAGTCAATCATTCTATCTTTTTACACTCCATTTGGGACAAGGCGGTTGACAAAATTGACTTCAAAATTAATTATGGAATTTGGAAATTAGATGGGGTTAAATTTTTAATAAAAAATGTTCATACATACACATTTTCGTGGGTTATATAAGAGAGATTTCTGGTGGGTTCCTCCGAGTTCCACGAAAATTCGATTGGGCCGCATTTCGTGGGCCAATGAGACCACCGCCGGAACCACCACCTTAAGGTAATATTTCCTTCCCTTTCTTCTTTTTCATGCATCTATGCATTAATTCATACATTGAGGACAATACATGAGATAAGTGTGGGGGAGGATTTACTAACATACTAACATAGTTAGATACTAACTAACAATTTTTTTAAAAAAAGACTTTTTGAAAAAGAAAACAATATTTTGACTTATATTTTGAAAGAAATCTAAGTTAATATTAAAAATTAGGAAAATTATGATTAGGATTTTGAAAAACTGGTCAAAATAAAATAAATTGTTGGATTTTTTTTGGTATAGGAGGAAAAATTCAATAATTAATTAGTCTTAATTTTTACCTTAATGAAATGTGCATACCTAATACACGTTCACATCTAGGATTCTAAGACAAAGATTCTTATGCCGTATAAAAAAAATAATATAAATAATATATAAAAAATAGTTCACTAATTAAGCTGGATACATGTACCTCAAGAAGCATAAGCAATCAAGCCTAAAGGTTATTTTATAAATAAAATCCTTAGTTTTGTGGCCTAGTTTCACTTGAGTCCTTAAGTCCGTAGGGTGTTTTCTCACCCAGTGCCCTAAAACTGACCGGTTTGGGAGCTACCGACCTTAGGCTCGCTACATGGGTGGATTATAAAGCCTAAGAAAACTAAGAAATATTATCTATATATGTATTAACACATCTAATAGTCAATTAGTTAGTTATGAGGGCCTCAAGAAGCCTTAATACTTATACAAAAGAAAATTAGATGAGTTATACATATTAAAAAAAGAGAGAAAATAGTAATAATAATAAAGAGGAATGAGAGTCCAAGTTAAATAATCCCTAGTAAAGATTCATATTCACAAGGATGCATATGACTTAGGGTAACGAAAGAGACTATACAAAAAATTCAATTTTAATCCTTACCTAAAATTGATGACAAATTATTATATAAAGACTAAGTTTAAGAATGAATAAAAATAATAATCCTAAAAACTTATAGATTACTTAGGCTCTTCAAATATTTCAAATATTTTTTCCTTTTTCAAAATAAAATAAATAAATAAATAATAAAATTAATTAAAACTCTAACATTTTCCTTTTATGGATTTTGTGGGTGTAATCCGCTGAAAACCCTCACGAGACAACACTCGTCCTCTAGGGTAACCTAGAGGTTTAACGGCTTGTTGCACGTGCTAAGTGCAATCGTGATTCCTACGAAAGTGAGTTAGGATAGATTAGTTTTTCTTTTCCTTTTTCTTTTTAAATTTTACTCGAGGACGAGCAAAAAGATAAGTGTGGGGGTGTGATTGGTAGTCAAAAGTGCATATTTATCATCATATTTGTCATCATATTTCCCTACTTATTCTTTTATAAAGCACTGCTACGTAACGTTTTATTGTTTAATGTTGTGCAAGTCTTGAGTAATTAAAGAATAAATAAATGCAGCCGAATTAAAGCCCAAAAGCCCAAAAAAGTCCGCATGCACACATGCATAATTAATTGTAGTAATTTAGAAGCTTCTATCTTATCTAACCTAATCTAAACTTAGATTTAAAATCTAAGGGAGGAAGAGGAAGGATAAAATAGAACTCCTAATTGCTAAAGAAAAGGATAAAGTGCGACTCCTAGTTGTTATTCAAATCTAGAGGAAGAGAAAGATAGAACAAGATGAATGATCATTCTAATTAAAGATAGAGATAGACTTCTATTTTGCTTGCACCACAAGAGGAAGATAAAGGAGAGAAAATCTGAATTTAATTCGGATTTAGACTGGACACCCTTTAGTATTTCAATCATAAAGTTCTCTATTGAAACTCAAATTGATGATTCAAGATGCTCCAGAAAGAAGACTTGAAGGACTACAACTCTAATGTTGATCAAACTTTCCAATTCAGTTGGCAGATAAGTCATATTCAGCAATCAACATGATAACAAGTTGCAGGACAGAATTGAACTTCTACGGATAAGTCAAAACAAGTTTGGGATAAAAGGAGAATTCAAATTCAGAAATATTTTGCTCCTCCTATCTTCATACGCTTCTTATCCATCTGGTTTTCTCCTATAAATACCCCTGCATAGTAACAGAGGAAGGGCAGATCTCAGAAGCTCAAGCTTAGTGTTTCTTTAGATTCTCTTGTACTTTTTAGTTTTATTTTTTATTTTTACTTTGAAGAAGAGTTGAAGAAAGGAGAAGGCTTTGTACTGAGTTAGTGACAGACTTAATAAAAGGTCATTCTTTTCTTTCAATCTCTTTGTTTTTATTATTATTTGTGTTCTTTTATTTTCGTTTCATCTATTTTATGCAATCTTTTACCATGTTTTAATTCTATCATAATTATGTGTAACTAATTTCTTAATAGCTTTCTAATCTCTCCACTAATTAAAACCTAGATCTATGAAGATAAGTTGATTGAACTCTATGCATGTTAAAAAACTAAGGTAAGTAAATAATTCTTGAAGACTAGTCATGAATTGAGTTAAGCTAGGTTTAGGGTATGCTATTTAATAATTATCCTGTGTTTATACTTAGATGCTTTGATGGTTTAATGTTAAGTTAAAATTACTTTTCTTAAACTATACTTTGGGACTTTGATAAACCAATGCTTAGTTTTATCTAGTGTACTGCCAACAGGGTTTAATCACTTTCTTACTTTTCTTTCTTGGATTTGAAACAATAATCTAGGTTTAATCCTTATAGATTCAACATGATATTTATTCTTGATAGACTAGTGTTTGGTTGTGATAGATGATTAGTTGGCTATACTTATTCTTTTATTTTAAAATATTTGCTTACAAATAATTTCTTCTTTTATAAGCTAATTGTTAGAGAATTCGTTCCGAAAAGCTTCTATCGCATTCCTCCCTATGGATTCGACCCGCATAGCCCTTGCTACCGCGGATATATTGTGAAAGACAGAGACACATGTCCATCCAGATAACATCCTTCTAACCCTTAAACTATATCTCTATTTTCCTCAATCATGTACAATTTATGAGATACACTTGATTCTTATGCTTTGTTATATTGCATTCGTATACTCATTATTATTTGATTGTGCTTGTACGATCTACTTTTGATGATTCTTGTATTTATACATGTACTCTTTTATTTGTTTTGATATCACACTTATACATGTCTTAATTCTTTATAAGAATGTTTTTACTTCATGTATTTGTAAATTTTGTTAAAACTACATGATATACATGTTATATCCTTAGTCACTTAAGTTATATGCCATATATTCTATGTGTACTCATTTCATGTTTCGATATATATATGTATGCTTTAGTTTTTACAAAACTTACATATATTTTTAACTTTGTTTTTACATCCACAATGTGTTACTTAAATAGTTTTTAATGAAAATAGAATCTTTCATGATTTGTTTTGGCCCAGAGGCCCTTCACTCTAGTTTTGATGATGATTAATTTATGTAGTTATAAGTTTACTAATAATCTTGTGATATTTAGTTTCAGATATTTGATTAAGATATTAGTAGGTGATTAGCTTCAACAAAGGTGTTTTGGAGCTTTCACATGGTGATTCAAGAGCTCTAGCGTCAAGTTCACATCTAGCACTCGGTTGAATTCAAACTCGGTGGATCACGTTTGGATCGAGTCAACTTGGAGACGAAATTCTAAAAGAAGACATCAGTTTGTTTAGTTTAAGTTTGTTTAGATCTCATTGTAAAGATTAGATAGTGTGATATGCTCAAGTTCACAATACATACACAAGTTTCATGTTTTGGTTTTAGTTTTCGGTTTAACCGATCTTAGTTTTCATGAATAGATAGAATCAAAATAAGTTTACATGGTTTAATGTATACTAGATTTGATCTATATACATCTATGCTTCCTATACTTAGAAAAACTTATTTTGATAAGCCTATTCATGTGTTTGGAGTTTTGTATTTAAACAAAACTTATTTTCGGATTTAATATCAAAAACATAGATATAATATCTTTCATGTATATTGGATTCTATCCATATAAAATATGCTTCAAAGTTGTCAATATCATGCTTTTGTATTTGCATGAGTTTTGGAGAAAACGAATTTCCATTTCAAAAATCCTAGTTTTGAAAAATACAGTTTTTGGTTTAACGCAAATTTTCAATCTCACAAAAAATGATTCAAATAGTTTGAAATATGTGTTGAATTTTTATCACACATATTTATATTTCAAAGATATAATAAGAACATATTTTGTGGAATTTATGTGTAATTTATGGGATTTTTTAGTAGCCAAAAAGACAAGTTTTTAAATCCTATAAAAATTGACCAGGCTGTCTGCCGGTCGACTAGATCGGTCGACTGAGGCAGAAGTCGGTCGATCGGTCCAGTCGACCGACTTGCACAGGACGTGCACGCAACCAGGGCTGGTGGGCCGGTCGACCGGGCGGTCGACTGTCCAGAGAGCTCTGCTATCTGAAAATAGCCCCGATCGACCGGGCCGGTCGACCGGCAGAGAGCTCTGCTCTCTGTATCTAGTCTCGGTCGACCGGGCCGGTCGACCGGAGGCACAACGGTCAAAAATCTGAACGTTGGGCCGGTCGACTGGGTGGTCGACCAGAAGGGCAAATCTGCCCTTTCCAGCTGCCAACGGGCAGATTTCATATGGGGCTATAAATACCCCCATTTGAGTTGATTTTTAATAAGAATTTGAAGAGCTAAATTTCACACCTTCACAAGTGTTTTAATACAAGTTTTTAAAAGAGTTTTTAGAGCCAAAAGATTTTATCTTTATTTGTTTTAAAGGGTTGGAAAAATCAAGAAAAGGAGAAGTCTTTGGGATTGATTTTTGATCTTCATTTCCATTATATTCTAAAAGTTTTCCCAAGAGTTTTTCTTTGTAATTTTGATTTTCAAACTCTTTATTTCTCACACTTGAGCTTATCTATCTATCCTATCCACAGGATCTTATTTTGTGAGAAAATTGGTTTGTGGTTGAGAGAGACCACCAAGTGTTGTAACCCTCCTTGATTTGTGATATCCCTCTAGTGAGAGGTGATTGTGGTTATCCCTCTAGTGAGAGGTGATAGTGAAGGTTGCGTTGGTATCCCTCTTTGTGAAGAGGAGATTGTGGTTGTGTAGCTTTGAGCCCTATCCCTCATTTGTGAGGTTGATTTTGTGTTGGTTTGTGCTTTGCCTCTTGTGAGAGGTTGTATTGGTTGAGAGAACAGTTATGTACTCCCAAATTGTATTTACCCAAATCCTTAGTAGAGGTTCCCTATGTGGGAAGTCCTGTGTGAACGAGTTAGTGAAAATCCTTCTGTGTGAAGGCGGGGACGTAGAGCTGTGTGCTCGAACCTTGAAACATATCTCGGTGTTTGTGTTTGATCCACTTTCTCTAACTCTCTCTCGTATATTGTATCTTGCATTGTTTCATATTGCTCATTCATACTTATATACTTGATATTGTTGTTTGTGTGTCATACTTGTGTTAAACCAAGAGAGCTTCATATAGCACCTCAACCCTTATTCAGAGGAATCAAGAGGAGTTAGTCCAGAGCCCTTCACCAGAAATTCGGCTACACTCTTTGGTTACACTAAGTCTGTTGCATTTAGTTTTTAATTCCGCATCATTTGTTATTAGATTAGCCCTACACCTATTCACCACCCCTCTAGGTGTACTTTCAATTGGTATCAGAGCCTACGCTCCTGATATTGGTTTAACCACCTAGGAGTGAGATCTCGGTTGCTAATCTAGATTTGCATTTGCACACTTATATTGTTTACACACACTCATGGATTTCGTGACCCCTCTTATGTTTGATGTTTCTAACATCGACGTATGGAAGATTGAGATGAGTATGTATCTCGAGACTGTTGGCCCAAGGTTACAATCAACCCATGTTTAGTGTATTTTGATGATTACAAAACATATTAGTTATTTGTACTAATATTATTTGTTGTTTAAGTGTGTTTCAGGTTTATTATCATACTAGAAGTACTCTCACTCATATACAAGCTATTGGACTCAAGACAAGTCAAATTGGGCTCAAATTGCAATATTGAAGATCAAGAGAAGATAGCTCAAGTTGAAGTCTTGAAGACCTGTGTAGTTTGTAAGTTTAGTTTTGTAAAGATAGAATATGTGAAATTTGGCTCTAGGATTTGCACACACATTTGTTTTGTATGTTTCTATGTTTTCAAAATATTTATTTCTAGGTTTATGCCTTAGTTTATACATACATGTACCCAAAGCCTTATATCTTCAAAACTTGTTTAAATACATGTATATAAACTATTTTCAGCATAACACTTAGCTTAAGATTTTTAAAGGAATTTTTACAAATTTTTCTAACTCAAAAAAAATCTGCCCAGAAAACTGTTTTCCAGGCAGACCGGTCGACCGACCCTAAATATCAGTCGACCGGCTGCTGTGGCCAGACATGCACGAGGCTGTGCATGTCTGCCGGTCGACCGACCCTAAATATCGGTCGACTGATTTTTGTGGTCTGCTCTCTGTATCTTTCGGTCGACTGGGTCGGTCGACCGATAGAAGGAAACTGTGTTTCCTTCTGTGAGATCGGTCGACTGGCAGTCAACCGGAGCCCTAACGGCTCTTTTGCCAGCAGAGACCCGGTCGACCGGCAGTCGACCGGTAAGCCTGCAACAAGCCCAACGGCTCTTTCCTCTTTGGGCATTTCTGAAAAACTGTTTTTGGGTTTCTCTTTAACAGAGTTTTTAGGAGTTGTTGGGGTGCTTTTGCAGAAGATTTTAGCAGGAAAAATCAGGGTTTTAACCTATTCTCTCCCTATAAATAGTGGGGAATAGGCCTTAGTTATTTACTAAGAAAAATTACAAGTTTTCATAGTTTTCAAGAGAAAAAGAAAAATAGTTTAAAGCTCTCATTTCCATTCTTTCAAATTGGTTTTTCAGTTGTTGTTTGATCTCTAATATCACTCTACAACTGAAGCTTTTCTCACCACACTTCATAGAGCCAAAATCTCATATTCTTTCTATAAGTGAAGTTGTAAAAGAGTGAGAGTGTTTGTAAAAGAAGTGTTTTGTAAAAGAGAAAGAGTGTTGTGGTCTAGTTGAGATCACAAAGTTGTAACCTTTGTTCTTGTGGAGACAAGCTCTTCGGTGGAGCTTCGTTGTAAGGTGTAAAGCTACGGGCTTGAGGTCTTTGGAGGCCTAACTTGTACGGGATCCTAAGGGGATAGTGGAAACCCTTCACGGAGGTGAAGGCGGGGACTAGAGCTACGGGCTCGAACCTCGAAACAAATCACTTTGTTTGCGATTGGCTTGGCGTTCCTCTTGCTTAATTTCTTGCTTCAAATTACTTCCAATTTATTGCTTGTGAACTAACTTTTATTTGTGCTATCCTTACTTGTTTATTTTACTTGCCTTCAATATTTCTTGCTACAATACTTGTGTGCATTTCATCATACTTGGAATTGTTCGATCACACCTCAATACAACACGGTTGCATTGCGCACCTCTAACCCATTTAAGGGGAATTGGGAGGAAGGAGTTCAGAACCTCGCAAGGGGTATTCGGCTCTTAGTCGTGTTTTGAGAGATCGTTGCATCACTCACTTAAGTAAAATTTGAAAAGAGCATTAGATTAGCAATTACACCTATTCACCCCCCCTCTAGGTGTATTTCAATTGGTATCAGAGCTTGGACTCTAGGATTTGGCTTAACAACCTTAGAGAGATCCTCATTTTGCTAATCACTTCATTCATTTCCACATAGTAAACATGGCCGATGGTATTAAGACACCCCCTAAGTTTGATGGACTTAACTTTCCCATATGGAAGGTTAAGATGACCGTTTTCTTGCAATCTCTAGGTAGTCGAGTTGCAAAGGCCGTGACTAAACAATTTAGTGTACCCCCCGGTGATGAATCTACTTGGTCCGAAATTGAGACCAAGGAGTTTGATGCCAATGCTAGGGCACATTATGCACTCCTACAAGCCCTCAATGATGATGACATAGCTAGAGTCATCCATTGCAAATCCGCCTATGAGATTTGGACCCATTTGCTAGTAACACATGAGGGGACATCACAAGTGAAGAGGGCCAAGATAGACCTTCTTCGGTCCCAATATGAAAATTTTTGCATGCAAGAGAATGAAACCATAGATGATATGGTTACTAAGTTTACAAAGATTACTAATGGTCTTGCTTCTCTAGGTGAAGAAATCAACAATGACCAAAGGGTGAGAAAGATCATCCGGGCTCTCCCTCCATCATGGGAAGTGAAAGCTACAACATTGAAGGAACTCAATGACAAAGATGAGATTGAGCTCATTGGACTCATTGGTAACTTGAAGACCCATGAGATGGAGAGAAAGGCAAGGGAGGACATGGCACCTACCAAAAAGAAGACCATTGCTTTCAAAAGTCATGCTACCTACTCCGACGAAGATGACGAAGAAGAAGATGACGAGGAGCTCTCACTTCTAGTCAAAAATGTCCGGAGGATGTACAACAAGGCAAAGTACCAAGGAAGGAGGAGATGGCAAGGAGGCAAGGAAGAAAGGAAGATCATTTGCTTTAATTGCCAAAAGCCGGGACACATAGTAGCGGAGTGTCCGGAACAAGTGAAGCCATCCTCATCCAAGAAGCCATACAAGAAGAAGGCTATGAAAGCAACATGGGATGACGAAAGTGAATCCGAGGAGGAGATCGACACCGCCAATATGTGCTTCATGGCAAATGAGAGCACAAGCAAGGTAACCCCCTCAACTCTTCTTGATGATGATTTATCCATGGATGAGCTAGGAGAAGCTTTTATGGAACTTTCTGGTAATTATGATTTCTTAAAGAAGAAATATTTAAAAATGAAAAAGGACAATGAATCACTTAATATTCAAATTGTAAATCTTTCTAAAGAAAATAATGATTTACATTCTTCTTTAGTTTTCACTAAAAATGATTTTGAAAAATATAAGATTGCTTGTAAAGGAAAGACCCCATTTGTAGACTCTAATGAGATTGCCATGCTTAAGGAAAGATTAGACTCATTAGATGTTGTTTTGAAAAAGTGTAGTGAGTTTGATAAAAAGAAGATGGAGAATATGTTTCCTAAGAAACAAGCTCCTAAGAAAAATATTCATCATGCTCATGCTCATGTACATGCTACACAACCTATGCATCATGGCAAACCCCCAAAGCATGCTCACACTTCACATATACACCATGCATTTATGTATAGAAAAGTGTACTCATGTTCACATTGTGGACGGAAAGGACACTTAGCTAATTTTTGTTATGATAGACTAAGTGCATCACACCATAATGTTTGGGTTCGTAACACTAACTTTCAAGGACCCAAGAAAGTTTGGGTACCAAAGTCAACTATTGTTTTAAATGATGTAGGTACTTTCCAAAGCTCAAAGACGTAGAGGTTTATGGTATCTTGATAGCGGTTGCTCAAGGCACATGACTTGGGACATCAACAACTTTGCAACCCTATCAAGATATCATGAAGGTGGCACCGTCACCTTCGGAGATGACGCCAAGGGTAAAATCATCGGTATTGGTAATGTAAAACTTGGCACCTCTCCTTTAATTGAAAATGTTGTTTTAGTTGATGGCCTCAAGCATAATCTCTTGAGTGTTAGTCAACTTTGTGATAAAGGTTTTGATGTAGTTTTTGACAATGTTGCTTGTAAAGTAATTGATAGAACTTCCAATGTTTGTGTATTTTCCGGTTTTCGTGAAAGCAATGTTTATATGATTGATATGTTAAATATGTCTTGTAATATAACATGTTTAAAAGCCCTCGATGACGACTCTTGGTTGTGGCATAGGAGATTAGGCCACGTTTCATTTGACCATATTTCTAGGCTTAACTCTAAGGAAATGGTGAAGGGTATTCCTTCATTGAACTTTGAAAAGGACCGAGTTTGTGACGCATGTCAATTTGGGAAACAAACTAAGTCCTCATTCAAATCAATTAAGGATATCATGTCATCACGTCCATTAGAGCTAATCCACATGGACTTATTTGGCCCAACTCAAACCAAAAGTTTAAGTGGGAGTAGATTTGCTTATGTTTTAGTAGATGATTTTTCGCGTTTTACTTGGGTTTATTTTCTTGAACACAAAAGTCAAACCTTTTCACATTTTCAAGCCTTTAAGAAAAGAGTTGAAAAGGAAAATGGCTCCTCAATAATTAAAATAAGAAGTGATAGAGGAGGTGAGTTCATTAACCTTCCCTTTACCACCTTTTGTGAGGAACATGGAATAAAACATGAACTTTCTTGTCCTAGAACTCCACAACAAAATGGAGTAGTTGAGCGGAAAAATCGTACTTTACAAGAGATGGCTAGGACAATGTTGAATGAATATGGCCTACCACATTATTTGTGGGCCGAGGCCGTTCATACTTCATGTTACATTGCAAATCGTGTTTTCCTATGTAAAAATACTACTAAGACTTCTTATGAGATGTATTTTTCTAGAAAACCTAATGTTTCTTATTTCAAAGTGTTTGGTTGCAAATGTTTTGTTTTAAATACAAATATTAATTTGGGAAAATTTGATGCTAGATCATATGAGGCTATTTTTGTAGGTTACTCAAATACTAGTAAGGCTTATAGAGTCTTCAATAGGTCAACTTTGACTATTGAGGAATCTATTCATGTTAAATTTGAGGAATCTAACAAGTTTGTTAAGAATTGTGTAGAAATTGATGCTTTAGATGAAGGTTTGGAGAAAGTGACCTTGGAGGATGCTTCTACCATGGGAGACAAGCCAAAGGATGGTGATGGAAGTGAAGCCAAAGTGGAAGAGGCTCAAGGAAATGAACATCGAGCAAATGAAAAGGAGCACTCTCAACCACTACCAAAGGATTGGAGATTCAACCCTCATCATCCCAAGGACCTCGTCATAGGTGAAGTATCAAAAGGGGTAACCACTCGCTCTAAGATTCAAGATTTTTGTGGTAATTTTGCTTTTATTTCACACATAGAACCTAAAAATGTCCTCGAGGCCGAGGCCGATTCATATTGGTTGCTTGCCATGCAAGAGGAGCTCAATCAATTTGAGCGCAACCAAGTTTGGCACCTTGTTCCTAGGCCCCAAGATAGACCTACTATTGGCACTAAATGGATCTTTAAGAACAAGTTGGATGAATCGGGTAATGTAGTTAGAAACAAGGCTAGGTTAGTTGCCCAAGGTTACACTCAAATCGAAGGGATCGATTTTGAAGAAACCTTTGCACCCGTAGCACGGCTCGAAGCCATACGGATGACCTTAGCATATGCCTCATTTAAAGATTTTAAGTTATTTCAAATGGATGTAAAGAGTGCTTTTCTTAATGGTTATATTGATGAGGAGGTGTATGTTGAACAACCCCCCGGGTTTGTTGATCCTACACACCCTAATTATGTTTATAAATTAGATAAAGCACTATATAGTTTGAAACAAGCCCCTAGGGCTTGGTATGAAAGATTGTCTTCATTTTTGATTTCAAATGATTTTAAGAAAGGAAAAGTGGATAAAACATTATTTACCAAACATATAGATCAAGATATCCTCATAGTTCAAATTTATGTTGATGACATTATTTTTGGATCTACTAATGTTTCACTTTGCAAGAATTTTGAATCATGCATGAAAAGGGAATTTGAGATGTCTATGATGGGGGAGCTCAACTTCTTCCTTGGACTTCAAATCAAGCAACGTAGTGATGGGACATTCATCAACCAAGCCAAGTACACCAAAGAACTCATCAAGAGGTTCGGGCTTGAAGGATCCAAAGTAGCAAAGACTCCCATGGCAACCACTACGAAACTTGACAAGGATGAACAAGGTAAGGAAGTAGACATCAAATTATTTCGTAGCATGATTGGTAGTTTACTCTATCTTACGGCTAGTAGGCCGGATATAATGTTTTCCGTATGTTTGTGTGCACGTTTTCAATCATGTCCTAAGGAATCACACTTAATAGCGGTAAAACGCATAATTAGGTATCTTAAGGGCACAATTGATTTAGGTTTGTGGTATCCGAAAACTAACCAATTTACCATGACTAGTTATTCGGATGCCGACTATGCCGGTTGTAGGGTAGATAGGAAGAGCACAAGTGGCACTTGCCAATTCTTGGGCAATTGTCTTGTGTCTTGGTCTTCCAAAAAGCAAAATAGTGTAGCCCTTTCAACCGCCGAGGCGGAGTATGTAGCGGCCGGAGCTTGTTGTGCACAAGTTCTTTGGATGCAACATACTCTTCTCGATTTTGATTTGCATTTTGATCATGTTAAAATTTATTGTGATAATACTAGTGCTATTCACATGACCAAAAATGCTAATCAACATAGTAAAACCAAACATATAGACATTAGATATCATTTTCTTAGAGATCACTTTGAAAAAGGTAACATAGATATTGATTTTGTTTCTACCGATTTTCAACTTGCGGATATTTTCACAAAACCTTTAGATTATGCAAGATTTTCTTTTATTTGTGGTGAATTAAATGTTTGTAAAATTGATACTTAAAGTATCTTAGTTTGTTTTGTTTTGGTTTTTAATATGTGTTAAATTTTTTTTGTTTTAACCCTTTTGATGTATGACAAAAAGGGGGAGAAAAATGTATGAGTTTGGAGAAATACTAAGTTGTTTCTTAGTTGTTTTAATATTTGGTTCATGTTTGAGTTTCTTATTTATGGTGATGACTTTGTTTTTAAAAAAAGATGATTTTTGTATGCTTACATAGTTTCTCATATTCATGTTAAATATATAGCATTGTTTAAGGGGGAGTTTTTCAAGCTTTTCCTCTTTTATTTGTTTAATAACTCATATGTTTTGTCATCATCAAAAAGGGGGAGATTGTTGGCCAAGGTTACAATCAACCCATGTTTAGTGTATTTTGATGATTACAAAACATATTAGTTATTTGTACTAATATTATTTGTTGTTTAAGTGTGTTTCAGGTTTATTATCATACTAGAAGTACTCTCACTCATATACAAGCTATTGGACTCAAGACAAGTCAAATTGGGCTCAAATTGCAATATTGAAGATCAAGAGAAGATAGCTCAAGTTGAAGTCTTGAAGACCTGTGTAGTTTGTAAGTTTAGTTTTGTAAAGATAGAATATGTGAAATTTGGCTCTAGGATTTGCACACACATTTGTTTTGTATGTTTCTATGTTTTCAAAATATTTATTTCTAGGTTTATGCCTTAGTTTATACATACATGTACCCAAAGCCTTATATCTTCAAAACTTGTTTAAATACATGTATATAAACTATTTTCAGCATAACACTTAGCTTAAGATTTTTAAAGGAATTTTTACAAATTTTTCTAACTCAAAAAAAATCTGCCCAGAAAACTGTTTTCCAGGCAGACCGGTCGACCGACCCTAAATATCAGTCGACCGGCTGCTGTGGCCAGACATGCACGAGGCTGTGCATGTCTGCCGGTCGACCGACCCTAAATATCGGTCGACTGATTTTTGTGGTCTGCTCTCTGTATCTTTCGGTCGACTGGGTCGGTCGACCGATAGAAGGAAACTGTGTTTCCTTCTGTGAGATCGGTCGACTGGCAGTCAACCGGAGCCCTAACGGCTCTTTTGCCAGCAGAGACCCGGTCGACCGGCAGTCGACCGGTAAGCCTGCAACAAGCCCAACGGCTCTTTCCTCTTTGGGCATTTCTGAAAAACTGTTTTTGGGTTTCTCTTTAACAGAGTTTTTAGGAGTTGTTGGGGTGCTTTTGCAGAAGATTTTAGCAGGAAAAATCAGGGTTTTAACCTATTCTCTCCCTATAAATAGTGGGGAATAGGCCTTAGTTATTTACTAAGAAAAATTACAAGTTTTCATAGTTTTCAAGAGAAAAAGAAAAATAGTTTAAAGCTCTCATTTCCATTCTTTCAAATTGGTTTTTCAGTTGTTGTTTGATCTCTAATATCACTCTACAACTGAAGCTTTTCTCACCACACTTCATAGAGCCAAAATCTCATATTCTTTCTATAAGTGAAGTTGTAAAGAGTGAGAGTGTTTGTAAAAGAAGTGTTTTGTAAAAGAGAAAGAGTGTTGTGGTCTAGTTGAGATCACAAAGTTGTAACCTTTGTTCTTGTGGAGACAAGCTCTTCGGTGGAGCTTCGTTGTAAGGTGTAAAGCTACGGGCTTGAGGTCTTTGGAGGCCTAACTTGTACGGGATCCTAAGGGGATAGTGGAAACCCTTCACGGAGGTGAAGGCGGGGACTAGAGCTACGGGCTCGAACCTCGAAACAAATCACTTTGTTTGCGATTGGCTTGGCGTTCCTCTTGCTTAATTTCTTGCTTCAAATTACTTCCAATTTATTGCTTGTGAACTAACTTTTATTTGTGCTATCCTTACTTGTTTATTTTACTTGCCTTCAATATTTCTTGCTACAATACTTGTGTGCATTTCATCATACTTGGAATTGTTCGATCACACCTCAATACAACACGGTTGCATTGCGCACCTCTAACCCATTTAGGGGAATTGGGAGGAAGGAGTTCAGAACCTCGCAAGGGGTATTCGGCTCTTAGTCGTGTTTTGAGAGATCGTTGCATCACTCACTTAAGTAAAATTTGAAAAGAGCATTAGATTAGCAATTACACCTATTCACCCCCCCTCTAGGTGTATTTCAGAGACCATAGGTTTGCATACTTTCCTTGCCGCTACCAAGAAATCCTATCTTGGTAACAGCAAGCATGTAGAGGCCAATGCACAAGCCCTAACGGCACTTAGAAGCACACTTAATAAAGAATACTTGTGCATGATTTCTCATTGTGATTCCGCTTTTGCAGTGTGGAATACTTTGACCTCCTCCGAGCTTCAAACGCCAAATATTATGGAGAAAGAATCTAGTGAGGATGGATTCGAACAACGTTGCTCCATGGTCCAAGGGAATGACTCCCTTGAGGTATATTCAGAATCAACTAGATGATAGTGCTAGTTCTTCAAGTAATGATCATATTGATGCCGATGCATTAAATGAAGAACTATCTATTGTATGTGAAAAATTGTTAGAAAAATATAATCTTTTGAAAAAAAAAGTTTTACTTTAAAAGAAGAAAATAAAAATTTGTCTTCTAAACTTAATGTTGTTTTGCAAGAGAAGTTGAGATTTCAAATGAACGTGACTTTGAAATCCCAACTTGAACTTGCCCTTAATGAAAACAAAATTTTGAAAAATAAAAATGATTGCAATGATGTTTTGAAGAAAAGATCTTGTCTTCAAAACTTGTTTTTGTTGTAAAAGAAAATGAATCTTTGAAAAACAAAATTGCTTCTATTTCAAAGGAATTGGATTTGGTTTCTAAGAAAAATATTTCTTTGAAAAATGATTTTGATTCACATAATTGCCATGCTAGTGTAGCTTCATCATCTAGCATACCTATTGCATGCACCACCTCTTCTATAATTGAAAATGATATTTGTATGCTTAAGAAGAGTGTTGATTGTTTGGGCTCCACTTTGAGCCAATGTGTCATGAACCACACGCGGTTGGAATCTATGTTTCGAAAGAAACAAGTTCTAAATATGCATACACACAAATCATGGCATACACATGCTCCTCACGTACATACACATAACACATTGTATGCTCATGTGTACACTTGTACACATTGTGGATGTAAGGGCCACCTTGCTAAGTTTTGTTATGATAGAGTACATGATATAAATTTAACAAATAAATTTGTTTGGGTTAGGGAAGGAGCTAACCCCCATGGACCCAAAAGAGTATGGGTACCAAAGGCCACTCCTATGGTATTTGATGTAGGTGTGGGCTCTCACTTGACGTGAGAGTGATGGTGCCTTGAGGTGGATGCGTTCCGAGCTTAAAGGTAACAATTTTAGATGCATCACTTTCAAGGGAGTTTGGTGGGAGGACCACCTTAGTTTGGAGCCTAGAGATGTGCCCTCTTGGTTTTGGTAACGATTTCTAACTCCCATTTATGTTTACATGCTTTCATATGATTAATTTTTAGTATGATATATTTTTATAATTATTATGTTAAATTCCGTGATATGTTAAATGCCATGATAATTAGATTTGTGACATACATATGGATTATTACTTTTGTGTTCTCACTTTAGTTTAGCTATGTTGTATATCATAATCTAATACATGTGTATTTACTTAATGATCATATAAGTTTATGTTTTATTTTATTTTATACTTCATATTTTGATTATATGTTTAGATGTTAGTGTTCATTAAAACTTGAGTATATACTTGTACAACTAGTGAGCCACAAATAGATTATTATACGTTTGTGCCTAAATGCTTATTTGTACCCATTAGATGTACTAGTATAGCCTAGTTTTGATGATTCATACATTTTGACTTGTATTTCCTATTTTCGTGCATGTTTTCATGTTTATGATTAGCTTCATATATATGTCTATTTTGTCTAAACTAATAGTTATACATATACATCCTTGAGCCACTTACTTTCATGCATATACTTTTGTAGACTCGTTCATGTTTAGATATGTATGTGTACTCTAGTTTGTACAAAACATACATATGCCTTGAAGTTTAAATTATTTTTATGAAAATTAGATTTTCATGTTTTTCATGTTTTAAGGAATTTCATATTGAGCCTTAATTGCCTATGTTTATGACTATGTCTTTTACACAAAACTTGTACACTCACATCATTCTTGTTTTCTCATGACTTTGTTCTCATGAGTCATATATGTGCTTTATATATTTTTGAGTGACAATTGTTGAGTGATTTTTATGTTTCATGGATATTATCTTATTTTATTCCTTATTTGAAGGATTTCGTACTAGTTTACAATTTTATCATATAACTAGATGCGTATTCTTCATTTTGATAGAGTTTTCAAACGTGTTATAATTATTTTCAAACTTATTTTTGAAAACCCCTACCCATTTAAGGGCGGTTGGTTGGCGATCATGCCTTGTATGCTCTTTATTGAAAATCTATTTTAACAATTGCATGAATGGGTGGTAGGTATGAGTTATAAAATTGATATTCATCATATTTTTCAATTGGTATCTCAATTGATATTTTCATGTTTGTATACTCATATTTAGTTTTTCTATATATTTATACTTCAAAACTTCAAAAGTATCAATTTATATTGGTATTTACTTTTCATACATATATACATGATTTGATTGTGCTTATTATATCTTTACATCTTAAAGCACAAATTATGTTTATGCTAAACTTGATTTAGTTCTCAATGACCATTAGTTTTCATATTGGTATTTTACACAAGCTTATGCATCATTTTCATTGGTATTTCATAAAGGGGGAGAAAACTTCATGTTTTAGTTTTCAATCGATAATATTTTCAATTGGTATTCTATCCCGCACTTTATGACATAAAATTAGAATGAAAAATATTTTAATTTAGAGAATGCCAACATTTTCAATATTAGTATCAACAATCTTAAATTGGCTTTATTCTAAAATTTGGTATCTTCATTGCAAAGTGAATTGTTTAACCAAATAGTTGGTTTGTTTTTCAATTGGTATCATATTTCATTTTTAAATTGATATCCATATTGAAATAAGTTATGTTTAAATAAAAATATTTGGTTTTCACTTTTTATTGATATCAAAATTATAAAAATATTCTCATTTGGTATCAAAATTACAAAATGTTCACAATCGGTATCATGATTTGCATATACATATATATTTCAATTGGTATCAAAACATACAATGTTTCATTTTCATTGGTATCAAAAGTTTACAAGATATTTTCAATTAATATCTTTTGGTATCTTAAAAATTTTGTTTATTTTCATTGGTATCATAATTTGGTATCAAATGTTTTGACATGTATTGCATATATGCAAGGGAAGCTTAACATCTTCTCTCTCTCTCTCTCTCTCTCTCTCTATATATATATATATATATATATATATATATATATATATATATATATATATATATATTCATGTTGAGTATATCTCATATTGAGGAGCTTGACCGCTTTTCTTTATGTCTTACACATGTGTAGGAGGAGCTTCACATCTTCTTTTATATATTGTATATTATGCTTTATGTGGTTAGGGTTTAGTCATCTCTTTTCATATAAATGCATATATGCAGGGTGAGTTAACTCCACGTCTCTCCTCTTCATGGATATGTATAGCATATACACTTTATTGTTATGATTTATGTCAAGATGAATATGATTTATGTGTTTGCACCCTTTTGTTGATGAATTGACAAAAGGGAGGGAGAGATATTTGGAGTTTTTATATGCATGTTTGTTATATTTGTTACCTTTTACCATTGATATCAAGATTGGTATCAAGAGTATCTTTTGTTTGTTGGTATCAAGATCATCTTTTGTTGTATCTTTTGATTGGTATCAAGAGCATGTTTATTTCATTCGTAACAAATATCATGGTTATGCATATTTATGTTTGAGTATTCATCGCGTATCTTTATGTTTATTGCTATGCATGAGTTAAGGGAGAGCTTCTATGAAGCTTAACTTTAATTCATGCATATATAACTCCATGAGTTTTGTCATCATCAAAAAGGGGGAGATTGTTGGCCCAGAAGCCCTTCACTCTAGTTTTAATGATGATTAACTCATGTAGTTATAAGTTTACTAATAATCTTGCGATATTTAGTTTCAGATATTTGATCATGATATTAGTAGGTGATTAGCTTCAATAAAGATGTTTTGGAGATTTCATATGGTGATTCAAGAGCTCAAGTTCACATCTAGCACTCGGTTTGAGTCAAGCTCGGTGGATCACGTTTGCATCGAGTCAACTTGGAGTCGGAGTTCTACAAGAAGACATCGGTTTATTTAGTTTAAGTTTGTTAAGATCTCATTGTAAAGATTAGATAGTGTGATATGCTTAAGTTCACAATACACACAAGTTTCATGTTTTGCTTTTGGTTTTGATTTTCGGTTTAACCGATCTTGGTTTTCATGAATAGATAGAATTAAAACAAGTTTACATGGTTTAATGTATATTAGATTTGATTTATATACATCTATGCTTCCTATACTTAGAAAAACTTATTTTGATAAGCCTATTCATGTGCTTGGAGTTTTGTATTTAAACAAAACTTATTTTCAGATTTAATGTCAAAAACAAAGATATAATATCTTTCATGTATATTGGATTCTATCCATATACAATATGCTTCAAAGTTGTTTCAATATCATGTTTTTGTATTTGCATGAGTTTTGGAGAAAACGAATTTCCATTTCAAAAATCCTAGTTTTGGAAAATATAGTTTTTGGTTTAAGGCAAATTTTCAATCTCACAAAAATAGTTCAAATAGTTTGAAATATGTGTTGAATTTTTATCACATATATTTGTATTTCAAAGATATAATAAGAACATATTTTTGTGGAATTTATGTGTATTTTATGGGATTTTTTAGTAGCCAAAAAGATAAGTTTTTAAATTCTATAAAATTGACCAGGCAGTCTGCCGGTCGACCGGACTGGTCGACCGAGGCAGAAGTCGGTTGACCGGTCCAGTCGACCGACGTGCACAGAACATGCACGCAGCCAGGGCTGGTGGGCCGGTCGACCGAGCGGTCGACCGTCCAGAGAGCTCTGCTATCTGGAAATGGCCCTAGTCGACCAGGCCGGTCGACCGGCAGAGAGCTCTGTGATCGGGGGAAACCGCGCACAAAAAGTGTATGTTTTGAAATGGATATTTAAAGTGTGTGTGCTTTGGCTTCCTCGATACTTCCGTTATAGCATAGAGGCTAAAACGAGTCGAATCCACAAGAACGGGAGGCGATAGAAGCTTTACCGGTTGATTCACGTGTTTGTTAAAGATTCTTCAAAGTTTTAAAGAATGAAAAAGAAAAGAAAGAAAAGAATGAAAAGAGAAGTGCGGTGAGACACGAAGAAGTGGGAAACATAGAAGATTGATTTTTGTAGTTTTTGATATTGTTTCTAAAACAAAGTGAAAGATAAAGAAAACTCATGGCACTAACTACTAATGACTCCACCAACATGCTAACCTCTTAGTGATAGTTGCCTCACATTTATCATTGGCCATCACTAGTCCTTGGTTCAAGAGCGATTCAAAGCATGACCCATATGTAACTCATCACAACCCAACACAACAAAACAAGTTCAAGCTACACTTAAACCATCAAAACTAAAAGTAAGCATGGAGTAAAGTAATGTTAGTTTGTTAGTGGTTAGGAAGTTAAAGTTAGATCCATCATCATGAGCCATCAATGGCTCTTACAAGAGCAAGGCCAAACCGAGGCTATTAGATTCATGTGGATTATCATAAAAGAAGTTAGCAAGTTAGTGGTTAGTAGTTAGTTACCATGAGAGAAAAGTTAGCTACACATGTAAAAGAGATTAGAGAGAAGAAAACAAAGATAAGATAAGAGAGCACCTTTCATAGCTTGTCACCTTCTATTACAAGCACTCTTGCTTCCCAACATGTACCACTCTCTCTCCCTAATACAAGATCTACAAGAAATGAAAAATACAAGGGAGGAGGAAGAAGAAAAACTACACTACACTACCTAAACTACAAAATGGAAATGAAACTACTCCTAAAACTGCATATTTCTCACTCAGGAAACCCGGGGGGTATTTATAGGCGCCAAGGGAACAGGGAGCCAGGGGACAAACCCTGGCCCGAATCGGCGCACGTGCTGCGGCCATTCAATGGCCGCGCGCGGCGCTTCGAGCCGCACGCGGTCCAGTCTGTCTCCTGTCAGACCCTGTGCCCGGTTTCGTCTTTTCAGCCTCTGGTTTGTACAGAATCAGCTCTCTAGGTCAATGGCTATCTTTAATAGGCTTTTAATCACCATTAAATGGTGACTTAGGGTCTTCTTCTTTATTTGCACACCATGGACCTAGAATCAAGCAAGTAAGGTATTATTAGCAGAATTTATTATCAAATAGATGTGAAGATGTGATATGAATTATGCAGTTTTAGTGACTAATCACACCCCCACACTTATCTTTTGCTTATCCCGAGCAAAACAAAAAATAAGGAATTATTATACCACTTTCGCAGGTGACGCGATTGCACTGAGCATGTGCAATAAGCCATTAAACCTCTAAGTTTCCCCTAGAGGAGGAGTTTTGTCTCCTGAGGGTTTTCAGCGGATTACACCCACAAAATCCATAAAGAAAGAAATCAAATGTTAGTATTTTGAAAACGCATTTTGAAATAGAGAAAAGTATTGAAGTATTTTTGTGAAAATATAAGTGATCCAAGATCAGAGGTTAACCAGAAATTGTTCTTTCTTAAACTAAGTCAAAATGCAAAAAAATCTTGTTATAAATTAAATGTAAGAATTTAAAATTGAATTGACTCTTTGATCTTTCATAAAACTCTTAGAAAAATATGCACTTTGTGAACTGTGAAGATTTTTGGGATATCGACTCAAACTTTCATGCCATTTATTTATTTTATATATATATAGATATATTTTTTTCTTCTCCTAGTTTTCTTAGGCTTTCTTATTTACCCAGGTAGTGAGCCTTTAGCCGGTGACTCCCAAACCAGATGGTCTTAGGGCAGCAGATGAGAAAACATCCCGCGGACTTAAGGACTCGAGTAAATAAGGCCACAAAACTAAAGGGGTTATTTTATTATTTTGTGTACCATTTTAGGTAAGAATAATCATGCTTCCTGAGGCATAATTACCCAACTTCAATAAGTGATTTTTATTATCATATTTTTTTTAATATATATTTTTTTATGGCATTTTCAGTCTTTGTTTCAATCCCAAAAATTGTGTAAGTGTAGAGTGCATAAATCTAAGACAAAAAATTCAAGATCAAATTATCTTTTCAATTTTACTTTCTTATCCTAAAATTAAACAAGATATATTATTTTGACTCAGTTTAAAATTTCATAATTTTAGGTCTTCCTATTTCCTAAAATAATCTTAATTTTCTTAAAATAAATCAAAAACTATTTCTCTTGTTTCAAAAAGTTTTGAAAAAAGAAAAGAAAAGTTGTTATATAAAAGGTTTTTTTTAAATTAAAAAGAAGTGTAAAAGAAAGAAAATATAAAACTAACTACGTTAGTAAACCCTTCACCCCCACACTTATCTCATGCATGGTCCTCAATGCATCGTGAATGTGTGAATACATGAAACAAATGGGGAGGGAAGGAAGATTACCTTAAGGGGGTGGCTCCGGTGGTGGTCTGGTTGGGCCAAGCGTTGCTACCCAATCAAAATAGCGTGGATCGTGCAGGAACCCACCAATGACCTCTCTAATATGACCCAATAAAATGTTGATTAAATGAATGATCTTATTTAAAAAATTATCCCCATCTAATTTCCAATTTTTAAAAATAATTATTAAGTCATTTTTGTCAACATTCTTGTCCAACAATGAAGTGTGATTTTTGAAAATGATGGATTTGGACTCAAAGGGATCAGGAATAAAAACCGATATTGACTCGGGAAATTGACTCAGATCAACTCGAGAGTCAATAATAAGAGTCGAAATTGGTTCAAAAATAGGGTCCAAACCAAAGAAGTGATGTTCACACACTTTCCCCATAAATGAAGTGTGATCATGAGAGATTGGTGATTCCATTTCACGGTGTACTGGTACAGGATTCAACGTTGACTCTGGAATAGAGAAAAAATCTGGTAAAAATACCGGAGTCATTATTGAATTAAAAAGCGAAATGGAATTACTAACATGAGATTCAGGATCACAGTCAGGTTCGGTATCAATTTCAGGAAAGGGATAACTTGCCAGAATGTCCAGGCGATTTTCATAACTTGGAGCGTGGTCAAGTTCAAATGTATGTTCTGAAATTGAAGCTGGATTTCCAAAATGACATGATTCATGGGTCCAATCAGTAGAGTTAAGGATATAAGAATCGGTCAAAGGTTGACAAGAAAGGCTTCCCTGGCTCTCATTGATCAATTCGCTCAAAAGTGAATCTAACCTACTGATAGGCCGTGTAACAGAATTTGGATTCGGAATCATGTCTTCCATACTCTTTGTAATTGGTTCTTGAAAATATGAGTATGGAAGTTGATTTTGGAAATTGTGGTGAAATTGTGAGTCCATCGGATTTTGCGGTTGCTGCTCGGACTCACGCAAAGGTTCCATACTCAAGTCCAGTATTGAAGTTTGTTCATTTTGAATTGGTGAGACTGGAAAAAATGAGTGGGACTCTTGAAAATTTGGTTGAGATGATGAGTCCAACATGTTTTGCATTCTTTCACAAAAGACTTCCAAACGCTTTTCTAGTTCAGATTCTTCTTCAATGAGATGCTCTAGAAAAGGAGTATGTGGAGTTTGATATGGAAAGGTTTGTGAATTGAGCAAATTTTGCATTTGTTGTAGGGACTCTTCCATACTCCTTTCCAATGATGATTTTTCTTCAATTGGTGGTTCAGGAAAAGGAGTATATGAATCAAAATTGGGGAATGAATATTGTGAAAATTGTGGACAAGATGGTTGAAAATTTGACTCGGGGTAGGTGAATCCCCATGAACTCTGTGAAGAGTTGAAATTATTTTGAAAATTATGGTCATATGGTTGGGGATATGGGTCATATTGATTCGGATAATCCCAACCCGGCATATATGGTTGGTTCATGTTGTACATTGCCGGGTCAGAGTTATCCGAGTCAAATGAGGTCGGGGTGAAATATGGATTCATATTATAATTGAAAGAATTGTTGTTATTAAAATCCATATCACAATGTACAAAAAAGAAGAAAAACAAACAAACAAACAAACAAACAACAAAGAAAAAGAAAAAGAAAACAAGCCTATGCTAGGGTTGACTTAGACCTAGACGACTCCTAACTAGTTAGACTATCCACGGGGGGTATATTGTCAGACGCTGACCACGAGTTAATCGGCCAGGTAGGGGCAAGATCAGTGGGAGGTATCCGTGCCGGAGCAACGGGCCTAATTATGCCAAACCACTGTTCTTCGAGGTTTCGCCTCTCAATCCCCAACCTTAAACACCGATTTGACAAGAGTCAACAACTTCCCCCTTAGGTCAATCTCCTAAATGAGTCCGAGATGTCCCTAGGGGCCAACGTCTAGCAAATTTTATTAAGGCTTGGGTTGTGTGAGTGGGGGTGTTTTTTTTTGGGCTAAGGGAGGGTAATGACTTCCCCACCTTATGTTGTTTTGGGTTTTATCCTTAAGTTAAATTTGTGCAAGTGTGCAATATAGATAAGCATGAACACAAAAAAAGTGAGTAATCACTGAAGTGTTTATCCTATACTATATGCAATGAAATATGTACACCTCCTATCAGTATCACAACAACATAAGAATAAAATACAGTATATTGGAATAAAAAATTGACACGTGCCTAGATGCAAATGTCTAAACCGTTTTAAAGCATCCAATTTCTGTATTTTAGTTCTTAAAATTATTTACAGTGTACAGGTGATATAAAAAATTAGCAGCAGAAAATAAGAATATACAAGAATTACCCGACCACACTTGAGAAAGTGTGGACTTCTGCAATGCTAAAATTTTAACCTGCACAACAAAAACAAAGAAGAAAGGTTAACAAGAACGTGAAATCAAACCGTTCTCATCCCCGGCAACGGCGCCAAAATTTGATCGGGGGAAACCGCGCACAAAAAGTGTATGTTTTGAAATGGATATTTAAAGTGTATGTACTTTGGCTTCCTCGATACTTCCGTTATAGCATAGAGGCTAAAACAAGTCGAATCCATAAGGACGGGAGGCGATGAAGCTTTACCGGTTGATTCACGTGTTTGTTAAAGATTCTTCAAAGTTTTAAAAAATGAAAAAGAAAAGAAAGAAAGAATTGAAAAGAGAAGTGCGGTGAGACACAAAGAAGTGGGAAACATAGAAGAAAGATTTTTGTAGTTTTTGATATTGTTTCTAAAACAAAGTGAAAGATAAAGAAAACTCATGGCACTAACTACTAATGACTCCACCAACATGCTAACCTCTTAGTGATAGTTGCCTCACATGTATCATTGGCTATCACTAGTCCTTGGTTCAAGAGCGATTCAAAGCATGACCCATATGTAACTCATCACAACCCAACACAACAAACAAGTTCAAGCTACACTTAAACCATCAAAACTAAAGTAAGCATGGAGTAAAGTAATGTTAGCTTGTTAGTGGTTAGGAAGTTAGAGTTAGATCCATCATCATGAGCCATCAAGGGCTCTTGCAAGAGCAAGGCAAAACCGAGGCTATTAGATTCATGTGGGTTATCATAAAAGAAGTTAGCAAGTTAGTGGTTAGTAGTTAGTTACCATGAGAGAAAAGTTAGCTACACATGTAGAAGAGATTAGAGAGAAGAAAACAAAGATAAGGTAAGAGAGCACCTTTCATAGATTTTCTCCTTCTATTACAAGCACTCTTGCTTCCCAACATGTACCACTCTCTCTCCTTAATACAAGATCTACGAGAAATGAAAAATACAAGGGAGGAAGAAGAAAAACTACACTACACTACCTAAACTACAAAATGGAAATGAAACTACTCCTAAAACTCTGCATATCTCTCACTCAGGAAACCCAGGGGGGTATATATAGGCGCCAAGGAACAGGGGGCCAGGGGACAAACCCTGGCCCGAAGCGGCGCGCGCCGCGGCCATTCAATGACCGCGCGCGCGGCGCTTCGAGCCGCGCGCGGTCCAGTCTGTCTCCTGTCAGATCCTGTGCCCGATTTCGTCTTTTCAGCCTCTGGTTTGTACAGAATCAGCTCTCTAGGTCAATGGCTTTCTTTAATATGCTTTTAATCACCATTAAATGATGATTTAGGGTCTTCTTCTTCATTTGCACACCATGGCTCTAGAATCAAGCAAGTAAGGTATTATTAGTAGAATTTATTATCAAATAGATGTGAAGATGTGATATGAATTATGCAGTTTAGTGACTAATCACTCTGCTCTCTATATCCAGTCTCGATCGACCGGGCCGGTTGACTGGGGGCACAACGGTCAAAAATCTGACCGTTGGGCCGGTCGACCGGAAGGGCAAATCTGCCCTTTCCAGCTGCCAACGGGCAGATTTCATGTGGGGCTATAAATACCCACCCCCATTTGAGTTGGTTTTTAACAAGAATTTGAAAAACTAAATTTCTCACCTTTACAAGTGTTTTAATACAAGTTTTTAAAAGAGTTTTTAGAGCCAAAAGATTTTATCTTTATTAGTTTTAAAGGGTTTGGAAAAATCAAGAAAAGGAGAAGTCTTTGGAATTGATTTTTGATCTTCATTTCTATTATATTCTAGAAGTTTTCCCAAGAGTTTTTCTTTGTGTTTTTGATTTTTAAACTCTTTATTTCTCACACTTGAGCTTATCTATCTATCCTATCTATAGGATCTTATTTTGTGGGAAAATTGGTTTATGGTTGAGAGAGACCATCAAGTGTTGTAACCCTCCTTGATTTGTGATATCCCTCTAATAAGAGGTGATTGTGGTTATCCCTCTAGTGAGAGGTGATAGTGAAGCTTGTGTTGGTATCCCTCTTTGTGAAGAGGAGATTGTGGTTGTGTGGCTTTGAGCCCTATTCCTCATTTGTGAGGTTGATTTTGTGTTGGTTTGTGCTTTGCCTCTTGTGAGAGGTTGTATTGGTTGAGAGAGCAGTTGTATACTCTCAAATTGTATTTACCCAAATCCTTAGTGGTAGTTCCCTGTGTGGGAAGTCCTGTGTGGACGAGTTAGTGAAAATCCTTCTGTGTGAAGGCGGGGACGTAGAGCTGTGTGATCGAACCTCGAAACATATTTCGGTGTTTACGTTTGATCCACTTTCTCTAACTCTCTCTCTCTTATATTGTACCTTGCATTGTTTCGTATTGCTCATTCATACATATATGCTTGATATTGTTGTTTGTGAGCCATACTTGTGTTAAACCAAGAGAGTTTCATATAGCACCTCAACTCTTATTCAGAAGAATCAAGAGGAGTTTGTCCAGAGCCCTTCACCAGGAACTCAGCTGCACTCTTTGGTTACACTAATTGTGTTGCATTTAGTTTTTAATTTTGCATCATTTGTCATTAGATTAGCCCTACACCTATTCATCCCCCTCTAAATGTACTTTCAATTTGTGCTTTCATGCTTATGAAAAAGAATTTCATATGATTTTTGATGAAATTGAGCTTCATTGTTTTATCTTCATGAAAGTACTATTCATATGAATTTTGTGTACTCACATTTATATTTTCTCATAATTTCATATTCATGAGCTCATATGTGTTTTATAGACTTTTGAGTGTCAATTTTTGTGTAGTTGGTATGTTTTCATGAGATATACATGATTTGGTTTATATTTGAAGAATCTTGAACTAGTTTTCAATATTATTTCAAATTAGTTCTTTTTTCCTTCAACTGGCAGTGTTTTCATACCTACTCAACTATTTTTAAAATATTATTTTTGAAAAGTTTCACCCTTAGAGGGCGGTTAAATGGGTGACCATGCCTTGTATACTCTCAATGATAATTTTTTTGACATGTGCATGTTAGAATGGTATATGTATGCATCATATGTCAAATGGTATTTCAATACATATATATGATTTCTTGTGCTTGCTTAACAATGTCCATACATGTTTAGATAGCACAAATTATTTTTATGCTAAGTTTGATTTGATTTCAAATGTATTAATACATTCTTTTAAAAACTTATGCATTAGTTTTGTTGGTGTTTCAAAAAAAAAAAGAGAAATTTCTTGAGTTTACTATCAATTAGTATCAATTATTATAATTGGTTTCTATCTTTTAAAATTGTTTTAGAACTTCAAAATTAGTATCATGGTTTGATTTTTATCATGTTTAAACCTTTATTTGATATCAATATTATTTTGTAAATTGGTATCTATGATTATGCTTTCAATTGGTATTCCTAGTTTTCCAATTGGCATTCATGTTTATGTTAAAATTGATATTTTAGAAAATCATAATTTTATTTTGTTTTCAAAATTTATTTTTGATGCTTATTGTCTATATGCAAGAGAAATTAACTTATGTCTCCTCTATATATAAACTTATGATGAGTGCATTTTATAAGGAAAAGCATGACTTTTCTTCTCTATATCGTACACATGTATAGGGGGAGCTTAACATCTCCATCTATACATTGTATACTATGCTTATATGGGTTAGGATTTTAGTCATCCTGTCTCCATGTAATGCATGTATACAGAAGAGTTAACTTGACGTCTCTCATCTTCATAGGTTTATAGCATATACATGTACTTTATTTTGTGTACCCTTCTTGATGAATTGACAAAAGGGGGGAGATGATTTTAGACTCTATATATGCATGCTTGTTGTAACGCCCAAATCCCACGGATACGAGAACGCTATGGCGACGTACATAAGTATGGTAGAGATACCCTCACGTACGTACGCTAAGCCTCAGTATAGGAAATAGCCTCCATATATACAAGAGTTTCAGCATTAAATAAGTACAAAAATACCTGCAAAAGTGTCAGTGATCATGAGAGATAATACATGTACTATGAACGGTGATCTATATGACAATATAGAAGTACTTGCATGCATACCAGTGAATACATGTAACAGTAATATACGAACATGATATAACTATGTACAGAGCATCCAGGTAACGATGATGACGGTATCCAGTGAATTGGTGTATCCGTGTATTAGTGGAATCCATGAATCAGTGGAACATGAAGAAGACATAACTAGTGTCACATGTAATAGTATCTGTGTAACGGTATTTATAAAAGAAAACACTCATTAACTGTACAACAATGTAAATTTTGTATTTGTTGTAGGGACTCTTCCATACTCCTTTCCAATGATGATCTTTCTTCAATTGGTGGTTCAGGAAAAGGAGTATATGAATCAAAATTGGGGAATGAATATTGTGAAAATTGTGGACAAGATGGTTGAAAATTTGACTCGGGGTAGGTGAATCCCCATGAACTCTGTGAAGAGTTGAAATTATTTTGAAAATTATGGTCATATGATTGGGGATATGGGTCATATTGATTCAGATAATCCCAACCCGGCATATATGGTTGGTTCATGTTGTACATTACCGGGTCAGAGTTATCCGAGTCAAATGAGGTCGGGGTGAAATATGGATTCATATTATAATTGAAAGAATTATTGTTATTAAAATCCATATCACAATGTACAAAAAAGAAGAAAAACAAACAAACAAACAAACAAACAACAAAGAAAAAGAAAAGAAAACAAGCCTATGCTAGGGTTGACTTAGACCTAGACGACTCCTAACTAGTTAGACTATCCACGGGGGGTATATTGTCAGACGCTGACCACGAGTTAATCGGCCAGGTAGGGGCAAGATCAGTGGGAGGTATCCGTGCCGGAGCAACAGGCCTAATTATGCCAAACCACTGTTCTTCGAGGTTTCGCCTCTCAATCCCCAACCTTAGACACCGATTTGACAAGAGTCAACTTCTAACAACTTCCCCCTTAGGTCAATCTCCTAAATGAGTCCGAGATGTCCCTAGGGGCCAACGTCTAGCAAATTTTATTAAGGCTTGGGTTGTGTGAGTGGGGAGGTGTTTTTTTTTTGGGCTAAGGGAGGGTAATGACTTCCCCACCTTATGTTGTTTTGGGTTTTGTCCTTAAGTTAAATTTGTGCAAGTGTGCAATATAGATAAGCATGAACACAAAAAAAGTGAGTAATCACTGAAGTGTTTGTCCTATACTATATGCAATGAAATATGTATACCTCCTATCAGTATCACAACAACATAAGAATAAAATACAGTATATTGGAATAAAAAATTGACACGTGCCTAGATGCAAATGTCTAAACCGTTTTAAAGCATCCAATTTCTGTATTTTAGTTCTTAAAATTATTTACAGTGTACAGGTGATATAAAAAATTAGCAGCAGAAAATAAGAATATACAAGAATTACCCGACCACACTTGAGCAAGTGTGGACTTCTGCAATGCTAAAATTTTAACCTGCACAACAAAAACAAAGAAGAAAGGTTAACAAGAACGTGAAATCAAACCGTTCCCATCCCCGGCAACGGCGCCAAAATTTGATCGGGGGAAACCGCGCACAAAAAGTATATGTTTTGAAATGGATATTTAAAGTGTATGTACTTTGGCTTCCTCGATACTTCCGTTATAGCATAGAGGCTAAAACGAGTCGAATCCATAAGGACGGGAGGCGATAGAAGCTTTACCGGTTGATTCACGTGTTTGTTAAAGATTCTTCAAAGTTTTAAAGAATAAAAAAGAAAAGAAAGAAAGGATTGAAAAGAGAAGTGCGGTGAGACACAAAGAAGTGGGAAACATAGAAGAAAGATTTTTGTAGTTTTTGATATTGTTTCTAAAACAAAGTGAAAGATAAAGAAAACTCATGGCACTAACTACTAATGACTCCACCAACATGCTAACCTCTTAGTGATAGTTGCCTCACATGTATCATTGGCTATCACTAGTCCTTAGTTCAAGAGCGATTCAAAGCATGACCCATATGTAACTCATCACAACCCAACACAACAAAACAAGTTCAAGCTACACTTAAACCATCAAAACTAAAAGTAAGCATGGAGTAAAGTAATGTTAGCTTGTTAGTGGTTAGGAAGTTAGAGTTAGATCCATCATCATGAGCCATCAAGGGCTCTTGCAAGAGCAAGGCAAAACCGAGGCTATCAGGTTCATGTGGATTATCATAAAAGAAGTTAGCAAGTTAGTGGTTAGTAGTTAGTTACCATGAGGGAAAAGTTAGCTACACATGTAGAAGAGATTAGAGAGAAGAAAACAAAGATAAGGTAAGAGAGCACCTTTCATAGATTGTCTCCTTCTATTACAAGCACTCTTGCTTCCCAACATGTACCACTCTCTCTCCTTAATACAAGATCTACAAGAAATGAAAAATACAAGGGAGAAAGAAGAAAAACTACACTACACTACCTAAACTACAAAATGGAAATGAAACTACTCCTAAAACTGCGCATATCTCTCACTCAGGAAACCCAGGGGGGTATTTATAGGCGCCAAGGGAACAGGGGGCCAGGGGACAAACCCTGGCCCGAAGCGGCGCGCGCCGCGGCCATTCAATGACCGTGCGCGCGGCGCTTCGAGCCGCGCGCGGTCCAGTCTGTCTCCTGTCAGATCCTGTGCCCGATTTCGTCTTTTCAGCCTCTGGTTTGTACAGAATCAGCTCTCTAGATCAATGGCTTTCTTTAATAGGCTTTTAATCACCATTAAATGATGATTTAGGGTCTTCTTCTTCATTTGCACACCATGGACTTAGAATCAAGCAAGTAAGGTATTATTAATAGAATTTATTATCAAATAGATGTGAAGATGTGATATGAATTATGCAGTTTTAGTGACTAATCACTCTGCTCTCTATATCCAGTCTCGATCGACCGGGCCGGTTGACTGGGGGCACAACGGTCAAAATCTGACCGTTGGGCCGGTCGACCGGAAGGGCAAATCTGCTCTTTCCAGCTGCCAACAGGCAGATTTCATGTGGGGCTATAAATACCCACCCCCATTTGAGTTGGTTTTTAACAAGAATTTGAAAAATTAAATTTCTCACCTTTACAAGTGTTTTAATACAAGTTTTTAAAAGAGTTTTTAGAGCCAAAAGATTTTATCTTTATTTGTTTTAAAGGGTTTGGAAAAATCAAGAAAAGGAGAAGTCTTTGGAATTGATTTTTGATCTTCATTTCTATTATATTCTAGAAGTTTTCCCAAGAGTTTTTCTTTGTGTTTTTGATTTTCAAACTCTTTATTTCTCACACTTGAGCTTATCTATCTATCCTATCTATAGGATCTTATTTTGTGGGAAAATTGGTTTATGGTTGAGAGAGACCATCAAGTGTTGTAACCCTCCTTGATTTGTGATATCCCTCTAATAAGAGGTGATTATGGTTATCCCTCTAGTGAGAGGTGATAGTGAAGCTTGTGTTGGTATCCCTCTTTGTGAAGAGGAGATTGTGGTTGTGTGGCTTTGAGCCCTATTCCTCATTTGTGAGGTTGATTTTGTGTTGGTTTGTGCTTTGCCTCTTGTGAGAGGTTGTATTAGTTGAGAGAGCAGTTGTATACTCTCAAATTGTATTTACCCAAATCCTCAGTGGTAGTTCCCTGTGTGGGAAGTCCTGTGTGGACGAGTTAGTGAAAATCCTTCTGTGTGAAGGCGGGGACGTAGAGCTGCGTGATCGAACCTCGAAACATATTTCGGTGTTTACGTTTGATCCACTTTCTCTAACTCTCTCTCTTATATTGTACCTTGCATTGTTTCGTATTGCTCATTCATACATATATGCTTGATATTGTTGTTTGTGTGCCATACTTGTGTTAAACCAAGAGAGTTTCATATAGCACCTCAACTCTTATTCAGAAGAATCAAGAGGAGTTTGTCCAGAGCCCTTCACCAGGAACTCAGCTACACTCTTTGGTTACACTAATTGTGTTGCATTTAGTTTTTAATTTTGCATCATTTGTCGTTAGATTAGCCCTACACCTATTCATCCCCCTCTAAATGTACTTTCAATTTGTGCTTTCATGCTTATGAAAAAGAATTTCATATGATTTTTGATGAAATTGAGCTTCATTGTTTTATCTTCATGAAAATACTATTCACATGAATTTTGTGTACTCACATTTATATTTTCTCATAATTTCATATTCATGAGCTCATATGTGTTTTATAGACTTTTGAGTGTCAATTTTTGTGTAGTTGGTATGTTTTCATGAGATATACATGATTTGGTTTATATTTGAAGAATCTTGATATTATTTCAAATTAGTTCTTTTTTCCTTCAACTGGCGGTGTTTTCATACCTACTCAACTATTTTTAAAATATTATTTTTGAAAAGTTTCACCCTTAGAGGGCGGTTAAATGGGTGACCATGCCTTATATACTCTCAATGACAATTTTTTTGACATGTGCATGTTAGAATGGTATATGTATGCATCATATGTCAAATGGTATTTCAATACATATATATGATTTCTTGTGCTTGCTTAACAATGTCCATACATGTTTAGATAGCACAAATTATTTTTATGCTAAGTTTGATTTGATTTCAAATGTATTAATACATTCTTTTAAAAACTTATGCATTAGTTTTGTTGGTGTTTCAAAAAAAAAAGAGAAATTTCTTGAGTTTACTATCAATTAGTATCAATTATTATAATTGGTATCTATCTTTTAAAATTGTTTTAGAACTTCAAAATTAGTATCATGGTTTGATTTTTATCATGTTTAAACCTTTATTTGATATCAATATTATTTTGTAAATTGGTATCTATGATTATGCTTTCAATTGGTATTCCTAGTTTTCCAATTGGCATTCATGTTTATGTTAAAATTGATATTTTAGAAAATCATAATTTTATTTTGTTTTCAAAATTTATTTTTGATGCTTATTGTCTATATGCAAGAGAAATTAACTTATGTCTCCTCTACATATAAACTTATGATGAGTGCATTTTATAAGGAAAAGCATGACTTTTCTTCTCTATATCGTACACATGTATAGGGGGAGCTTAACATCTCCATCTATACATTGTATACTATGCTTATATGGGTTAGGATTTTAGTCATCCTGTCTCCATGTAATGCATGTATATAGAGGAGTTAACTTGACGCTCTCATCTTCGTAGGTTTATAGCATATACATGTACTTTATTTTGTGTACCCTTCTTGATGAATTGACAAAAGGGGGAGATGATTTTAGACTCTATATATGCATGCTTGTTGTAACGCCCTAATCCCACGGATACGAGAACGCTATGGCGACGTACATAAGCATGGTAGAGATACCCTCACGTACGTACGCTAAGTCTCAGTATGGGAAATAGCCTCCATATATACAAGAGTTTCAGCATTAAATAAGTACAAAAATACCTGCAAAAGTGTCAGTGATCATGAGAGATAATACATGTACTATGAACGGTGATCTATATGACAATATAGAAATACTTGCATGCATACCAGTGAATACATGTAACAGTAATATACGAACATGATATAACTATGTACAGAGCATCCAGGTAACGATGATGACGGTATCCAGTGAATTGGTGTATCCGTGTATCAGTGGAATCCATGAATCAGTGGAACATGAAGAAGACATAACTAGTGTCACATGTAATAGTATCTGTGTAACGGTATTTATAAAAGAAAACACTCATTAACTGTCCATGAAAAGGTAGCTCTCTTTTCCACTATCGTAATGGTTTCAGAATCGTCCAGATCGGACTCCGGAGGCTCCAGATATTGCTCGAACACTAAAAGTAATAGAAATAGGTTAAATATGTTAATAAAGATATCTCAAATGCAATTCTTATAAATTATGAGGGGGTTTTCTGTAGTTTTACCTTTATTTCATTTGGATGCAGGTATGGGTTGCTAACGGGTCGGGTTTAGATCCATAATCCAAACCCAATTGACTTATATGAATATGGGTTATTGGGTTTCAAACTAACCCAATAGGGTTAATGGGTTAAACCCATTAGAGAGAGAAAGAGAACGAGAGAGAAAGGGGGGCTGGGGCTGGCGGCGGCTAGCCCCTTCGCCGGCGTCCCCCCGCCGGCGGCAGCTCCGCCCTGCCGGCGGCGACGCCCAGAGAACGAGAGAGGGAGAGAGAAAGAGATGTGGAGAGAGAGAGAAGAAAAACAGGAAGAAGAAGGAGAAGAAAAGAAAAGAAAGAAGAAGAAGAAGAACAGGAAAAAGAAGGAGAAGAAGAAAAAGAAAAAAAGAAGAAGAAGAGAAGGAAAAGAAGAAGAGAGGAAGGGGGTGTGGTGCCCGTGGCGCACCGGCCACCGGGGCGCGCCAACTTGCCGGTCTGCCTTTTTGGCTGGAAAGAAAAACACAGAGAGAGTGAGGGGGAGAGAGACAGTGAGAGAGAGGAAAGAGAGGAATAAAGAGAGAAAGGGATTGAGAGATACGAAGAGCAGGAGAGATTTTAAATGAAGAGATAGAAGGGTTAAGGCGGTGGTATGTCGGTGGGGGAGGGATCCAGAGAAATGGAGAAGAAGAAAAGAAGAAATAAATTTATTTAATATTATTAATAAATATTTTAATTGGGTTAAAAATTGTCTAGTTCCAGACAGTTCTCAAATTTTGTAAAATAGAGAATATTATGTTGAGAACTAATGTGAAATCAGATTCTAAAAATTTTATATAGTTTATAAGTTAAAAATCCTAGAATGTATCGCCGATACCAGGCGACACTGGTTTGGCTAGATTTTTGATAAATTTAGAAAAATTTCCAAAATAATAATACAGAGATAAGGTAATTTTAAGACACAATGTGAAATTAGGTTCCTAAAATTCAACTCCATTTGTGAATTAAAAATCGTAGAGCCGATTATCAGTATTGGTTGACACCGATTTCGGAGATTTTTCAAAATAATTCAGAAAATTTGCATAAAATTTTGAAAAATCTAAATATTGAAAAATAATATCTGAGACTAAAATTGGCTCAATCAGACTATCAGGAAGGTCAAATCAATTTTGTACGCCATATCGAGTACTACTACTGTGATACGTACATCATGGATAAGGGGGTTACACTTGTATTTTATGTTTGCATATATGTATTTATATTTATGTCATATTTATAATTTATTTGGTATCTATGAGCTTGCATTGAATATCTATATGTTTTATGCTTTGCATGGATTAAGGGGGAGCTTTTACAGAGCTTTTCTATGTTCATACATATATAACTCCATGAGTTTTGTCATCATAAAAAAGGGGATATTGGTGGCCCAAAAGCCACATCACTCTAGTTTGATGATGACTAACTCATGTAGTTATAGTACTAATGATCTTGTTGTGTTTAAGTTTCAGATATTGATCAAGATCTTAGTTGGTGTTTAGCTTCTTTGAAGCTAACACATGGTGATTCATAAGCTCAAGCTTATAAAACATATCAAGCACTCAAAGAGGAGTCTAACTTGAAAAATCAAGTTTGGATCAAGTCTACTTGGAGAAAAAGATTTACAAGAAGACTTGAGTAGAGAATTTGTGAGTTTAGATCTCTTACAAAGAATAGATTAGTTTTGATTGCTCAAGCTTACACACACACAAAGTTTAAATAGTCTTTCAAGATCAATAGTTTTGGTTCGGTTTAACTGTTTTAATTTCACAAGTTTATGTTTATACGATTTTCATCTCTATAGAATAAGTTTTATAGTTTGGAATATGTGTTGGATCTCATCCATACATATTAGAACTTCAATTGTTTATAGAAACTTATTTCTATATATTTTAAGTTTCGCTTTATCAAGTATACGTTTTTCAGTTTCTTGAATATATTTCATCAAAACAAGTCTGTTGGCCCAAAGGTCCATCACCCTAGTGTAAGATCACCTAGAGGGGGGGTGAATAGGTGATGGCTAATCTAATGGTCACTTATGAACAAATAATGCGGAATTAAAACTAAGATGACCAAATTAAAACTTCTTTTAATTAAACACTTATGTATAACTCAAGAGTGTTGCCGAATTCCCCTTGCGAGGCTCTGGACAAGCTCCTCTAGATTCCCTTGAATGGGTTGAGGTGCCGCGTTGGCTCTCTTGGTTGAATACTAGTGTTAACAACAATCCCAAGCAAGTATGTATATCAATTATGAGCACAAGGGAATATATCATGCATATATAAGATGAACACAATAAATTGAATGCAAGATATAAAATAGAGACAAAAAAGAGTAAGAGAGCAAGAGTGAGCAATCGCAAACACAAAGGGTTTGTTTCGAGGTTCGAGCACACTTGCTCTACATCCCCGCCTTCGACACACGAAGGATTTCCACTATGCAAGATCCCCAACGGATCTCTCCTTGGTGCCGCAACACCTACAAGCTCTCGGACTTCCTTGTCCGTACACCACAAGCCCACCGGCTCAATGAGGGCGCACCTCAAACCACCGAGTTCACACAAGAACTCTACCACACGAGCACACTTGCCCGTCTCCTCAAAATACAATGGAAATCTCTTTGGTGATCTAACACTTGATCACCAATTACAAAAGCTCACTACAACACTTTCCTATAGGATAGATATGTCTATGGATGCTCAAGTGAAGTGTGAGAAATCAAGGAAAGAAAGCTATGGTGAAAAACACAAGAAATCACTTTTACACTCTCTTGATAAAATCCCTTTTAGATGGGAAGTATTTGCACTCTATTTTGGGAGAAAACTTCTGAAAAAGTCTAGGAAAAACTGGCTTAGAAATCTCCAAAATCTTCTACCAAAAAACAGTTGACAAGACCCCCTTTTATAGGCTGACAGAAAATAGAGCCGTTGGGGTTCTGTCAGAGCTACCGGTCGACCGGTCCGGTCGACCGGCAACGGTCAAAAATCCGACCGTTGCAGCCTCCGGTCGACCGGCCCGGTCGACCGCGCAACTGGAGAAGAGAGAAAACTCTCTGTCGGTCGACCGGCCCGGTCGACCGATAATTCCCGAGAGCAAAGCTCTCTTAAGCGGTCGACCGGTCCGGTCGACCGTCCTCCAGTGCACACAGGCGTGCACGCTGTGCACGTCCGGTCGACCGACCCGATCGACCGGCCACTGTTAGTTCTGAAAAATCAGAACTGACAGAACCTGAAAATTTGGGATTAAAGATAGGTCTTTTTGGCTTAATAAAAATCCCATAAATACTTAGAAATTCTACAAAAATAGTTTTATGATATAGAAACATGCTTGCACAAAATCAAGGCATGTTATTGAAGATTTGACTATTTTTGTAACTTGGAAATATTGGCTCATAATAAAAACTGTTTTTCTAAAACAACATGTTTTTCCAAATTTCCATCAAATACAAAAACAAGATACACTTTAAAGCATAGTGTGTGTGGATATGATCCACTACACAATCAAGATGAAATATCTAGTTTTTGACAATAGGCTCTAAGCATGGTTTTGGATATAAGATATGTAAACTATGAAATACCAAAAACCAAATGTATTTTATCACAAATAAAAATCTTTTCTTAACTAGGAAAATCTTTTATGAAAATCATTCTATCAAGAGTTCTATCAAGAGTGTGTGTGTGATATAGACTTGAGCAATCCACCAACTATTCTATCCTTTACATTTTATCTAAAATCAATCTTATAAAAACAAACCTAGACTCAAGTCTTCATCTTCTTGAAGTCTTCACTTGAAGGCTTCTCATTTTCTTGACTTGGTCTAAATGCAATCCACCGAGCTCATCTCTAGATGTGATCTTGATGCATAGGCTCGTGAATCAACCGGTGCTAGCTTCCAACTTGACTTTAAATCCTTTGTTGAAGCTCCACACCTACTAAGATCTTGATAATGAATCTGTCACTAATTAAACACAAGATCATTAGTAATCATAACTTCATGAGTTGATCATCATCAAAACTAGGGTGATAGGCCTTTGGGCCAACAATCTCCCCCTTTTTGATGATGACAAAACTCATGACGTTATATATGCATGGATTAAAGTAAAGCTTCAAAGAAGCTCCCCCTTAACTCATGCATACAAAATAAATAATAAATATGATCATGAAGCACATGAATATGGATGCAAATATGGAGATGCAACAAGCATAAATCAAAATCTTTTTACTCCTATTTGCATAAATCAAAACACATATGCATAAATACAAATCTTAATTCCCCTTAAGTAAGAAGGACAAATACTTCTCCTCCTTAAGCAAGGAAATCATGCATATATATCAAAACAAAAACACAAATACTTCTCCCCTTTTTGTCAATCATCAACAAAGGGTTCAAAGTAAAATCAAATCAACAAATTTTCTCCCCCTTTATGTCAAAAATAAGGAAGTCAAGGAGGGGCAATACAAATCAAAAATTTTGAATTTTTCTCATCAAAACAAAATCAGTAATTTATTTTATCAAAACAAATTTTGAATTTTCTCTTTGATATCAAATAAAAAATATTGATACCATTTTAAAATCTAATGCATAAGCTTGAAAAATAAGATTTGAATTAAGCTTAGCATTAACAACACATGAAGAATTCGAACTAGTTAAATGAGAGTGTTGAACAACTAGTACGAAATCCTTCTATCAAGGAATAAATCTAAGGATTTTCATGAAATAGCAATGAAACACAAAACACTCAAACACTCTAATCTATAAAGTCCAAATAGTTTCAAAAAAGTGAGTGTACTAATGTTATGTGAAACATGGCATCATGAAAATGGCAATAAGGTACAATATTCCTTAGAAATCATAAACATCAAAATCATCTCACATTTTTTTTTATTAAATCATTGAAAACAAAATCTATATGTCAAGATATATGTATGTTTTGACAATACATGAAATATACATACATATCTCTTAAACTCAAGTGAGTCTATATGAATGGATTTGCATTGAAGGCAAAAAACTCAAGAGTTATACATGTATATTTAAGGTTTGGCAAAATACACATATACATGAAATAAAAGGCACATGATCATAAATCAAATCCAAAAGGTGAACGTAAGTTTAAATATGTATGAATCATCAAAACTAAGCAATACAAGTACATTTCAAGGGTTCAAATAAGCATTTAAGCACACTTACTAATAGATCTTTTTGAGGCCCATGATATGTTCAAGTATAAATCCTAATGTTGACAAAAACTAACATATAAACTAATATTCAAATCATGAAGCATTAAATTTTAAGAAAAATTGAATTATGTGACAATCTCAAAAACTATTTGAAGAATACATAACTAGTATAAATTGTTTTTTTTGAAAACTAGTTAAAGATCCTTCAAATATGTCAAATCATATGTTTTTCATGAATGAGACTAAGTACATAAAAATCCAAGCACTCATAGTCCATAAAGCTCAAAAATATTTTGTATCATAAAGATGAGTGTTCAAAGGATCATGCAAATAGTATTTTTCATGAAAGTTGTCATTGAAGCTCAAATCACATAGAAATCATTGTTATCAAAACAAAATCATTTTTATTAAAAACTACAATCTTCATGGTATATGTATGAATTATACAAATCTAACAATACACATACATATCTCAAAATTGTAAGAGAGTCTATCAAATATTTGCATGAAAGCTAGAGACTCACGGGTATACATGTATATTTACTAGATTTGAATTAAACATGCATATACATGAAGTAAATCATAAAAATTGGCAAAACATGTATAACGGAGAATCATCAAAACTAGTCTATACAAATACATAAAGTGGATACAAGTGAGCATGAAGTCCAAATATTTAAGAATCAATTGTAGTTCACTATTTGTATATGTATACATACAAGTTTGACAAATCTACATCTAAGCATGTAACTACCACATAAAGCACACAAAATCTTAAAATATGAACATGCTATGAATATATGAATGAACAAGCATGTACATAAATGAAATAGGAGTTTAGAAATTGTTACCAACTCCAAAGCTCCTAGCATGGTGGTTGATCCACCAAAGCTCCTTGATAGCGATGCAACCCAAAAGTATGTCCATCATGTCCAAGTGCATCCACTACCAAGGTACCATCCCTCTCACGTTTTGTGAGAGCCCTCACCTATATCACAAGCAAAAAGTGGGGGTTTTGGTACCCATATTTTCTTGGGTCCTATGGGGTTAGCTTTGTAAGGAACCCAAGCATTTTTATTTTTATCAAAAATAAGAACATTTAACCTTTCATAACAAAATTTTCTTAGATGGCCTTTGCGGCCACAATGTGTACATATGTACACCTTAGCATACTTATGAGTGGGAGTGTGAGCATGATGTGCATCATAAGCATGTGCATGATGTGAATGTGCATGAGTATGAGGAACTTGTTTCTTTTGAAACAAGGATTCCAATCTAGTATGATTGAATGCACAAGAGCTCAAATTAGAGCTCAAATTATCAATTTTATTTCTTGAATTCTTAATCTCATTTTTATCAATGTGTGCATGAGAAGCATGATGAGATGAAGAGTCAATTTTCTTTTTCTTATGAAAAACATTATCCTTTTCTTTTTCAACAAATTTTCTTTTTAAAGACTTATTTTCTTGCAAAATGACTTCCTTTTGTTTTTCCACCAAATCAATCTTATTTTTCAAAATAATGTTCCCTTCACAAAGATCATTCAATTTAGCAATCAAGGAAACATTCTCCTTTTTCAAATCTTTATTTTCCTTTTCTAAACATGCAATCTTAGATTTAAAAGAATTATTTTCTTTAAGCATGCAATCAAAATCCTTTTTCAAATTATTATTTTCTAATTCTAAGCATGCAATGTTATTTCTATATGAGTCATGTTCTACATGCATGCAATCAAGTTCCTTTTTCAAATTTTTATTTTTCTTTTTAATCATGTTATATTTTTCAAGCACAAGATGACAAAAGGTAGCAAGCTCATCATATGATATGTCTACATCCTCATCATCGGATTCGGTGTTACCTCAAGGGGGTTATCCCCTTGGACCATATAGCACACGTTGGAGATGTCGCTTCCAACGTCCGAATCGCTCCCCGCATAGTATTGTTCATTTTCGCCAAGGGAGATCAAGGTATTCCAAACTACAAAAGCCATATCAAGATTAGCAACCCTAGATAAATAAACATCATTTAGGGTAGATCTTAAAGCATATAGGGCTTTTGTATTAGCCTCAAGATTCTTACCATTTAAGCAATATTCTTTATTAGTTGTGGCAAGATATACACTAAGGCCAAGTCCTTTGAGGAACAAAGACATCTTAACCTTCCAAATTTGGATGTTAAGAATATCAAAGGTGGGTGGTGACATGAAGTCCATGGTGAGGTGTGTGTGTACAAAAATATTGTGATTAGCCTAAAGGAGGATCTTTAACTCTTAGGTTGTTAGACCCAAATCAAGAGCACTAGCTCTGATACCAATTGTAAGATCACCTAGAGGGGGGGTGAATAGGTGATGGCTAATCTAATGGTCACTTATGAACAAATAATACGGAATTAAAACTAAGATGACCAAATTAAAACTTCTTTTAATTAAACACTTATGTATAACTCAAGAGTGTTGCCGAATTCCCCTTGCGAGGCTCTGGACAAGCTCCTCTAGATTCCCCTTGAATGGGTTGAGGTGCCGCGTTGGCTCTCTTGGTTGAATACTAGTGTTAACAACAATCCCAAGCAAGTATGTATATCAATTATGAGCACAAGGGAATATATCATGCATATATAAGATGAACACAATAAATTGAATGCAAGATATAAAATAGAGACAAAAAAGAGTAAGAGAGCAAGAGTGAGCAATCGCAAACACAAAGGGTTTGTTTCGAGGTTCGAGCACACTTGCTCTACATCCCCGCCTTCGACACACGAAGGATTTCCACTATGCAAGATCCCCAACGGATCTCTCCTTGGTGCCGCAACACCTACAAGCTCTCGGACTTCCTTGTCCGTACACCACAAGCCCACGGCTCAATGAGGGCGCACCTCAAACCACCGAGTTCACACAAGAACTCTACCACACGAGCACACTTGCCCGTCTCCTCAAAATACAATGGAAATCTCTTTGGTGATCTAACACTTGATCACCAATTACAAAAGCTCACTACAACACTTTCCTATAGGATAGATATGTCTATGGATGCTCAAGTGAAGTGTGAGAAATCAAGGAAAGAAAGCTATGGTGAAAAACACAAGAAATCACTTTTACACTCTCTTGATAAAATCCCTTTTAGATGGGAAGTATTTGCACTCTATTTTGTGGAGAAAACTTCTGAAAAAGTCTAGGAAAAACTGGCTTAGAAATCTCCAAAATCTTCTACCAAAAACAGTTGACAAGACCCCTTTTATAGGCTGACAGAAAATAGAGCCGTTGGGGTTCTGTCAGAGCTACCAGTCGACCGGTCCGGTCGACCGGCAACGGTCAAAAATCCGACCGTTGCAGCCTCCGGTCGACCGGCCCGGTCGACCGCGCAACTGGAGAAGAGAGAAAACTCTCTGTCGGTCGACCGGCCCGGTCGACCGATAATTCCGAGAGCAAAGCTCTCTTAAGCGGTCGACCGGTCCGGTCGACCGTCCTCCAGTGCACACAGGCGTGCACGCTGTGCACGTCCCGGTCGACCGACCCGGTCGACCGGCCACTGTTAGTTCTGAAAAATCAGAACTGACAGAACCTGAAAATTTGGGATTAAAGATAGGTCTTTTTGGCTTAATAAAAATCCCATAAATACTTAGAAATTCTACAAAAATAGTTTTATGATATAGAAACATGCTTGCACAAAATCAAGGCATGTTATTGAAGATTTGACTATTTTGTAACTTGGAAATATTGGCTCATAATAAAAACTGTTTTTCTAAAACAACATGTTTTTCCAAATTTCCATCAAATACAAAAACAAGATACACTTTAAAGCATAGTGTGTGTGGATATGATCCACTACACAATCAAGATGAAATATCTAGTTTTTGACAATAGGCTCTAAGCATGGTTTTGGATATAAGATATGTAAACTATGAAATACCAAAAACCAAATTGTATTTTATCACAAATAAAAATCTTTTCTTAACTAGGAAAATCTTTTATGAAAATCATTCTATCAAGAGTTCTATCAAGAGTGTGTGTGTGATATAGACTTGAGCAATCCACCAACTATTCTATCCTTTACATTTTATCTAAAATCAATCTTATAAAAACAAACCTAGACTCAAGTCTTCATCTTCTTGAAGTCTTCACTTGAAGGCTTCTCATTTTCTTGACTTGGTCTAAATGCAATCCACCGAGCTCATCTCTAGATGTGATCTTGATGCATAGGCTCGTGAATCAACCGGTGCTAGCTTCCAACTTGACTTTAAATCCTTTGTTGAAGCTCCACACCTACTAAGATCTTGATAATGAATCTGTCACTAATTAAACACAAGATCATTAGTAATCATAACTTCATGAGTTGATCATCATCAAAACTAGGGTGATAGGCCTTTGGGCCAACACCTAGTTTTGATAATGATTAACTCATGGAGTTATAATACTAATGATCTTGTATTTATATAGTTTCAGATATTTGATCAAGATATTAGTCGGTGTTTAGCTTCAACGAAAGCTTCGAAGTTAAGTTTGAAGTTAGCACGTATTGATTCAAGAGCTCGCACTTCAATATCGCATCAAGTACTCAAAGAGGAGTCTAGCTCATGGATCAAGTTTGGACCAAGTCAAGATGGAGAAGAAGTTTTTCAAGAGAAAATTTTTAAGACTTGTGTCATGTTTGTAAGTGTTAAGATTTTATTTTAAATAAAATGTAAAGGATAGATTAGTTGTGAAATGCTCAAGCTTATACACACACACACAAAAGTTTGATTTTCAAAAAATACGGTTTTTGTTTTAAGCTTTAAATTCTATGCCTCAAAATAATTCACATGTTTGTAATATGTGTTAATTTTTTATCACACATATTTGTACTTCAAAGTATTTTATTAAACTTATTTTTGTGAATTTTATGGAAATTTTATGATTTTTAAGATGTATTTATAAAAGTTGTTAAAACTATTTTTGGGCTACTTGCAGTCGACCACCCGGTCGACCGAAGGCTGAGCCGGTCGACCGCCCGATCGACCGACATGCACAAACCTTTGTGATTTGGTATCGGTCGATCGACTGGTCAACCGCAGTAGAGATCGACCGACCAACCGGTCGACCAACTGAGTTTGCAGAGCTCTCGGGTTTTTCTCGGCCGACCGGGCTACCGACCGTTCTGCTCGATACCCCTATAGTTTTCCAGCCATAACATTTGATTCTTATATTCAATCAATATTATTTAAATTGCATTTTAAAGATAACTTTCAGGGCTACATTTCTTATTCAATAATCATTTTCTGATTTAAATGTTAAGAATATCAAATATTTGGTTGAAGTGTGTTCTTATTCTGAAAACAGTTTACAGTTTCTGATTGGATACCTTTCAGTATTTTATTGATAACTTTCTATTCAGACCTGATAATGATTTGATTTGAGTTGAATTAGAAAGCGACTTCAAGATCTACATATTCATCCTATATACATATTTTCAAATTCGGACGTTTTAGATCTAAAAACTGTGCTCCAAATTGACCTATTGCACAGAGGGCAGTCGACCACCGGTCGACCGTCAGCGTCCAATGGTCAGAAATTTGACAGTTGGTTGGTCGACCGACATGCCATTTTGGCCAGTTTTGAACCATAACAGCTATTTTTTTTGGCCTATAAATATGGGGTCTTTGGGTGAGTTTTTGACAAGATTTGAGAAGTATTTTAGAGCTAATTTTTTTCATCTTCCATAGAAGTTTTTCAACAAGTTTTTGGGCTAAACTTCCATATCAAAAGAGTGTTTATCAAGAGTGATTCTCTTGAGTTTTTCAAAAACTTTTCTTTGAGTTTTCCACCACCAAGTCTATCCAAGTTTTTCTCACACTAGCTTGAACTTTTCATAGTCTTATCTATCTTATAGGAGCTTTGATTGTGAGAGTGTTTGTTGGTGATCAAAGAGAAGAGATCATCAAGTGTTCTATCTTATATTGGAGAGTGTTATGGAGATGCGGCCTCGGCGAACTTGTGAGTTTGTGTTATGTTGTTATTGCGGGAACAAGAGAGGGACTTGTGAGTCTAAGAGTTATAGTGTGAACTCGTTGTAGCTGTTGCGACACTGGGTGATCTTGCAGGATCGTTATAGTGAAAATCCTTCATATTGTTGAAGGCGGGGACATAGAACAAATGTGCTCGAACTTCAAAAATATTCTCCCGTGTTTGTGATTGCTCATCTCTCTCTTACTTATTTTTATTTATCTTGCATGCTTTTTTGTTCATCTATATATGCTAGATATATCTTGTGCTTAATTGATATATATGCTTGGTATTGTTTGCTCTCACTTGTATCCAACCAAGAGAGCCATAGTGGCACCTCAACTCTTAATCTAGAGGAATTTTGAGGAGATAGTTCAGAGCTCTTCACTATGAATTCGGCTACAATATTGTGTTATACTAAGTGTTTTAGCTTAATAGTTTTAGTTTACATAAATACTTTTAATTCCGCATTTGTTTTGTATTTGATTAGCTAGTCACCTATTCATCCCCTCCAGGTGACTTACAAGTGGTATCAGAGCTTGATGCTCTTGATTTGGGTCTATCAATGTTGAGTTAAAGATCCTCATTTTAGCTAATCTCTATTTGAACACACACATATTGATTTCATGACACCTCCCATGTTTGATATTCTTAACATCTAAACTTGAAAAGTTAAGATGTCAATGTACCTCAAAGCCCTAAGAATTCATGTTTATCTTGCCACTATTAAATATTCTTATTGTTTAAATGGCAAAAATGTTGAGGCTAACACAAAAGCCATCCATGCATTAAATACCCTAAATGATGATTATTTATGTAAGGTTTCTAACTTTGATTCGACTTTTATAGTATGGAACACACTTTTCTCTCTGGTGAACAAAAATAATGCTATATGGGGGTGACTCGGATGATGGAAGTAACGCTTCCAACATATGCTACATGGTCTAAGGGGATGACCCCTTTGAGGTAAATTCTGAATCTGAGCTAGAAGAAGATATTGACGTGCCTTATGATGAGCTTGCATCTTTTTATCAAAAACTTCTTGAAAAATATGATTGTTGAAGAAAGAAAAGTATTCTTCTAAAAATAAATTTAAAATTGTTTCAAAAGAAAATGAATTTTAGAAAAAGAAGAATATTTTCTTGTTTTCAAAATTAAATGATATTTGTGAAGGAAATAATTCTTTGAAAAATAAAATTATTTTAGTGGAAAAAGAAAAAGAGATTGTTTTGAAAGAAAATAACTCTTTGAAAAGAAATTTTGTTTTAAAAGAAAAAGAAAACATTTCTAAAAAAAGATAGTTGATTCTCATTCTTGCCATGCAAATAATGTTGCATCCACTTTTAATAAAAATGAGATTCATGTTTTGAAAAAGAAAATTGATTGTTTGAGCTCAAATTTGAGCAATTGTGTATTTAACCATAATAGATTAGAATTCATGTTTCATAAGAAACAAATTTCATATGTTCACGCATCAACCCCACGGCATACATATGCACACCATGTTCACACTCACACCACTCATAACGTGCTAGAGTGTACACATGTATACATTATAGACGCAAAGGCCATCTTGTAAAATTTTATTTTGATAAGATAAATCATGTAAATTTTGAAAATAAAAATGTTTTGATTCCTTATGATGCTAACCCCCGTGGACCCACAAAGAAATGGGTACTAAAATTTTCACCTCTTGTGTTTGATGTAGGTATGGGCTCTCAAAAAATGTGAGAGGGTTGGTGCCTTGATGGTAGATGCGTTTCAAGCTCAAAGATCATATTTATGGATGCATCACCTTCAAGGATGTTTGATGGGAGGACCATTATGGTTTGGAGACATAGAGATTGGTTCATTAGTCTTGGTAACTATCTCAAACTCCCATTTTTATTTACATACTTTTATATAAACATTTTTAGCATGTTTTGATTTCAGTGCTCATTATATTAATTGATCATGTTTTGTACTTCATGTGGTGATTACTTGTTTAGATGTAGTTTTCATTTAAAACTTGTGTTTATACTTATACAAGTAGTGAGCTACACTTGATTATTATATGTTTGTAGATCATTACACATTTGTACTCATTACATGTACACGTATAACTTAGTTTTGATGATTCTTTCATTTATACTTGTATTTTTGTTTTTTTACATATTTTGCTTCATGTAAATGTTATTTTTGTCAAAAACTAATAAATATACATGTATACTCTGAGTCACTTGCCTTCATTCTATTATGGACTCGTTTATATTTGGGATATGTATGTATATTTTTAGTTTCGATAAAACATACATATACCTTAAAGTTTGTTAAATTTAATGAAAAATAAATTTTTATGATGTTTTAAGCTTTATTGCTTATTTTCATGAATATTCTATTCACATGATTCTTGTACACTCACATTTCTTTTATTTTCTAATGACTTTGTTTTCATGAGCATTTATGAGGTTTATAAATTTCGAGTGTCAACTCTTGTGTATTTAGCATGCTTCATGGGATATATGATTTGTTTTCATGTTGAAAGATTTTTAATTAGTTTTCAAAAATTACTTTAAACTAGTTATTTATTCTTCACTTGGTAGTGTTTTCAATCTATAATTATTTTCAAACTCTTATTTTTGAAAACCCTACTAACCAAAGGGCGGTTAGATGAGCGACCATACCTTGTATACCCTTATTGACTTTTAAACTTGTGCATGAATAGGGTGATAGTTATGAGTTATACACATGATCTTTATGGAATTCTATTCTTGTATACTCATATATGTTTTCCTATATATGTATGCTTCAAATTTCAATTGGTATCTTAATAAGCTTATGCATTATTTTTAATTGGTATTCAATTGCTAATTATTTCAATTGGTATTTTATTGGTATCAAAATTTACAATGTATTTTAATTAGTATAAAAAACTTACAATGTTTCATTTTCAATTGGTATCAGAATCTACCATTGGTATTTTAAAAATTTTGTTTATTTACAAGTATATCAACTTTTATTTTGTCAAATATAATTTGATTTCAATTGGTATCAAAACTTATTTTGTTGACTTCTAAAAGTTCAAAATTTTTTTAAAAGTAGTTTCAAAATTTATTGATATATATTGCTTATATGCAAGGGGAGCTTAACATCTTCTCTATATATAGATTCATGTTCAGTGTATTTCACATTGAGGAGTTTGACCTCTCTTCTTTATTTTAAGTTTCACTTTATCAAGTATACATTTTTCAGTTTCATGAATAGATTTCATCAAAACAAGTTTGGGCTAAGGTCCATCATCCTAGTTTGATGATGATTAACTCATGGAGTTATAATACTAAGGATCTTGTGTTTATATAGTTTCAGATATTTGATCAAGATCTTAGTCGGTGTTTAGCTTCAACGAAAACTTCGAAGTCAAGTTTTGAAGTTAGCACGTATTGATTCAAGAGCACGTACTTCAAGATCGCATCAAGCGCTCAAAGAGGAGTCTAGCTCATGGATCAAGTTTGAACCAAGTCAAGATGGAGAAGAAGTTTTTCAAGAGAAAATTTTCAAGACTTGTGTCATATTTGTAAGTGTTAAGATTTTGTTTTAGATAAAATATAAAGGATAAATTAGTTGTGGAATGCTCAAGTTTATACACACACAGACACAAAAAAGTTTGATTTTCGAAAAATACAGTTTTTGTTTTAAGCTTTAAATTCTATGCCTCAAAATAGTTCACATGTTTGTAATATGTGTTGATTTTTTATCACACATATTTTGTACTTCAAAATATTTTAATGAACCTATTTTTGTACATTTTATGGAGATTTTATAATATTTAAGATGTATTTTAAAAAGTTGTTAAAAACTATTTTTGGGTTGCTTGCGGTCAACCGACCGGTCGACAGAAGGCTGAGCTGGTCAACCGACATGCACAAGACGTGCACAAACCCATGTGACTTGATATCGGTCGACCGATCGATCGACCGCAGTAGAGATCGGCCGACCGATCGTTCGACCAACTGAGTTTGCAGAGCTCTCGGATTTTCTCGGTCGACCGGGCGGCCGACCGTTCTGCTGATCTGCTCGACACCCATACTAGTCATAACTTTTGATTCTTATATTCAATCAACATTATTTAAATTGCATTTTAAAGATAACTTTCAGGGTTACATTTCATATTCAATAATCATTTTCTGATTTAAATGTTAATAATGTCAAATATTGGGTTGAAGCCTGTTCTTATTCAAGGTTTACAGTTTCTGATTTGACACCTTTCCGTATTTATTTATAACATATTATTCCAAAATGATATTGATTTGATTTGAGTTGCATTAGAAAGAAGACTTCAAGATCTACTTATTTATCCTATATACGTATTTCTAAATTCGGACGTTTTAGACCTAAAAATTGTGCTCCAAGTTGACCAATTGCACAGTAATCGGTCGACCGCCAGTGTCCAATGGTCAGAAATTTGACCGTTAGTCGGTCGATCGCCCGTCGACCGACAGGCCATTCTGGCCAGTTTTTGAACTATAAATGCTAGTTTTTCTTGGCCTATAAATATGGGGTCTTTGGGTGAGTTTTTGACAAGATTTTGAGAAGTATTTTGGAGCTAATTTTTCCCATCTTCTACAGAAGTTTTTCAACAAGTTTTTGGGCTAAACTTTAATATCAAAAGAGTGTTTATCAAGTGTGATTCTCTTGAGTTTTTCAAAAGATTTTCTTTGAGTTTTCACTACCAAATTTATTCAAGTTTTTCTCACACTAGCTTGAACTTTCATAACCTTATCTATTTTATAGGAGCTTTGATTGTAAAGAGTGTTGTTGGTAATCAAATAGAAGTGTGTTGGCCCGGAGGCCTTCCTCTCTAGTTTTGATGATGATTAACTCATGTATGTAGTTATGTTTACTAATAATCTTATGATTTTAGTTTCAGATCATTTAGCAAGATATTAGTTGGTGATTGCTTCAACAAGATGAGTTTTGAAGCCTTCACATGGTGATTCCAGTGCCCGAGCATCAAGATCATACCTTTACACTAAGTGGATCACGTTTGGGATCGAGTCGGCTTGAAGATGAAGATCATCAAGAAAACTTAGGTATCCTAGAGTTTAGTGTGTTTTAGATCCATTTGTAAAGATCCATTTGTAAAGATAAGAATAGTTGATATGCTTAAGTGCACAACACTCACACGTTTTATGTTTGGATATTGGTTTTTCGGTTTTTGATTTAACCGATATGTTTTCATGAATAGATTGATCAAAACAAGTTTACTTTATTTTTATGTATATTAGATGTGCTCTATATACATGCATGCTTACATGACTTATACAAACTTAGTTTGACATACCTATCCATGTAGTTTATGTTTTGGTATTTTTAACAAAACATATTTTGGAATTAAAGACAAAAATCATGATATATATATTTCATGTATATTGGACTCATGTCCATATGCAACATGCTTCAATGTGTTTAAATATCATGTTTTTATATTTAAATGAGTTTTAGGAAATATCAGATTTCCTATTGAAAAATACAAGTTTGATAAAATACATGTTTTGGTTTTTGATAAAATGATAAAACACAAAAATGGTTTCATATGCTTGATATTTGAGTTGAAATATTTATCACATGTTTATATATCAATGCAAAATGATAAAACTATTTTTGGGGATTTTTACAAGATTTACAAGATTTATTAGAATATTTTTTTAACAGGTTTTTCTGACCCAGAAATTGGCTGCTAGGTTTTGGCGGTCGACCGTGTAGGGTTGACCGTAAGCCGTAGCCGGTCGACCGGTCGGTCGACCGACGTGCACAGGTCTGTGCACGTCTGGCCAGGCAATGGGCCGGTCTACCGGTCGGTCGACCGGACCAGAGAGCTTTGCTCTCTGTATCTGGGCGGTCGACCGAGCGGTCGACCGGGTTTCCCCAACGGTCATGCTTATGATCGTTGGCGGTCGACCGCAAGCCTGTCAGGCTGACAGATCAGCCTAACGGTTAGTTTTCTGTTTGGCCTATTTATACCCTATTTCTTTGGGATTTTAACTAAGATTTCAAGAGCTAAATTTCTTTCCTTACTTGGTGTTTAAAACAAGTTTTCAAAAGGTTTTATAGCTTCAAAAGATCAATCTTATTTGTTTTAGAGTTTTTGGAAAATCAAAGAAAATAGAAAATTTGGGAGATTTGTATTGTTCTTCATTTCTATCTTTTACAAAGAGTTTTCCCAAGTATTTTTCTTTGAGTTTTTGTTTTCCAAACTCTAAGTTTTTCACACTTGAGCTATATCTCCTATCCTATCTATTTAGGATCTTTTGTTTGTGAAAAGAGATTGTTTGAGGTTGTGGAAGCCTCCAAGTTGTAAACCCTCCTTGATTTGTTGTATCCCTCTTTGGTAGAGGTTGATCGGAGTGGTATTTGCTCCCTCTAGTGAGAGGTGGAGTTTAGTTTGTATCCCTCTTCGGTAGAGGTGATTGGTTGTTGTATTGGCTACGGGCCTACCCCTCGGTTGTGAGGCGGTGTTTGAGAGAGGAGTTCGGTACTCCTATTGTTGTAAAAAATCCTCCCGGTGGAGGTTCCCTCGGTGGGAGATAGTGGATTGGAAATCCTTCTCGGTGAAGGCGGGACGTAGAGTTAGGGGCTCGAACCTTGAAACATATCTTTGTGTTTGCATTTGATCCATTGTCTCTCTAACCTCTCTCTCCTTTATTTGTGCAAAGCATCATTCATTCATTCATATCTTATTGCTTGCATTTGTGCCTTGCATTATTTCATATTGTTCATCTTTATATGCTTGGCTTGTTTGTGTGTACATCACTTATACTAACCACAAGTGCTTCATATAGCACCTCAACCCTTATCTAGGGGAATCAAGAGGAGTTAGCAGAGCCCTTCACGGGGAATTCGGCTACACTTGTTGGTTGTATTAAGTGTGATTGCAAAATAATTTTTAGCTTCCGCATTTAGTTTCTAGATTAGCACTATCACCTATTCACCCCCCTCTAGATGATTTCAAAGAGAACATAAGTTTTCTACCTTATATTGGAGAGTGTTGTAGAGGTTCAGCCTCGGCGAACTTGTGAGTTCGTGTTGTGTTGTTCTTGCGGGAACAAGAGGGGGACTTGTGAGTCCAAGAGTTCTAGTGTGAACTCGTTGTAGGTGTTGCGGCACCGGGTGATCTTGCGGAATCGTTATAGTGAAAATCCTTTATAGTATTGAAGGCGGGGACGTAGAGCAAGTGTGCTCGAACCTCGAAACAATTCTCTCATATTTACGATTGCTCATCTCTCTTTCTTACTTATTTTTATTTATCTTGCATGCTTTTATTGTTCATCTATATATGCTAGATATATCTTGTGCTTAATTGATATATATGCTTAGTATTGTTTTCTCTCACTTGTATCCAACCAAGAGGGCCATAGTGGCACCTCAACTCTTAATCTAGAGGAATCTTGAGGAGATAGTCCAGAGCTCTTCACCAGGAATTCAGCTACACTATTGTGTTATACTTAGTGTGTTAGCTTAATAGTTTTAGTTTGCATAAATACTTTTAATTCCGCATTTGTTTTGCATTAGATTAGCTAGTCACTTATTTACTCCCTCTCTAGGTGACTTATAAGTGGCATCAGAGCTTGATGCTCTTGATTTAGGTCTAACAACCTTGAGTTAAAGATCCTCATTTTAGCTAATCTCTATTTAAACACATATATGGATTTTATGACCCCTCTCATGTTTGATATTCTTAACATCTAAACTTGAAAAGTTAAGATGTCAATGTATCTTAAATCCCTAAGAATTCATGATAATCTTGCCACGATTAAATATTCTTATTGTTTAAATGGCAAAAATGAGGCTAACACAAAAGCCATCCATGCATTAAAGAGTACCCTAAATGATGATTATTTATGTAGAATTTCTAACTTTGATTCGGCTTTTGTAATATGGAACACACTTGTTTCCCTTAGTGAACAAAAACAATACTATATGAGGAGTGACTCGGATGATAGAAGTGATGCTTCCAACATATGCTGCATGGTCCAAGGGGATGACCCCCTTGAGGTAAATTCTGAATCCGAGCTAGAAGAAGATATTAACATGCCTTATGCTGAGCTTGCATCTTTTTGTCAAAAACTTCTTAAAAAATATGAATTGTTGAAGAAAGAAAAGGATTCTTTTAAAAATAAATTTGAAATTGTTTAAAAGAAAATGAATTTTTGAAAAAAGAGAATATTTCCTTGTCTTCAAAATTAAATGATATTTGTGAGGGAAATAATTCTTTGAAAAATAAAATTATTTTGGTGGAAAAAGAAAAGAGATTGTTTTGAAAGAAAATAACTCTTTGAAAAGAAAATTTGTTTTAAAAGAAAAAGAAAATATTTCTAAAAAGAAAACGATAGTTGATTCTCATTCTTGCCATGCTAATAATGTTGCATCCACTTTTGATAAAAATGAGATTCATGTTTTGAAAAAAAAATTGATTGTTTGAGCTCAAATTTGAGCAATTATGCATTTAACTATAATAGATTGGGATCCATGTTTCGCAAGAAACAAATTCCATATGTTCATGCATCAACCTCACGGCATATATATGTTCACCATGCTCACATTCAAACCACTCATATGCATGCTAGAGTGTACATTGTATACATTGTGGACGCCAAGGCTATGTTGCAAAATTTTGTTTTTATAAGATAAATCATGTAAATTTTGAAAATAAAAATCTTTGGGTTCCTTACGATGCTAACCCCCTTGGACCCAAAAAGAAATGGGTACCAAAATTCCTACCTCTTATATTTGATGTAGGTATAGGCTCTCACAATATGTGAGAGGATTGGTGCCTTAATGGTGGATGCGTTTTAAGCTCAAAGATCATATTTATGGATGCATCACCTTCAAGGATATTTGATGGGAGGACCATTATGGTTTGGAGACCTAGAAATTGGTTCATTGGTTTTGGTAACTATCTCTACTCTCATTTTTATTTACATGCTTTCATATAAACATTTTTAGCATGTTTTGGTTTCAATGCTCATTATGTTAATTGATCATGTTTTGTATTTCATGTGGTGATTACTTGTTTAGATGTAGTTTTTATTAAAACTTGTATTTATACTTGTACAAGTAGTGAGCTACACTTGATTATTATATGTTTGTATTTCATTACTCATTTGTACTCATTACATGTACACGTATAACCTATTTTTGATGATTCTTTCATTTATACTTGTTTTTTTATTTTTTTGACATGTTTTGCTTTATGTCTATGTTATTTTTGTCTAAAACTAATAAATATATATGTATAACCCTTGAGTCACTTGCCTTCATTCTATTATGGACTCGTTTATATTTGGGATATGTATGTATATTTTTAGTTCGATAAAACATACATATACTTTGAAGTTTGTTTAATTTTAATGAAAAATAAATTTTATGATGTTTTGAGCTTTGCTTATTTTCATAAATATGTTATTCACATGATTCTTATGCACTCACATTTTTTTTGTTTTCTCATAACTTTGTTTTCATGAGCATTTATGTGGTTTATAAATTTCGAGTGTCAATTCTTATGTATTTAGCATGCTTCATGGGATATATGATTTGTTTTCATGTTTGAAGGATCTTTAACTAGTTTTCAAAATTTACTTTAAACTAGTTATTTATTCTTCACTTGGTAGTGTTTTTGAACCATAACGACTAGTTTTTCTTGGCCTATAAATATAGGGTATTTGGGTGAGTTTTTGACAAGATTTTGAGAAGTATTTTGGGGCTAATTTTTTTCCATCTTCCATAGAAGTTTTTCAATAAGTTTTTGGGCTAAACTTCCATATGAAAAGAGTATTTATCAAGAGTGATTCTCTTGAGTTTTTCAAAAGCTTTTCTTTGAGTTTTCTACCTCCAAATCTATCCAAGTTATTCTCACACTAGCTTGAACTTTTCATAGTCTTATCTATCTTATAGGAGCTTTGATTGTGAGAGTGTTGTTGGTGATCAAAGAAAAGAGATCATCAAGTGTTCTACCTTATATTGGAGAGTGTTGTAGAGGTGCGGCCTCGGCGAACTTGTGAGTTCGTGTTGTGTTGTGTTGTTATTGCGGGAACAAGAGAGGGACTTGTGAGTCCAAGAGTTCTAGTGTGAACTCGTTATAGGTGTTGCGACACCGGGTGATCTTGCGAGATCATTATAGTAAAAAATCCTTCATAGTATTGAAGACGGGGACGTAGAGCAAGTGTGCTCGAACCTCGAAATAATTCTCCGTATTTGCGATTGCTCATCTCTCTCTCTCTTACTTATTTTTATTTATCTTACATGCTTTTATTGTTCATCTATATATGCTAGATATATCTTTGCTTAATTGATATATATGCTTAGTAATGTTTGCTTTCACTTGTATCCAACCAAGAGGGCCATAGTGGCACCTCAACTCTTAATGTAGAGGAATCTTGAGGAGATAGTTCAGAGCCCTTCACCGGGAATTCGACTACACTCTTGTGTTATACTTAGTGTGTTAGCTTAATAGTTTTAGTTTGCATAAATACTTTTAATTCTGCTTTTATTTTGTATTAGATTAGCTAGTTACCTATTCACCCCCTCTACGTGACCTACAAAGTTTACATAGGTTTATACGTGTATTGGATTTCATTCATATACATTGTTGCTTCATAAATGTCTAAGTAACTTATTTTGGTGAATTAAGTCATGTGTTTAAGTTTTGTATTTATCAAAACTTATTTTTGATACTTATTGTCAAAAAACAGTTTATATTATTTATTATGTGTATTGGATTTTATTCATACACATTGTGCTTCAAATGTGTTTCAATAACTTTTTTTATATTTATACAAGTTTTGAAAAAAAAATCAGATTTTCATTTAGAAGTTTGGTTTTTGGAAAAATACAGTTTTTGTTTTAAGCTTAAATTTTTTTTGTCTCAAAAATAATTCACATGTTTGTGATATATGTTGATTTTTGATCACACATATTTGTGCTACATTGTTTTCTATGAACCTATTTTTTGTGAAATTTATTGGGATTTTTTAGAATTTAAATGGGTTTCAAATGCCATTTAAAAATCCCTTTGTTATTGGTTTTGGGCTGCTGCGGTCAACCGCACGGTCAACCAATGGCTAAAACTGATCGACTGCATGATCGACCGACGTGCACAGACGTACACAAGCCCAAAGAACCAGAGCTTGGTCGACCGGGCAATCGACTGCAGTAAAGCTCGGCCGATCGACTGATCCTGCACAGCTCTCGGGTTTTGCTCGGTCGACCGACAAGCCATCTGGCTCCTTTTTGAACTCCAACAGTTAGTTTTCTTGGCTTATAAATATGAAGTTTGTGGGTGAGTTTTTAAGAAATTTTTAAGAGCTATTTTTTCAACATTCAACTGAGTTTATAAACAAATTTTTGGGCCTCAAAATCTACATCTTCTCATTGTTTCAAAGTATTTGAAAAATCAAAGAAAACATATTTTGAGAGTTCAAGTTTCAATTTTTCAATTTGTACATCATTCAAGAAGTTTTTCCAAGTGTTTTTTGTGCTTTTTTTTTTTTCAAAATCTTTGTCTTCTCACAAGTTTGAGTTATTCATTACAAAACCTATCATTTAGGATCTTATATTATGAGGGTGTTGTTTGTGATCTTTGTGCTCATCAAGTATTGTAAAACCTTCTTCATTGCTTTGTGCTTTGATTTTGTGCCTTCTCTCTTGTGTAGAGGTGACTTGTTTTGTGTCTTGGCTTCATGCATACCTCTTTGCAGGGGTTGTATCCTTTGTAGAGTCCTTAGTGGAGAGAGTTGAAATCCTTCTAGATGAAAGCAGGGACGTAGAGCTTGATGCTCGAAACTCAAAACATATCCTTGTGTTTGTGTCTGGTTATCTCTCTCTAAACTCTACTCACTTCATATCTCGCATTGCTATTATTGTTCATCTAAACATGCTTGGTATTGTTCTTAGATTCACATTTGTATTGATCCAAGAGAGTTATTGAAGCACCTTAACTCTTATAAAAGAGGAATCTTGAGGAGAAGTTGTAGAGCCCTTCATCGGGAATTCAGCTTCACTTTTTGGTTATCTATTGTGAAAGTGTAAAAGTTTTTAATTCCGCATTATGATTATTAGATTAGCACTATACTTATTCACCCCTCTCTAGGTGTACTTTCAGCTTTTATCAATTTTGGGGTGCTTTAATCTATAGGGGTGCCTTCATCACCTTTTGGGTTGGCAATATTTGCTCCCAAAACCCTAGCTTTGGCTTCTAACTTTTGACCTGTATGTTGTGTTTTATTACAGAAATATTCTCAGGTGTCACGTGTTTAGGGAGTGAGACTTAGGGAATTTAGGGTGCTAAAGAGCACCTCCACCCCTCTTGCCTGGTTAAAAGGCAAGGGCTCCTTAGGCAATTACTATTCATATCAAATAGTATTTTTCTTTCATATTTTTTATCCCTATCCCACCCTCTTGCTCGGGTAAAAGGCAAGGGCTATTCAATATTTTTATTGATTTTGTGTGGATTTTTGATTGATATGATTGTATGTACATATTTATTCAAAATATGTAATTAGATTTTAGACAAGATTTTCGTTTCCCCCAATTATTATTCAAAATATTTTTATTGATTTTGTGTGGATTTTTGATTGATATGATTGTATGTACATATTTATTCAAAATATGTAATTAGATTTTGGATAAGAATTTCGTTGGCTTAAGAATCTGCATTAAGTCCATTCTTATTTGTCATAGTGATGGATGAGCTTACTAGAGTTATTCAGAATGAGATATCATAGTATATACTATTTGCTGATGATATTGTCCTAGTCGATGAGACGCGAACTGGGGTAAATGCTAAATTGGAGTTATGAAGGCAAACTCTAGAATCTCGAGATTTTAAATTAACTAGGGCCAAAATAGAGTATATGGAGTGCAAATTCAGTTAACAAGAAATCCGAAATTATAATATTGTGACAATGGACAGATAAAGAATACTAATGAATTGTTATTTTAAGTACTTGGGTTTTATTATCCAAAAGGATACGGAGATCAATAGTGATGTCAACCATAGGATCCAAGCTGGCTGGTTGAAATGGATAAGTGCAACAGGAGTTCTATGCGACCGTAACATTCTGTTATGGCTGAAGGGAAAGTTTTATCAGACTACTATTAGGCTAGTTTTGTTATATGGCACAGAATATTGGGTTATAGAGAAATATCATGCTCAGAAGATGAGTGTAGAGAAGATGCGCATGCTTCGTTGGATGTGTGGTAACACGATGAGAGATAAGGTGAGAAATGAGGATATTTGCACTAAGATGAGCGTAACCCCTATAGAAGAGAAGATGAGAGAAAACTGCCTCCGATGGTTTGATCATGTGCAACATAGACCTGCAGATGTGCCAGTCCGGCGAGTAGAGCGTATCAAATTAGGGTAAGTTAAAAGAGCGTAGGGGAGACCAAAGAAAACATGGATGGAGGTGATACGACAAGATATAAAGGCTAAAGGTCTTAATGAAGGCATATTGCTCTATAGGAATAAGTGGAGAAAGTTGATCCATGTGCCACATCCGGCGTAACTTTTTTTTTGGTTCATGTAGCCTACCCCAAATACGTGGGATAAATGGCTTAGTTGTTGTTGTATTTTTGTTAGCTCTCATAGTGTCACGTGTCCACATATATCCAAAATATTTTTTGATGGTGTAAAGAGTGAAGAAGATGAATAAATATTTATAGGTAAATATTAATTTATTTTGTATTTTTTCTAAATTTTTTAAAAAAATTCAAATTAAACAAACCAAAAAAAAAATCTGAACCATTGGATTAAATAGCGGTTGGTTATCAATGACCTTTGGATGTGCCACATGACAAAATAGATGTTAGGATTCAAATTCTTCCCGTTAGTGGGCCCCACCAAAGCAGCTTTAATTAAAAAAAAGGAGGATGTCTGCCCTCAGGCTCGGGCACAGGGAGCCCGGGACCAAGGTCGGGCAGGGTAGCCCTCACCACTTGCCTGGGCAAAATTCAAGCGGTAGGAAAATGCCCACTCAATGTTTTTGTCGCTATTCGGATTTTGCATGGGCAAAAGTGAGAGGGGGAAGTGCTCTAATGGGCCGGGCGTCAATTGGTGAGTCAATCTGGCCTGCGATTACATTTGTCTGACTCCTAGTCTCCCACCGTTCACTATCATCCCACTTACGATCTACTTGCAAAACAAACAATTAATTTTGTGGTCATACAAATCTCACTTAAAACTCACTTGCATCACAAGCAGTTAATTTTGCGGTCATATAAATTTGTATTTGCTGACAGTTAATAAGAATTATATTAATATTTTTATATTATTATATTATTTTTTTAATTATGAGAAATTTTTTAATTATTATATTAAGTATAATTATTAGATTTAAGTTTTTATTAATAATTTAATAATTTTTTAGAAACTTTTTTATTACTTGATTAATCTTTTTTTATTACTTGATTAATATAATGTATTCCACTTAATTTAATTCTTACTTTATTTATAGATTAGTAACATTTAATATGAATTTAATAAGTTTTGATTATTAGACTAATTTTTAATTATTTAATATTTTATATATTTAGTTTTTAATATTTTTAATATTTACTAATTTTTTAATTTTTTTAATATTTAATATATTATATTTTAAAATATTTAATTTAATTCTTAATTTCTTAATATTCTTAATATTTACTATTTTTAGTATTTATTGATATTTTTAAAATATTTTTAAATCAACAAACAATTAATTTTGTGGTCAATTTTTTTCACATACGAATTACACATTACGACAACCAAACACCGTAAAATAAAATATATTTTTTCACTTACAATTTTATATTACCAATCATACACCGTAAAACTTATTTATATGTAACTCACTTACAACTGCAAAAGAGTTTACTACTTACGAATTACGACTTATGGTCACTTAAGACAACCAAACATGCTCAATAAAAGGGTTGGGCCGGGTCATAAGAGGGTACCGGTACTCAACTACTATTTATTAAACTAAAAAGAAAATACCATATGCCTCTTTTTTCACCCTTTTTGTTTTTTTCTATTTTTTTTAAACATTGGTCATTACCTGGTGGGAGCGAGATTTGAACCCCAAGACTTTACCCATTGTGAAGAGGTTTTACTTATCTAAAATCATGGGTTGTTTGGGGAAAATTAGTAGGAATTATTGTGTAACACGACCTTTGTTCCGAGTCTTTTAGCACAAATTAAAGAGTTTATCTAAAGCGATTGTGTGCAATGGGCAAGCCATTGCTTTCCGCATAGTCCACCGTGCGATTTATAACTTAGGGAATGGTGGTTTTTTGAAGAATTTTTCAAAAAATAAGAGGATGCCACTTACACGAGCATTTTATGAAAGAGGGGTGCAATTTTATATCTAAGATAAAGTGTTTTCCAAATTTAAACTATTTAATATCTAATGATTCAGCTTTTTCTGAACAGATTTTGCGATGTTGTCAAAACTTGCAAATGTCATAAACTTGGAATAAATTTATAAGTATAAGTGATTTAGAAAAAGAAAAAAATTGCTACAGCTACCTACTTCGCTTCATAATTAAAAAAAAAAAAACTCAACTTCGTAATTTTGTTCACTATAACCTCATTCACGTTAGCATAAACTGATTCCTCCCACCAACCACTTCTTTATATATTTTTAATTTCTCTTTTACTCTTTTTCATCACCCTCAATGTTGCTCTCATTCAACTTTGACCATGATACAAAGTTATTCACAGGTTGACATTTTGTAGATTTTTTTGTTTGTGCTCGCGATGAGTTTTGTTTATGTTTAGATCTGGAAAGAATTAGGGATCATTCTATGTCAGTGGACAGGGGTTTATTGATGGTGGTGATGCTAATATGAGAATTGCGACTCATGATCGCAGTTTTCTGTAAGCATTGACTCAGAAATAGAGTATTTTGTGAGGACTGCGATCAAGGTGTTAGTCCTTATAAAGATTCAAATATAAGATTTTTTTTTTTTTTGGGTGAATACTGTGATCATAGTACAATCCTAATAAAGAGGTCTGCGATCATGATCGCACTCCTATAAAAACTCAGAAATATGACATTTTTTTTTATTAGGACTGCAATCATGATCGCAATCCTCAGAAATAAGACATTTTTGTGAGGATTGCGTCATAGTCGCAGTCTTCTATACTGCGATCATTTTGTGAGGACTGCAATCATAGTGTAGTCCTAAAAAATAAGACATTTTCTAAGCGGTCCGTTTTTTTTTGAAGCGATTAGTCAGGAGCGTTTTTGTCGTTCGCCGCTGATTAGTGCTTCAACGTTTGACACATGGTGCACATCCATGCTTTAAAAAAAGAGGTGACTGAAAGCGAAATAAATATGCGAGTGAGCTTTTTTCTAATTACGATTTGACATAGGGGTATAGCGAAATGCCCCTTAAAAAACTTATAACTATAAAAAATGGCTCATTGTTACAAATTGAATAATTTGGAACGTTTACATATTAATGCACTTCCAGAAAGTACACCTCTTTTGAAGTTATCAATGCAAATTACAGAAATTACGTTAATTATTGCGGAAAAAAAAATGCTTTGAGCATAGAATGTTTGTGAAAAAAAAGTACAATTTTGACATTTTAGATAGAACTTTCTTATAATTTGAACTATGTAATCAGATGTGAATAAAATTGGATGAAAGATGTTAATTATAACATGTTACTTCTTGTTACATATTGAACCATTTAGAATGCAAATTCCAAAATTACAAATAAAATAGCTAATTTGGGCTATGAATACAAATTTTAAGATATGACAAAAAAATATATATTTTTGCAGATTGAACCATTTGGACTATTAATGTAAATCTGAAAAAAATAAATAAAAAACTAAATGCGGTGAGCGTGGATCGAACACGCGACCTTCAGATCTTCAGTCTGACGCTCTCCCAACTGAGCTATCCCCGCTGTTGAAGACTGATGGTCTACGATTATTTATTCAAACTAAATAAGAAAAGATTTTAATGCTCTTTCAATTGAAGAGGACGAGGATGGACAAAATACAATGGGATCCAAATCAAAAATCTCTACAGCAAAACGACGAAACCGAGCGTCGACGATGAACTTAGAGATCATCTGGTAAGCGCATGCCTCACATTTGCTCAAACTCTAACCTAATTTCATTACTGTTTCCTCGTTATTCGTCAATTTTATCTTATGTTTTGTGTTGAAGAAAACAAACTCCTTCCCTATCTAATGTACAAATGTCATCACTATTACATGTGACCTAAAATTACTATTGGATGATTCACGACGTGCTTTTCAAGGAGTTTAATCTGTTCAATTATTGGACATTGCATCAGTAGAAATTTTATTATTATTATTATTATTTTTTAGAGAATTTGTTGATTCTTAGATTGCATTTGGTTTTCACGATATGCAACGTTTCCATCTACTATCGCATCTCGCAATGTGACTCCAGGCATCGGGTTCTCAAGAATTTTGGTTCAGGCTGCCCGATTTCATTTAAAATTTCTTAAAAATCCAATTTTTCCATGTTTGGCATGTTAAAAAGATTCCCAGTAGCATGACACACATCAAACCTCTTACCTATTATAGAGGCGGCGATAGTCGAGGTAGTGGTGGTGTCGGTTGCGGCGATAACTATGGTGATTGTGGTGGTGATGGCTGTGGTTATGGTGAGGTGATAAGTGGTGATGGAGAAGAGGAGGAAGGAAGAAAAAGAAGAGCTAAATTAGGTTTTTTTTTTTTAAAAATAATTTAATAAAATAAGAGTATTGGTAATGTGGTGCGTAGTGCAATAGTAAAGAAAATCCAATAATTTGGGATGTTCGAACTCGAAAGTTTAAGAACATCTTATATTTCATCTTTTATGTGTTTACATTACATAGATCAAGATGTATATATACATTCGCACACATGTCCATCCCAACGTGGTAATGTAAGATGATGTTTTAGAATTTTTCTTTGCATAGGAGAAGTTTGGAGGTTGCACCTTGGTTGCATGAGCTTAACCTGCACGCCCAATTTACTACCGACAAACTCGCCTTCTCGGCAAACTCGCCTTCTTAGATCTATCACAAGACCCTCTTCTTTCTTGGGTCAGGAAGTTTCCACCAATTTAAGAGGGTTGATTTCGAGTTGACAACCAACCAGAAAATGTGGTCAAATCTATCATGAAGACTTCTGCTCAATAACCAATCCCCTTTTGATGGAAAAGAACTTCAGTGATGATATTGATGATAGAAAACAAAATTTGGTGATGATTTTGGTGATAGGAAAAAGTGGCACCACTACATTTTAAATATTTTTCCCTTCTAAATAGCAGAATCCAAAAATAAAGTGTAGTAAGTTCTGAATATACATGAATGGATATAAATAGTAAGTTTTGCTGGCTTTTCAGCTTGTTAATCTTTTCATAGAGAAGCCAATAGCACCAAGGCTTGGCTTATTTGTAAAGCTGGAGTTGGATAGGTCTCAGCTCAAGACCATGTTTTGACCTTTTGTTTGAAATAAAAAAAATTCTTTCCATGAAAAAGACATTATTATGCCACATCTTATGATAAATCATATCCATAATTTTGTTTATATTTATAAAAACTATTGGTCTAATGTTTACTAAAAAACATTGTAACATGAAACCCAAGAGGAAAATCATATCCCAAGATGTAAAATGCATATCAATAACTATCCAACAAGTGTTAAAATGAGTCCAAGAAGTGTGTTCCGAATTTTTACAAATGTGGTTTGAAACTGAGAACAAGATAGAAAAGCTTGCAACAAGTGTCTTCCAAGAAGTACCGCATTAGTTATATGTGAGACATGGATACAATTTCATGATAGATGCGTGAGTGCTACATAGATGTAAAGCTAGCACGTCTATGAAAAAGGGTCTAGAAATTTCATCAACAAACACAGATTTCAATTAACTAAATAATGCAGGAGTCTTGGAGTCTTTTTTCATCCCTCATATCTTTTTCTTTCTTTCCTTTCTTGTTCTCTTTTAGATGTGGAAGTCTGATATATTTATCATATTTCTACTTTTTCTTCTTCATTGTTTCTCATGTATCCATCTTCTTTGCTTGTATTATTTTCAAAGAAATCTGTTCAACCCCTTACAAATATGAGCCATTCTTCATGAGTCTCCAATACATGCATCCCCTTGCAATGCGACTTCATCTTGAAATAAAGGAAAAACTTGCTTATATGCAAGTTTCTGTGGATATCATGTTTACTTGTTTGTGTCAATCCTATCATATATGTATCCCATCATGCACCATAGCATAACAGGCTCACAATTATTTGTGTTGGTTACCTGATTGTGTTCCAAAATGACTTAGAAACACAGGGAATCTTATCCTTGGTTCTAATGTATATTCAGGTTTGAGGTTGTTAAACATAAATACCTCAATCCTCACTTTAACTTCGGAGTTTGGTGTAGTGACAGGGACTTTAACAGAGGCCTCTTAATACTCATGAATACAGTTCAATCCCACTTCTAGTGTCAGTGTGGTCTAGTTATGTTGGTTCACCATGCATTGCCTTTTTTATGCATGAGCACATTTTGACCTTTTTTTGCCAGTTATACCTTTATTATTGTACCTTTGAAGCCTGCAACTTGATAATAAGGCGACTCTAGGTGTACTGTCAGTACCAATTCAGTTCCTGACTCTAGGTATCCTGTCATTGTGTGGATAATCTTTATTCATGGATAAATGGTCGACCCTCTACAATTCAGTTCAACCAAAAGTACTACTGGTTATGATAATTCCATGGCATTGCTAGCATGGCTTAGTTTTCATTCTTATTCAGACAATTACACTTGCCTATAAAAATGTCATGACTGATGGTGTATGTCAATTGGTTATATTATATGTACATCATCTATGCTATCATGATCACCGCTCCTGTTTGCCGTCAGTGAGTCTCATCCAACTTCAGTCGTAACAACTGCCTTAAGTCTGTAGGATAGGTTGCTTACGCTGTCTCTATAATTCTTTCTTGGAATAATACAGAACAACAGAGTAATTAGTAAACTAGGGTAACAACTGAAGGATGTGTTTGCCCACCTCACATCCTTCGCAACTAGTATGTACTCTGAGACAGTGTAGGATGCTGAAAACATTACTAACCGTGGTTCTTCCCGAAGGGCATGCATACATGAAGAAAGGTTGCATCAAATCTGTAAGCCTCTTTAATATACTAATGATCTTCAATACTCTGATTCATATTATAATAGTTAGTCTTGTTTGTTATCTTTGTTGCATGGATGGTTTATATTGTTTACTAGAACACCAAGGGTCCAATGAGATGGCTCTCTTTTGATTTGTAAATTTCCTTTCGTCAATGATAATTTCTACTGTCTCTGATTTTAAACTAAACTTATTATTGATGAAATCATCTATGGTCCATGGATTTGAATTATAAAGTGAAACTAACTGTATTAATTTTCTATGTACAATAGGAATATGAATAAATTGCCAACCTCGTCAATATTGTAGGTTAATGTGATAAGATCCTGAATGGTCTGCTGCACACAAGTTTCAGCTACTTTTACATAGAAGTGCGTCTGCTAGAATCTAGCGCAAATGGTAGCCTTGTGAGATCTTTGTATTCACTATTCAGAACCTTGACACGGGAGATGGCCCTGAAAGGCGAAAAGTATTCTCATAGCTAGGACTAAAAAAATTGTTGTTAAAGGGTTTTCTTCTTCTTGTTACTGTTTACTTCCAAAAATTTTCATGGTTTTCCAAGAAAACCCCTTCAAAATTAGGCAATCGCTAATTATTACCTTGATCTATCCATAAAATTCACAATAAACCACCTTTCATTAAACAACCATATAAAATCCCAAACGATTACCTTCTCTTTCAAGTGCAACCCACATGATTACCCTCAGAAGGCCATTTAAGGAAAGGTGATTTATCGGGAATTTTAAAGATACTTCAAAGTGGTTATTTGAGATTTTCGAAACTGAGAGGGTTTTCGGGAAAACCATAAAATTTAAGGGGATATTAAAAAAAAGTAGCCCTTACTTATCTATTTGTTGTTATAAGCAGAGTGCCATGTGATATGTGTATTGAATAAAACATGGATGGTGGAAATGATTTTGTAGTACATAATTTTATGATCTGACGAGGTGCATGATAATCATCTGATTACACATCTACAATTCAAACTGTGTAGCTTCAGGATTTTCCATTCTTAGGATGTGGCATTGCTCATAGAACTCCCAATATAGCCTCAAAAATTTTAAAAATGTCAATCTAGCACCGGATCTCCTTGTTGACATGCTCAATACGTGCTGTGTGTCGGATGCTGAGACTAGCATCCTCGTAATGACAGATGAGGAAGTAGGTGCATTGTGTTTTTTAGTTGGGAGATTTGTCTGTAACCCCCTCTATATAGTTTACAGTTCGAAACCCCCTGGGCCTTTTTCGCTTATCAAAAACTCCCTAGATACGGAACTTTGTCCTCCTGCCCCCGCCTCTGTACTTCGTAGTCACAAAAATAGTAGGTTGGAGTTTGTTAAAGTCTTTGATTATTACAGTTACCTATTAGGAGTTATATTGTAGTTATCATATTAGGAGTCATATTTTTATATGTTACTAGGAGTCAAGTTTTCTATATGCTAGTAGGAGTTCTACTCATATTATAAAAAGTAATTGTATTAGAATTAGAGCTTTTCTTATCATGTAATTGTGATGCCGATATATTTGGGTATTACTCACATTAATAATAATACACAATTCTCTTCTTTTAAATTCTAACATAGTATCAAAACAAAAATCTTAACCCACCCTCTTTTTCTTCTAAAAATCTAACCATAACCCTAACTTTTCTTGCCTTCGCCTAAAAATAATAATAAAATATTGTTCATGTATACAGTACCCCCGGTACTATTCATCTTGAACAGTGTCGTGAACAGTACAAGGTATTTGTTCATCTAAAAAAAACTCTCTCTATCATCTCTTTGCTAACTGATCTCCAACCTGTCACGATCATCACAAGCCCTAACCGACATCAATTCCTATATCACTCAAAGTCCTCTACTGCTTTTGCGAGTGAGTCTCTGGTTCCTGATCACCTCTGCAACACTCGTCAACACTCCCTGTTGCTTCCCATTGCATCAGTATCGTCTCTAATCGTCTCTAAGCATCTTCACAACCTATGTAGCACGGACACTCCTATCATGGATCCATATCGTGTCTGAAATATGTCGGACACACGTGTCATGTGTATTTTTAAGAATTCGTCACATGTTGACGTTTCGTGTCCATTTTAATGTTGTCGTTTCTGTGCTGCATACTTCATAATAACAACTATAATATCTACGATCTACCATCTACTATTGAGGTTTCTGCTGCTGCTTATCATCTCTACTGAGTAAACTCTAACCATCTACTGCTCGTATTGCGCTATCTATGTTGATTTCTATTGTCAGACTCAAAGGGAAAAAATTATTTTCTTGTGACAAAGTCTATGCGCGTGTTTCTTGATATTTATTTAGTTTGAGAAATCTCTCAAAATCTCATTTTCTATTATGTATTGAGTTTGAAGATTTGTTTAAAGCTCATCTTTTACTATTTTTGAGTTTGAGAATCCTTGAAATCTCTTTTTTTACTGGCTGAATTTGAAAATCTCTCAAAATCTCTCCGTATACTGAGTTTGAAGATCTCTCAAAACTTTTTTCTCTACTGCCTGAGTTTGAGGATCTCTCAAAATCTCTCCTTACTGGGTTTGAGAATCTCTAAAACCTCCACTTCTACTGAATTTAAAGATCTCCTAAATCTCCACTTTTACTGAATTTAAAGATCTCCTAAATCTCCACTTCTATTGAGTTTGAGACTCTAAAATCCTAATTATATCTTAGGATCTTGTGGTCTTCACGTTTTGATTGACAATTTCAACATCAACATTAATGCTTTAGCAACGTGAAATCATTATTGACATGATCAATCTCTAGCGGGGAATTAGTAGTGTTGTATCGAATCAGTACTGTGAAAACTTTATTTATGATATGTCTTACTAGCAGTAACTATATTAGGAGTCATATTTCTATATACTACTAGGAGTCATGTTTATATATGTTATTAGGAGTCCTACTCATATTATGAGAAGTGATTATATTTGGATTAGGTATTTTCTTATCATATAATTGTTAATGCTATATATTTGAGCATTGCTCACATCAATAATAATATGAAAAAAATTTTCTCTAAAATTCTAGTGTCCAAGATGACCCTTGCTGCAACATGATAAGCTAGAACATGTGAGGCACATAAATGCGCCTGACATGCAGAAAAGGTGCACGCTCAGAAACTATATTCATCTGTAGCATTAAATTTGTCTACTTTGTGAAGAAAAAGTGTAAGCTCTGGAACTGTCCACCTGTAATATCGAATTTGTCCGCATATAGTTGTGTTATAAGATTTCTTTAAATAAAAACTTGAATAATATGAGATTGTGAGATTTAAGATTTTAATAGAACTTAATGCTAGTTTAACTTGTCTTGAAGCTTTAATATGCTTATTTCACGAGAAAGTATCTATTTTTTCTTGTATAATATTTAATTAGCAAAATAAAATAAGAAATTTTCTATTTAGTATTTTTTTTCTTGTAAATACATTAGGCTATTGTTTTTTTTTCTCTTAGTCTATTTTTTTCCTCTTAGGCTTTTTTTTATAAATTTAAATTTCTAAATTCTTTTATCGCAATATTGTTCGCAATAAGTATTCTCATTAATTTGAGAATAATAAATATATTGAACTAAAATGTGGATAATTTTATATGAAATGTAGATATACTAAATAAAAAATGGATAGTTTTATACGAAAAATAAAACTAAAATCAATTTTATATATAAATATTCACTTTTATACTTAGTTTTATACTTAAGCTTAATATGTCCACATATACACCAATTTGTCCACATTATTTTTAGATCGTCCACCTATAGGTCAACTTGTTATTAAAATTGTTCACTGTAATTTAGTTATCCACTTATATATAAAATTGTCTACTTTCAGTTTTTCCACTTGTGGGTCAAATTGTCCACCTCAATAAGTTGTCTATTTGTATAAAAAATTGTCCAAATTATTATGGTTTATAAAAAGTGGACAATGTTTCTTCTATTTTTGCATAAAATTATCAACTTTTTATTTAATATGCCTACATTACTCAAAAATTCCAAAGAATAGACAATTCTCATAATATAAGCATATTAAAGATATAAGACTAGCAATACAAGCATTAAATGCTATTAAAACATCAAATCTCACTCATCTCACATTATTCAAGGTTTTATTTAAAAAAAAAAAATTCTATAACACAATATAGGTGGATAAATTTGATGGTATGGGTGGACAGTTTCTAAGCTTATACCATTCCCTCCATATTCACTACATTAGAAACAATTTTTCTCACTAAAATGATATAAAAAATATTTCCCAAAATGATGAATATGTCCATTCAGCACAAAATCAGCTTACATTTGTGCTACATAGCATTAAGTGCTTATGTAATGGAAAATCTATCAAAATTCTATTTATCAATGCTCATGTACTGAGTCAGACTGAGGTGGATAAATGATAGAGAAGGATGGATAAACTGAGAGCGGATGTGGACAAATAATAGAGAAAGGCAGCGTTGCTCTAGTCCCGTTGTTTAGCGCCAGCTTAGAGAAAGACAATACTGCCATTACGAAAATACATTGTACATAGTTTTTGTTTTTGGTGGGGACAAGGTTCTAATCACATGCGAAATAGTCGAGGGGTTTTTTGATAAGCGAAAAAGGCCTAGGGAGTTTTTCGAACGGGAATTTTTATTAGGGTTAAAGACAATTTTTCCCTTTTTATTTTTGGTTAGTTGAGCTAATGTAACCGCTATTTGATTAGAAAAACGATGGCTAGATTCTGCATCTAGTGAAATTTCTGTGTCAACTCTGTTGCATTTATTTTGGAAGCTGATTGTGGAAATGAAATTTTCCAAGTGCCACTATCAAGATGAATATTAGCTTCATCGATAATCTCTCTTCATTAAAATGTATATGTTGAGGCAAAGAAGATGAAGAGAAGACTATTTTTCCTTAATCAGGGATTGGTCATTTATTTATAGAGACAGGGAATACATGTCTTAATAACAATGTTCTAAAAAATGTTTTAAGCGGCCAATTAAACGTCCACTTAAGTGTTTTCATTGAAAAACCGTTAACAAAAAGCAAAAAATGCTCTCATTAATAGGTTAGCATGTAAAAAGTTTAATTGTAGAGAGGAAAAATTGGGAGGAAAAGTTGAGGAAAAAAAACCTACCTGCGATCTCTTTGCCATCGCCGATCTCCTCGTCATCGTCGATCTTCTTGCCGTCATCTCGAACTCGATGTCGTCTCAACCACCGATCTTGTGGTTTTCGTCCTCTCAATCTCTCTCTCTGAGTTTGCTCTCTGCCCCCCCTCCCCCCCCCCCCCCCGATCTCTCTCTTTGAGTTTGCTCTCCCCCTGATCTCTCTCTCTCTCTCTCCGAGTCTGAACTCTCTCTTTCTCCCGATCTCTCTCTGAGTTTGCTCTCTCCCGATTTGTAATATTACTAATTTAAAATACTATATTTTAAATTTCTATGTATTTATTAATTTTTGATATACTTTTATTTTTTTATTATTATAAATATACAAATTATTTTTAAGATGGTAAATGGTATTTTGGCTTTATATATTATTACCATTATCTCTTATCAATATTTTTATTTACTTATTACTATTATTTCTATTATTATTATTCTTATTATTAACTGATATTATTAGTGGTAGTTATTACTATTATTATTCTTTCATTATGATTATTATTTATTGTTATTACTATTAGTGTTATTATTATTAATATTGTTGGTGTTTATTAATTATTATTAGTGTTACTATTATTTTATTTATTTATTTTAATATTAGTATTAATATTAGTGGTAGTGGTAGTAGTTAATTATCATTCCTATTATTATTGTTGTTATTATTATTAATTATTATTGTTGTTGTTAATTAATATTAGTATTATTATTAATGTTGTTAATTATTATTGTTATTGCTAATCATGTTGTTAATATTAATGTTATTATAGTAATTTATTATTTTTAGTAAGAGTTATTGTAATTATTATTAGTACTATTTTATATTTATATTTATTATTATTATTTTTATTGTCTTTGTTATTAATTTTCATTATTATTATTGGTTTTTCTAGCCATTTTACCCAACCCAATACCCATTAGCATTGAACCATCCCCATCTACCCAAACCCGTTAACTCATTAGACCCAAAACCAACCCAATATCACCCTATATATAAACTTATCCCTAATCATCTTAATCTTATACCTTAAACACAACCCTAACCCTTTCCCCTTCCCTACACTGTCGCCAATATCCTCCTTCCCCACCTCGGCAGCCTACTATCCTTGCACGCTGTGATCCACCACCATCCCATGGCGAAGCCTGGCATCCTCGCACATCAGCCATGGCAGTCCCATCTTCCACCTTCTCCATGGCTTGGCGCACCCATCAACCCGCGCACCTCTGGCCTGTGCACACACCCTTCTCCCTTGTCAGCGCACACAGTCCACAACCCTTGCCCCGTTGCCTTGGTCGGATCTCACCTCGACTTGCGTCTCCATTCTGCTGCCCCTTGCCGGAGTCAAGCCCCCTACCTCTTTGTCTTGCAGGCCCACCACAGTGCTGCCCACCTGAGCTCACTCAACTCCTTACCATGGCAGTTCTCCCCATGAGCCAACACCAGATCTAGCCGCTACCGTGACCTCTCCCTACCAGGCCGCGGTAGCCCCGCTCTGTTCCTTATTGAAATGCACCTAGAGGGGGGGTGAATGGGTGTTTTTCTAATCAAATATAATTTTAAAACTACTTATGATAAACTATGCAAACAGTTACTCAAAACAAGAATTGAAGCCGAATTTCCCGTGAAGGGTTTTAGAACTTCTTCTATTTGATTTCTCTAGATAATGAGTTGAGGTGCTCAATTGCCTCCTTGTTGAGATGAGTATAGATCGACAATGAAAGTGATAGAATGAAAGCAATTATAGAATGTAAGATGAACAATTACACAAGAATGAAAAATGAAAAACAATAGAGAGTAAGATACAAGCAATCAGAAATACAAGGGAATTTGTTCCGAGATTCGAGCCACCGCTCTACGTCCCGCCTACACCACTATGAAGGATTTCACTATCCTCTAAGGGATCTTCCACAAAGGGATTTTGCACAAAGGAATTGCAACTTGGTCTACACAAGACCGGAGTATACAACTCTACCAACTCAACCCTCTACACAAGAGGTACTACAAAGCCAATTAAGGTTACAAAATACTTGGTGATCTGACAAGATCACACACACTCTCTCTTACAACTTCCTATAGAGTAGAATATGAAGTGTTGCTCAAGAAGTTAAGTAAGAGATGAAATTCAGTTAGAAAGAATAGAAGAGTTTTAAAAACAACTGAAAATAGCTTTGGAAAGAAGAACTTAAAGATTGAAAGCTAGAAAAACTTTTCTCTTTTGAAACAAACTTGAAAACTTGTAAACTTGTGTATTTTTGTTGTCTTAAACCCAAACCAATGACCCATATATATAGGCAATGAATAATTATCATTTATAAATCAACCAGGTCATTTGGGGGTGTATAGACACTTGAAAGCTAAACATGCCAAAACAGGTTCAAAAACTAACCGTTATGGCCATCTGACAGCCTGTCGGTCGACCGGCCTGTCGACCGACAGGTCATCCAGAAAAGAGTCGTTGGCTCTGGTCGACCGGGCGGTCAATCACTCGATATTTTAAAAGAAAAATTTAAACTGTCAGTCGACCGACCAGATCGACCGCCCCAACCAAGAGTTAAGGTCTCTCAATCGGTCGACCACAATGGTTAGCGGTCGACCGGTCGGTCGACCGACAACGTGCACAAACGTGCACGCCCCTTGGCCAAAGGCCTGGTCGATCGGGCGGTCGACTGTCTGGCATGCAATGGGCATCGGTCGACCAGGCGGTCGACCGTTATGGCCTGAAACAATTTTTATGTATAGATTTTGAATATTAAACAATTTTCAAATATTTTGTATTGTTTAAGGGTAATGTAACAATGTATAGGTGATGAAATACATGTTCTAAACTTATTATAAAGTTTTAAAAAAATTATGAGACATGTATCAAAACCAAACATGAAAAATACCGATACTACCAAAACTTGTGTTTTTCGAAATCGTGTATTTTGTGTAACTTCTTGAGCATTACTATTATATTCTACACATTAACAAACTAATATCTTACAAGGCTTTAGGTGACTACAAGATCTTCAATCGGGCTTCTCCATTAGCGCCGTTAAGTGCTTTGAGCTTTGATCCCGTATTTGAGTCTTCTTTAGTCTCCATCACCTTCCTTTAGAGGAATAAAACTCCTTGAATTCTTAGAACCTTGAGATGAATTTAACACTTGAACTTGATTAGTACAAATAACCACATATGTTTTATTATCATCAAAACTATAAAATCGGGTAATTGTAACCTTGGGCCAACAATCTCCTCCTTTTTGATAATGACAAAACATGTGAGTTATTTAAGATAAAAGATATGAAAGAGCTTGAAAAGCTTCCCCTCAAGTTATGCTATCTATCAAGTACAAGAAAACATTATGACTTTAAATGGATTTGACAATATAAGCAAGTCACACACAACACACACACACACACACACACACACACACACCACACACACATATAAATTTTATCTATATAGAATAATATGCATATGTAGCCTACTATCCTTCTAATCCTCCGTCCTCCAACTACAATATATAAGCATGGTAAAGAGAATGAATATAGAATACCAAAACAACTAAATAACTTAAATATCTCTCCTCCTTTTTATCATGCATCAAAAATGGTAAAGACATCAACATAAAAGAGATATTAATTTGAAAAATACATGAAAAATATGAAAATATTTTCAAAACTTATGAATTCATAATATAAACATTTAACTCACCACAAATGAATGAAAATCTAGTATAATTTAGTGATTTAGTAAAAATGTCCGCAAGTTGAAATTTGGTGGAAACATAATCAATTTCAATATCACCTTTCTTATAGTGATCTCTAAGAAAGTGATATCGAATATCTATGTGCTTGGTCTTACTATGTTGATTTGTTTTTTTGGTCATATGAATGTTGCTAGTATTATCACAAAATATTTTAATATGGTCATAATGTAAATCATAGTCAAGGAGAGTATGTTTCATCCATAGGACTTGTGCCCAACAAGTCCCGGCAGCAACATACTCCGTCTCGACAGTTGAGAGGGTTACAAAATTTTATTTCTTGGATGACCATAAAACAAGACAATTTCCTAAAAATTGACAAGTACCACTAGTGCTCTTCTTATTCACTCTACAACCAGCACAGTCAGCATCCGAATAACTCGTCATGGGAAATTGTCCTGTTTTCAGATACCACAAGCTCATTCCAATAGTGCCTTTAAGATATCTAATAATGTGCTTTATCGCAATTAAGTGACTCTTTAGGACAAGATTGAAATCTAGCATATAGACACACACTAAACATAATACCTGCCTGCTAGCTATCAAATAAAGTAAACTACCAATCATGCTTCTATAAAGTTGAATGTCTACATTTATACCTTGTTCGTCGTTGTCAAGCTTTGCAGTAGTGGCCATGGGAGTCTTGCTTAATTTTGTATCTTCAAGTCTAAATCTCTTGATGAGTTCTCTTGAGTACTTAGCTTGATTTATGAAAATTTCATCACTCCTTTGCTTGATTTGGAGGCCAAGAAAATAGTTTAGCTCTCCCATCATGGACATCTTAATTTGTTCTTCATGCATGATTCAAATTCTTTACAAAGCTTTTCATTAGTGGATCAAAAATAATATCATCAATATAAATTTGAACAATTAGGATATCATTATCTATATGGTTTGCAAACATAGTGGTGTCAAATTTACCTTTAATTAAATTGTTTGAAATTAAAAAAGTTGAAAGTCTTTCATACAAAGCTCTTGGATCTTGTTTTAAACCATATAAAGTTTTATCAAGTTTGTACACAAAATCTGGATGTGTAGGATCAACAGACCCGAGGGTGTTCAACATACACTTCCTCTTCTATAAAACCATTTAAAAACGCACTTTTGACATCCATTTGAAAAAGTTTGAAATCTTTATAAGAAGTAAAGGCAAGTGTCATCCGTATGCTTCAAGCCATGCTACAAGTCAAAGGTTTTCTCAAAATCAATACCTTCAATTTGGGTGTAACTTTAGGCCACTAACCTAGCTTTATTTCTAATAACATTACCTGACTCATCTAACTTATTCCTAAAGATCCATTTAGTACCAATAGTTGGTCTATCATGGGGTCTAGGAATAAGATGCCAAACTTGGTTGCGCTCAAATTGATTGAGCTCTTCTTGCATTGCAAGCAACCAATATGAATCGGCCTCGATTTTGAGGATGTTTTTTGGTTCAATGTATGAAATAAAAGCAAAATGCCCACATAAATCATAGAGTTTGGATCGAGTAGTTACCACCTTAGATACATCACCTATAATGAGGTCCTCGGGATGATTTGAAGCAAATCTCCAATCCTTTGGAAGTGGTTTGTTGGCTTCACTTCAACATCTTGAACTTTACCTTGTATATCAATCTTTTGCTTTTCTTCTTCTATAGGTGAGTCTTTCAAGGTTATCTTCTCCATGTCTTCACCTAAGTAATCAATCTCTACAATATTCTTCACAAAAGCATTAGATTCCTCAAATTTGACATGTATAGATTCTTCAATAGTCAAAGTAGATCTATTGAAGACTCTATAGGCTTTACTAGTATTTGAATACCCAATAAATATTGCTTCATAAGATTTGACATCAAATTTTCTAAATTTTTTTAGTGTTTAAAACAAAGCATTTACAACTAAAAACTTAAAGTAAGAAACATTAGGTTTTCTCAAAAAGTAATTTCAAATAAAGTTTTAGAAGGATTTTTACAAAAATAAATTCTATTTGAGATGTAACATGATGTGTTAACGGCCTCGGCCCATAAGTATTGAGGGAATCCGTATTCATTTATCATTATCTTAGCTATTTCTAAAAGAGTACGGTTCTTTCTTTCAACGACTCCATTTTATTGTGGAGTTCTAAGACATGATAGTTTATGTTTGATTCTATGTTCTTCACAATAGGTGATAAAGGAGTGGTTACTGATTCACCACCTCTATCACTTCTTATACGTAAAATCAGAAAATCTTTTTCTTTTTCAACTCTTTTTTCTAAACACTTGAAAATGTGAAAAAGCTTGATCTTTGTGTTCTAAAAAGAAAACCCATATAAAACGAGAAAAATCATCAACAAAACAAAGACAAATGATTTTCACTTAGACTTTTAGTTTTTGTTGGACTAACAAATCCATGTGAATTAACTTCAAGGGTCATGATGTCATGATATCCTTGATTATTTTGAAAGAGGACTTGGTTTATTTTTCAAGTTGGCACGCATCGCAAATGCGGTCCTTCTCAAATTTCAAACAAGAAACACCTTTCATCACTTTCTTATTGTTGATTTTAGATAGAGTCAAATGAAATATAGCCTAGTCTCCTATGCCATAACCAAGAGTCTTCATTAAAGGCATTTAAATATGTAGCATTGCATTGTAAATTTGACATATCAATCATGTACATATTATTTTCACGAAAACTAGAAATTACACATGCATTGGTTTGTCTATCTAAAATATTGCAAGCTAACTTATCAAAAACCACTTTGAAACCTCTATCACAAAGTTGACTAATACTCAAGAGGTTATACAGACCATCAACGAAAATAACATTTTCAAATTAAAGGAGATGAGAATTTTAATGTTACATATACCAATAATTTTTCCTTTGAAATTATCTTCGAAGGTGACGATGCCACCTTCATGGTACTTTCATAGGGTTAAAAAATTGTTGATATCCCATGTCATATGCCTTGAGCAACCGCTATCAAGATATCACCGCTCTGTACGTCTTGGAGCCTTGGCATGTACCTATATCAAGTAACAAATTGGTTGATTTTGGTACTCAAATTTTCTTGGGTCTTTTAATGTTAGCATTTCGAACTCAAATGTGATCATTAGAAGTATTTATTCTATCAAAGCAAAATTTGGCCAAGTGACCTTTTCGGCCACAATAAGTGCATGAATAAACTCTATCATAAATAAAAGCATGATGGGAGTGTGGAGTGTGAACATGTTTGGTGTGTGTAGTATGTCTAGTATGATGTGTATGTATATGTTGTGATTTAGGAGTGTGGATATGTGTAGTATGATGAGCATGTGTGATATGAACATGTTTCTTTGGAGTAAGTTTCTTAGGAAATATTGCCTCCAATATAGCTTTATCAAACACATATTCTTTAATACATATCCTAAAGAATTAATTTTATCTTTTAGAATAGAAATCTCATTTTTATCAATTATGAAAATTTTGCTTTATATGAAATTTCATATGCATCAAAATCTTTTTGTGTGGATAAGAGTGTGAAAGATAAATCATCTTTTTCTTTAGAAAGAATAACAATTTTATTTTAAAGGGTTTCATTTTTATTTTTCATTTTTAAATTCTTCTTTTTAAGGAAATCTTAGTTAGACAACTCTTCAAAAGCCTCACCCAATTCATCCATTGCTAGTTCAAATCGTCAAGTGAAGGTTCAGATGTTACCTTAGGTGTGTTATCATTAGTCATGAAATACATATATGCCGTATCCATTTCTTCATCGGTTTTCACTCTCCGAGTCTCACGTAGCCTTGAGAGCCTTCTTTTTGTAGGGCTTCTTGGAGGTTGAAAGTTTACTTTTGGTCTCTGAACAATCCACAACCATGTGGCCCGATTTCTGGCAATTAAAGCATATGACCTTTTTATCTTCTTTTCCTTGCCATCTTCTTTTATTGTTAAACTTGGCCTTGTTGTACATCCTTCTTACATTTTTCACGATGAGGGTGAATTCTTCATCATCTTCTTCATCATCATCGTCGGAGATGGTGGGAGTGGATTTAAAAGCGCTTACTTTCTTTTTTTGTGGTGCCATCTCTTCTCTTATTTTCCTCTCCATTTTATGGGTCTTAAGGTTTCCTATAAGACCGATGAGCTCCATCTCTTCTTTGTCGTTTAGCTCATTTAATGTAGTAGGTTTGACTTCCTATGAGGGTGAAAGTGCCCGAATGGCCTTCCTTACTTTTGATCATTGCCAATGACATCACATAAAGAAGTAAGACCATTAGTTATTTTAGTAAATCTTATTACCATGTCATCAATGGTGTCATTTTCATGCATGATAAAATTTCATATTGGGAACATAAGAGATCAATTTTGCTCTCTTAACTTGTGACGTTCCTTCGTGTGTAACTACTAGGTGTGTCAAATCTCGTAGGAGGATTTGCACCGGATGATCCTAGCAATATCATCATCGTTCAAAGCTTGAAGTAAGGCATAGTGTGCCATAGCATTTGCATCAAACTCCTTAGTAGCAATGTCGGACCAACTGTCTTCATCACCAATGGGTACACTAAAGGGTTTAGTTATTGCTTTTGTAACCCGGCTTTCTAAGGATTACAAAATTCAGTCATCTTAACCTTCCATATAGGAAAGTTAAGACTATCAAATTTGGAGGGGTCTTAATACCTTCGGCCATTATTACTAAAGTAGATGAAGATGAAATTGTGAATTGTTGGCCAGAGGCCTTCCACTCTAGTTTTGATGATGATTAACTCATGTAGTTATGTTTACTAATTATCTTGTGATGCTTAGTTTCAGATCATTAACCAAGATATTAGTTGGTGATTGGTGATTAGCTTCAACTAAGGAGTTTGAAAGCTTTCACATGGTGATTCAAGAACCCGAGCGTCAAAGATCATATATAGCACTCATTGGAGTCTAGCTCGGTGGATCACGGCATTTTGGATCGAGTCGGCTTGAAGACGGAGTTCATCAAAAAGACTTAGGTATCCTAGTTTAGTTTGTTTTAAATCCATGTGTAAATATTAGATAGTTGATATGCTCAAGTGCATAACACACACACGTTTCATGTTTATTGATTTCGGTTTTGGTTTAACCGATATTGGTTTTCATGAATAGTTTAGTATCAATACAAGTTTACTTGGTTTTATATATATTAGATGTGCTCTATATACATACATGCTTCATTTCCTAGACAAACTTTTTTGATATGCCTATTCATGAGTTTTAGGAAAAATCAGATTTCCTATTGAAAAATTCAAGTTTGGTAAAATACAGTTTTTGGTTTTTGACAAAATTTGTAAGACACAAAAATAGTCTAAAATGTTTGAAATTTGTGTTGAAATTTTTAACACAAGTTTATATTTCAATGTATAATGATAAAACTATTTTGTGGATTTTTAGAAGTTTTATGAGAATTTTTACAATATGTTTAAATCCAGTTTTCTGACCCAAACAGTGCCTGTCAGGCTCTGGCGGTCGACCGGCCGGTGGACCGGACCTAGAGTCGGTCGACTGGTCGGTCGACTGACGTGCACAGATCTGTGCACATTGGGCTGGCACTTGGGCCGATCGACCGGGCGGTCGCGGTCGACCGGGCGGTCAACCGCCAGCTGTCTCAGGCTGAGAAAATAGCCTAACGGCTAGTTTTGTTCTTGGCCTATATAAACCCCATTGCTTTGGGTTTTTTTACTAAGTTTTCAAGAGCCAAAATTTCTCTCCTTTCTTGGTGTTTAAAATAAGTTTTCAAAAGTCTTTAAAGCTCAAAAGATTCATTTTATTTGTTTTAAAGTGTTTTGTTTATTTCAAAGAAAATAGGTTTTAGGGAATTGGTTTCTTGATCTAAAATTCTATATTCATTTGGTATTTTTCTCAAGAGATTTTCTTTGATCAAAACACTTATTTTTCCACACTTGAGCTATCTTCTATCCTATTCTATTAGGATCTTTTGTTTGTGAGAAAAGAGAAATTGTTTGTGGTTGAAAGATACCACCAAGTTGTAAACCCTTGCTTTGTGATACCTCTTTGGTAGAGGTGGATTTGGGTTGGTGTTTGCTCCCTCTTTGTAGAGGTTGAGATTGTGGTTTGCTCCCTCTTAGTGAGGTGGAGTTTGGTTTGGTGCTTGTATCCGTCTTCGGTAGAGGTGGATTGTGTTTGTATTGCCTCAGTGGAGGTTGTTGGTTGAGAGAGGAGTTCGGTACTCCCGGTTGTTGTACAAAATCCTCCTCGTGTGAGTCCTCGGGGACAAGTTAGTGGATTAGAAATCTTTCACGGTGGTGAAGGCGGGGACGTAGAGCTAGGGCTCGAACCTCGAAATATCTTTGTGTTTGCGTTTGATCCATTGACTCTCACTCTCTCTCTCTCTCTTTTTTTATATTTGTGTTGTGCATCATTCATATCATTCATATCATATTTGCTTGTGTTGTGCCTTGCATCATTCATATTGTTATATATCCATTATATGCTTGGTTTGTTTGTGTGTGCCTCACTTGTACTTAATCACGAAAGCTTCATATAGCGCCTTAACTCTTATTCAGAGGAATCAAGAGGAGTTAGTCCAGAGCCCTTCATGGGGAATTCGGCTACACTCATTGGTTGTATTAAGTGTAGTTTCAATTAGTTTTTAATTTTCGCATTTAATTCATTAGATTAGCCTTATCACTTATTCACCCCCCCTCTAGGTGATTTCAATTGATATCAGAGCTATGCTCCTGATATTTGGTTTAACCACCTAGGAGTGAGATCTTGGTTAGCTAATTTATCATTTGCATTTTGCACACTATTTGTTTGCACACACATCATGGACATCATGACCCTCCTGTGTTTGACTCTTCCAACATTGTTGTTTGAAAGACTAGGATGTCCATATATTTACAAACCCTAGGCTTGCATGTTTATCTTGCCGCTATTAAGAAATGCTATCTTGGTAATAGCATTCATATAGGGGCCAATGCACAAGCCCTTGAGGCTATTAGAAGCATGCTTAACAAAGAATATCTTATGCTTGTTTCTAACTATGATTCCGCCTTTGCAATGTGGAACAAGTTGACCACCTCCACCTCCAAGTTTCAATTGCCAATCCAATCGGAGGAATCTAGTGGAGAATCCGAGCCACAATGTTTCATGATCCAAGGGAATAACTCTCTTGAGGTATAATCAGAATCTCAATTAGATTGTAATGATGCTAGTTCTTCTTGTGATGAATATGTTGATCCAAATGCTTTGAATGAAGAACTGTCTATTGTTTGTGAAAAGTTAATAGAAAAATATAATTGTTGAAAAAGAAAAGTCTAGAACTTAACAAAGAAAATAAAAATTTGCTCTCTAGACTTGACTTGGTTTTGCAAGAAAAAGTGGAGATTTCTAATGAAAGGGATTCATTGAAATCTAAACTAGATCTTGCCTTAAAAGAAAATGAATTTTAAAAAATAGAAATGATTGTGAAAATGTTTTAAAGAAAAATTATTCTTTAACTTCAAAAATTAAATTTGTTGTAAAAGAGAATGACTCTTTAAAAATTAAAATTGCTTCAATTTCAAAGATTTAGAATCTTGTTTAAAGAAAAATGAATCTTTGAAAATTAAATTGATTCACATGCTTGCCATGCTAGTGTAGCTTCTTCATCTAGTCTACCTATTGCATGCACCTCTTCTTTTAGGATTAATGATGATATTTGTTTGTTAAAGAAGAGAGTGGATTGTTTGGGCTCCACTTTGAGCCATTGTGCCAAGAGCCATACACATTTGGAATCTTTATTTCAAGAGAAACAAGTTCCATCTTTGCATGCACACCATCCACGACATACACATGCTTCCCACGGTCACCACCATCACACATTGTATGCTCATGTGTACACTTGTACACATTGTGAACGTAAGTGCCACCTTACTAAATTTGTTATGATAGAATATATGTTTCTAATTTAGCAAATAAATTTGTTTGAGTTAGGGAAGGTACTAACCCCCATGGACCCAAAAGAGTGTAGGTATCAAAGACCACCCCTATGGTATTTGATGTAGGTGTGGGCGCTCGCATCACGTGAGAGTAGCGGTATCTTGAAGTGGATGCATTCCGTGCTTAAAGAGAACTATTTGGATGCATCACTTTCAAGGGATGTTTTGGTGGAGAGGACCACCATATTTTGGAGCCTTGGAGAGTTGCCTTCTAGGTTTTGGTAACGATCTCTAACTCCCATTTGTTGTTTATATGTTTTTCATTCTATTCATTATTAGCATGTTTTGATTAGTATAATAAATGTCATGTTTATTAGACCATTGACATGCATGTATAGCATTTGAGACACCCATGTTTTATATGGATCATTATTTTTGTGTTCTCACCCTTGTTTAGCTATTATGTATATCATACCTCTAATAACATGTGGATTTACATAATAATCATGTTTAGATTTATCATGATGATTTATATCTTATTTTTATGCTTCATGTTTTGATTACATGTTTAAATGTTAGTTTTCATTAAAACTAGAATATATACTTGTATATATAGTGGGCCACAAATAAATCTATATATGTTTGTGCTTGAATGCTTATTTGTATCCATTAGATGTTCTAGCATAGTCTAGTTTTGATGATCCATGCATTTTAAACTTGTATTCACATTTTGGACATGTTTTATGATTATGTGTTTGCACTTCATGTATATGTCTATTTTGCCAAACCTTAAGATATACATGTACACCCTTGAGTCATTTGCTTTTCATGCAAATCTTATATATGGACTCAAATTGTGTTTAGGGATATGTATGTATACTTCTTGTGTTGTCAAAACATACATATACCTTGAAGTTTAAATGATTTTTAATAAAAATTAGTTTTTCATGTTTCATATTTAAGGAATTTTCATAATTGAGCTTGATTGAACTTTTTCATGATGATGTGTTTCACATATATCTTGTTCACTCACCTTATTTGATTGTTTACTCATGTTTTGTTTTCATGAGTCATATTCATGCTTCATTGACTGTGAGTGTTTGATATCATGTGAGTTTCATGTTTCATGAAAAATATTGTGTTTTATTCATTACTTGAAGGATTTCGTACTAGTTTACAAGTTTTTTCATTTAAACTAGTTTGTATTCTTCTTTATGGTAGAGTTTTTCAAACATACTATATTTTCAAATCTATTTTTGAAAACCCTACCTTCGACGGGCGGTTAGTTGGGAGACCATGCCTATGTAAGCTTTATACTGAAAATCATTTTAAACATGAGCATAAGTTGGGTGGTAGGAATATGAGATACACTTGATATTATTGTTGTTTCAATTGGTATCATTGGATTCTTTCAATTGGTATCAATATTAACATTTGTTGTATACTCATATATTTTTATGTATGTATGCTTTCATTTCAAATTGTATCAATTTCGATTAGTATCTAACTTTTCATACATATATATGTGTTTGTTTATGCTAAAGCTTGAGTTTTTAAATGACCATCTGTTTCAATTGATTAGTTTTCAATTGGTATCCATATATAAGCTTGTGTATGATTTATTTGGTATTTCATAAAGGGGGAGAAAACTTGTATTTCATCTTTCAATTGGATTTTGTATTCCACTCCCTTACTTTATGATGATGAAAAATTGATTGAAAAATGAATAATTGATTTTTAATTTGGTATCATATGTTCAAAGTGAAAAATATTTACAATTGGTATCAAGATTTGTATTTAGAAATTCAAAATTTGTAATGTTTAACTTCAATTGGTATCATATTGTTTTTCAATTGGTATATATTTTCATATAAAAATGTTTAATTTTGTTTCAATGCCTCGTTTACCTTCATTTCAATGGTATCATTTGATATAGGCATTCCTAAAATGTTTTTATGCTCATTTCAATTGATATCATTATGCACTTCATTGACATTTTTTTTTATTGGTATCATGTTTGATGTCACCCCTTTATTGATTCTCTGTTTCGAACAAAAAGGGGGAGAACATTTTTTTTTACTTTTACCCTTTGTTGATGATTGATAAAAAGGGGAGAAGAATTTGAGTTTATAGTTTATATGCATGTTTTTGTATGCATATTTATTATGTTTAATTATTGGTATCAAGAGCATTGAGCATTATTGCATTATTTAATTGGTATCAAGAGCATATTTGCATGTTTTTATTATTTTATGCATGTCTATGCGTGTTTCATGTTTAGTATTTATTGCATATCTTTATGTTTATTTATTATGCATGAGTTAAGGGGGAGCTTCCTTGAGCTTAACTTTAATCCATGCATATATAACTCCATGAGTTTTGTCATCATCAAAAAGGGGGAGATTGTTGGCCCAGAGACCTTCCACTCTAGTTTGATGATGATTAACTCATGTAATTATGTTTACTAATTATCTGTGATGTTTAGTTTCAGATCATTAACTAAGATATTAGTTGGTGATTGGTGATTAGCTTCAACTAAGGAGTTTGGAAGCTTTCACATGGTGATTCAAGAGCACGAGCGTCAAAGATCATATATAGTACTCATTAGAGTCTAGCTCGGTGGATCACGGCGTTTTGGATCGAGTCGGCTTGAAGACGGAGTTCATCAAGAAGACTTAGGTATCCTAATTTAGTTTGTTTTAGATCCATGTGTAAAGATTAGATAGTTGATATGCTTAAGTGCACAACACACACACGTTTCATGTTTATGGTTTTCGGTTTTTGGTTTAACCGATATTGGTTTTCATGAATAGTTTAGTATCAATACAAGTTTACTTGATTTTATGTATATTAGATGCGCTCTATATACATACATGCTTCATTTCCTAGACAAACTTATTTTGATATGCCTATTCATGAGTTTTAGGAAAAATCAGATTTCCTATTGAAAAATTCAAGTTTGGTAAAATATAGTTTTTGGTTTTTGACAAAATTTGTAAAACACAAAATAGTCCAAAATATTTGAAATTTGTGTTGAAATTTTTAACACAAGTTTATATTTCAATGTATAATGATAAAACTATTTTTGTGAATTTTTAGAAGTTTTATGGGAATTTTTACAATATGTTTAAACCCAATTTTCTGACCCAGAACAGTGCCTGTCAGGCTCTGGCGGTCGACCGGCCGGTCGACCGGATCCAGTGTCGGTCGACCGACGTGTACAGATCTGTGCACGTTGGGCTGGCACTTGGGCCGGTCGACCTAACCAGAGAGCTCTGCTCTCTGTTTTTTCTCGGTCGACCGGGCTGTCGACCGCTGGCTCCCAACGGTCGTTTTTTCGACCGTTGGCGGTCGACCGGGCGATCGACCGCCAGCTGTCTCAGGCTGAGAAAATAGCCTAACAGCTAGTTTTTGTTCTTGGCCTATATAAACCCCATTGCTTTAGGTTTTTGACTAAGTTTTCAAGAGCTAAAATTTCTCTCCTTTCTTGGTATTTAAAATAAGTTTTCAAAAGTGTTTAAAGCTCAAAAGATTCATCTTATTTGTTTTAAAGTGTTTTGTTTATTTCAAAAAAATAGGTTTTTGGAATTGGTTTCTTGATCTAAAATTCTATATTCATTTGGTATTTTTCCCAAGAGATTTTCTTTGATCAAAACACTTATTATTCCACACTTGAGCTATCTTCTATCCTATTCTATTAGGATCTTTTGTTTGTGGGAAAAGAGAAATTGTTTGTGGTTGAAAGATACCACCAAGTTGTAAACCCTTGCTTTGTGATATCCCTCTTTGGTAGAGGTGGATTTGGGTTGGTGTTTGCTCCCTCTTTGGTAGAGGTTGAGATTGTGGTTTGCTCCCTCTTGGTGAGGTGGAGTTTGGTTTGGTGCTTGTATCCGTCTTCGGTAGAGGTGAATTGTGTTTGTATTGCCTCGGTGGAGGTTGTTGGTTGAGAGAGGAGTTCGGAACTCCCGGTTGTTGTACAAAATCCTCCTCGGTGGAGGTTCCCTCGGTGGGAGTCCTCAGTGGACAAGTTAGTGGATTAGAAATCTTTCACAGTGGTGAAGGCGGGGACGTAGAGCTAGGGGCTCGAACCTCGAAATATATCTTTGTGTTTGCGTTTGATCCAATGACTCTCTCTCTCTCTCTTTATATTTGTGTTGTGCATCATTCATATCATTCATATCATATTTGCTTGTGTTGTGCCTTGCATCATTCATATTGTTATATATCCATTATATGCTTGGTTTGTTTGTGTGTGCCTCATTTGTACTTAACCACGAGAGCTTCATATAGCGCCTCAACTCTTATTCAGAGGAATCAAGAGGAGTTAGTCCAGAGCCCTTCACGGGGAATCTGGCTACACTCGTTGGTTGTATTAAATATAGTTTCAATTCGTTTTAAATTTTCGCATTTAGTTCATTAGATTAGCCTTATCACCTATTCACCCCCCTCTAGGTGATTTCAGAAATAAGTGATTAGCAATTAGGATCTCTCTAAGGTTGTTAAGCCAAAAACTAGAGGCCAAGGCTCTGATACCAATTGAAATACACCTAGAGGGGGTGAATACGTGTTTTACTAATCAAATGCAATTTAAAACTACTAATAATGAACTATGCAAACGGTCACTCAAAGTAAGAATTGAAGCCGAATTCTCAGTGAAGGGCTCCAAAACTTCTCCTTTTTGATTCCTCTAAATAATAAGTTGAGGTGTTTAATTGCCTCCAGCCACACTGTAGTACCATGCCCGAGCACCCTCAAATAAATTTCCACTGAAGGAGAGTTTAGCATTGGGTTGCCGATATATAATTGATCATAGCCGAACTGTTAAGCAAAACGACTCGACATGTATGCCTCGATCGTACATGAATTCCCTTGCCGAAAGAACAGATACCCAGGCCGAATATTAATCAGCCATCAGAAGACCCCCGATGGCAACCTTGTGAAATCATCTGGTCCCGCAAGGTCGGCAAATTTATCCCCGCAAGATGCATCAACAATCTCAGGGAAGCAACGGTCGAGCTGATAGTTCGAAGCGTTCAAAATACATTTTCGAACATAGAACATTTAGTAGTTGGACCAGCTCGAATTCTCTAGCTTCTGCACAAAAGGGACAAAACCCACAGACAGAGGCACCGTCGTCATCAGCAAAGGGCAGTACATAACGTACCAAGCCATCAAGTACGTATATGGAAGCTCGATCGGGGTTAGGGGTCTTTACTCTCAGCCTTCCCTCCAAATCAACCTCTAGTCTGCCCTTGGAGTCGACAATGGCCTCCACTTGGCACAGGCTTTTAACCACAGCCTGTAATCCACTTTAAATTCTAGCCACCATTACTAGAAGGAGGCCGATAGACTTTTCGTAGGCTAGCAAAACCGTCGGGTACACCACATCGGCGACAATTACTTCATGTGGCAGTGTTGGCACCACACAACGCTTTAACCATAGCATAAGGACGCCCGCCAATAGCGCCCGGTCAGAAATGGGAACTTGGGCTGATGATGAAAACTTTCAAAAACTGTATCAGGTTTGAAAGTATCCTCATTTGACTCCGTGGTGTAAGAGCTCGCAGAGGCGTTGATCCTCTCAGCAATTTTTTCGTTAGTACAAGGAGCCAGATTGGTCACTGGGTTATCCTTCTCATTTATACCATTGAATAGGTAGCTCGCCCAGGACATCTGCTTGATACCCCTGTTCCTCCAGGAGGTTATTTGGTCGCAGATGTGGAAGTGGCATAACACTTCCCAGTATGTCTCGTACACTTGAGGGTTCTCCTTCTTCAAGAGATGAAGTTCTTCAGAAGTCAGAACGTATTCTTCATAAGGGGCATCTCCCATAACAAGCCCCGAGACTTCATACAGTTCATGAAGAGCGAGCACCATCTCTCTGACTAGAGTAAAAAATGTGCCCGTCAAAGGATTATAATGCTCCAGGATGCCATAAAAATTGTGAGAACTTTGCAGGAGGCCATACTGTACGGCCCTGACCGAGTGATACAGCCCCACCTGCTGCAGCAGAGCTCCAAGTTCAACAAGGACAAATCCAACCATCTTACCCCACCAGGATCTGTTGAAAGAATGAACCTACCCGAGCGGACGGAAGTCGACGCGAAAATCACCCCTAGCCTTCATGAACTGATTGATGAAGGTGGTGCCAAGCTGAGGGGTTTCCCCTCTCGGATATTCAGATCTGACCAATCTGGAAAATAAACCAAAGACCTCTTTCTCATGGTCGACAGAGTGTATTTCTTTGGCACCTAGTCTGCCAAGAGAGACACCAGAGACAAATTGGGAAAGATCCCAATCCATCGCATAGTGAATAGACATGTGCTGAAGATAAGACATGAGATACATCCTCTCCATATTAGGAAGAAAGAACCTTCTATCCCCTATCTGGCGAAGCCACTTATAATCTCTGTCGTACAAAATCCTATCATCCTCGTCAATGTCATCACCAAAGAGGAAGATAGGCTTCCGTAATGGAGTGCGAGAATCCGTCTCAAACAATCCATCAGAGATAATATCTCAGAGGGTTACCATACTGGCTTGGAGATTCTCTTCTTTCGCTCCTTCGACTTACCAATAGTCACAGGAGCAGTTCTCTGCAGCACGAAGGTCAGATTACGATCAGCGCCACCTACATACCCAAAGTGACACTTTTTGGACAAAAGGTTAGAGGAATATCGTACTGCAAAGAGGACACCACTTGGTCAAAAATCTAAAAGAAAAAGGGCTAAGTACTTGAAATGCAAACGCAAGAATGAGCTCAGACGCGGAAATCAACAAAATCCGTGTCTAGACTCAAAGATGCAAGGCTTGCATGTTGCCTGCATTTCAAAATCCAGAACTTAGAAAAAATTCTAAGTATCGGACTCAGACGCGAGATTCATTAAAACTTGTATCTGATTTTACAAGACGCAAGAATTGTAAGAAGTCTGCATCTGAACTCCTCACACAGAAAAATTTTGAGTACTGAACTCAAGACGCAGGGCTCCATGAGGCCCGCGTTCAGCAAACAAATACAGACTCAGATTGATGAAGCAAAGATGCGAAAGTCATCAAACTCGCATCTTGTCCACCAATTCAAGAACCGCGTCTGACGATCAAATACGGGCACGAGCCTCGCGTCGGCGGTTCACATTCAAAAGGGACTTAAGAGTTGAAAGAACTCTATAGGCCCCTTCAATGGCGGAAACTAAATCAGATGGTTTTACTACCTGAAATAGGGGCCTCCTGCATGGAAGAACCACCCATTTGAATCTCCAGAGCGACAGCACTCGAGGACGAAGAAACGGGTTTGGTCGTGGGTGCCATTTCGACCGTGAGATCACTGTTGAAGATGGTGAAAATGTTGACTCAAAAGGTTACACTCTCTATTTGTTTAAGTTTTGATGATAACAAAACATATAGAAGTTATATGGTATTAATAAGTTGTTTAGAATGAGTTTCAGGTTAGTACCATTCATGATGGCCATTACTTAGCTATTACAAGGTTTGCAAGATTTTTGGTGCTAATAGGGCAAATGGGGCAAGATGAAGTGTTCATAGAAGAGAAGGCTCTAGCATGGCTCAGAGACTTCATTGTGGCTCAGAGACTTCATTATTTATTTTTAGTTTTATATTTTTAGTTTGTAAAGAATAATATATACGTTTGAAGCTTAAATACACACACATAAATTCAATACGTTTGGTTTTTGATTTAATCGGTTTTGAATTTCAAGTACATATATCGGGTTTTGAATTTGAACCAGTTTTAATTCTGTTGATCTGCTTGACACCCTTTTATAGTTGTTATCATAACTTTTTATTCTTATATTCAAATAACATGATTTAACTTGCATTTTAAAGATAACTTTCAGATCTAAATTTCTTATTCAATAATCATTTTCAGATTCAAATTTTAAAGATGTAAAATATTTGGTTGAACTCTGTTCTTGTTCTGAAAATAGCTTACAGTTTCTGTTTTGACACCTGTCAGTGTTTTATTGATAACGTTTTAATAAAACATGATATTGAGTTGATTTCAGTTGCATTAAAATGAAGACTTAAAGATCTACAAATTATCCCTATATACCTAATTCTGAATTCGGACGTTTACAGCCTGAAATATGTGCTCAAAGTTGACCAATCTGCCAGATTGGCAGTAATGGCTAATTTTCTGGAGGCTGATTTTTAACATGTTTTCAAAATGTGTTCAAATTTAAATAAAACGTGGTTAGCTGTATTAGAGGGTCAATTTCTTCCTCTTATATTCAGGTAAAACTTTTTTATGTTTACTCTTCCTAAATCATATATAAAGGGGTCATTAGGGTAGAGATTTTCACAACAACAAATTCAAAGATCAAAAGTTTTGAGTTTTCTTGAAGAGCTTTGTTTAAGTTTGGGTTATTATTTTCAAAAGTTTTCTGAAAGTTTTTGATTCTTAAAATCTCTCTTCTATTTTTATATCACTTACAAAAGCTTGAGCTTCAATCTTGTATATTATTATATAGGGTTTTTGTAAGGGAAAAAGGTTTTCAAAGAGAGTTTGTTGTCTTTTGATCACCAAGAGATTCTTATATTTGTGGCTCCACTACCTCTAGACTAGAGGAGTGTGATTGAGGAGTTGGGTACTCCGGTGTGGTTGTATCTCTTTGTGAAAGTTATAGTGGTTAGAAATCCTTCTGGGGAAGGCGGGGACATAGAGCTGGGTGCTCGAACCTCAGAAAAATTCTCGGTGTTTGCGTTTGGTTTACTTGCTCTTGTTTCTTGCTTTATATTCATTGCTTCAATACTTGCTCTATATATTCATTGCAATATTCACTTGTTTCATATTCATATTGTCAATCAAATACTCATACAACAAGATTGCATTGCGCACCTCAAACTCCTATCTAGAGGAATCACGAGGAAGGAGTTCAAAGCCCTTCATGGGGTATTCGGCTTCTAGTCTTATTTTGGGTGATTGTTGCATCATAAATTTTAATTGTGCATTGATTAGCATTATCACCTATTCACCCCCTCTAGGTGATTTCAGAAAATGGAAAAAAGCTTCGAGCTTTTCTAACCCTAAAAGGCTCGGCGAAGAAGAAGAGTGTAATGATGACTCTTGAAAGACTGTTGTCTTTTATAGGCACAGAAATCCCTAGAGATACGCGACGCTTGGCTCGAGGACTAATCCTCGTCTGACGCGTGGCGTGTGTATTAAATGTAACACAAATTCGTGCGCCAAAGGAAAGATGTCCCTTCAACTCCACCGGACATGTAGCAACGCACCCACAACTCGGATTCGTGTTTAACGGAAAACCGCGTCCCTCCAAAAGTCACGCCTCTTCAGCAAGGCCAAAGCCGCGCTAGCTCACAGAGTGAGAGCTGCGTCTTCATCTTAAAGATTGCATCCCTCCAAGAGCTGCGTTTCTTCAGCAAACTAATAGACGCGTCCCAACTCCAAGTGAGGGCTGTGTCTTTAAAGCAACATGACCCTTCGTCTACAAGACTTGCATTCAGTCTTTACTTCTGCAATTCAGTTCAGCAGTATATTGACACAAGTAGATGACTGTTTACCCCTGATTCAAAGTACACCAACAACAAGCTCAGAGCACGGGGGAGGTCTAGACTGCGTATCTAGATACTCGCTACGATCATTTCTAGCAGCTTCAAAGGGTTTCATAGTACACTCACGAAGACCATATTCCAGACAGGATCAAGCTCAGAGTATCTCGAAAGATTGTCAGTCCAATCATGAGAAGTATGATTTCAACCAGAGTCCAAAGTATTTCGAAATCCGTCCCAGTCAACCACAGAATATCGAAAACTTTGGAGGGAGTTCTGTAAGCTGTCTAAAAATCACTAAAGATAAGTCATATAAAAACAGAGTCCAAATTCCAGACGCAAGGCTAATCATAGCCATCATTGTAGCGCAAAGACGTGAAGGACGAAATCCGCGTCTCCGCCATCACCGCAGTGCCAATGCAGCACCAAGACGCGAGGGCCGAAACCCGCGTTTCAGTTATAACTACCCTCCTTATTGGGTCAATTACTGCCCACGTAATGAGGGAGCTAACCCCATTATGGAGCGTTTTTAGGGGCACATTCACCCCTGAAACCTCTATAAATAACCCTGTTTGCTATAGAGAAGGGGTCGGTCGAACAGAGAATTCTTGGAAAAGAATTTCGGTTGTGAGCTGTAGAAGCCCCAAGACCTCCACTGAAAAGAAAGAGAGAGTTTAACTCTTCTAACAACTTGCTGCGTACAAGTTTGTCTTTGCCTACAATCTCTTTGAGATCCTGTGGACAGGAGCTGTGTTACTCTGTCTGCCTATCTAAAGAGAGGATTCCCAAGAGGTACTGACGTTCACCCGGTCAACGAAAAATAAGATTCACTTTCTACCACCAAACCAAGAATCTAGCACTAAATAAAAGAGAGATTCAAGTGTGAACATCTTCCCTCTCTTGTAGTCGGAGTATTGATCTGTTGTAATCTTTCATTTGATTCAAGAAAATTTTATGAAGAATTTTCTCCCACCAAACAAATAGATTTTAAGGATGCATGACCTAAACAAAAGTGCCACTGGACCGCAGATTCATCACACATATCAGAGTAGAAGCATCCACTTTATGTTGATTACTACATTGAAGATAATATAGACCATCTTTTTCATACCCCCTTATCAATCACCTTCTTTATCTGAAGATCCTGAACAATATATGATGAAGGAAAGTTATAGAACACTGAAGAGTTTTGGCCAAACGATTCACAGATACAAGATTAAAAAAATATGTGAAAAATAATTAACATCAGTGAGTGCGAGAGAAGAAGTAAAATTGACAGTTCAATGCCAGTACTACGTTAGAAACTACCATCAATAAAAACTATAGAACGGAAGAATCTATCGTGTGAAAAGTAAATATTTTTGTAGATTTACCAGTCATGTTGGTTGAGGCACCAGAATCAATGATCCAAAATGAAAGTGATGAACTCACTAAACAAAAAACACCTAGATGTGCTAAGACAGTAATGTCTGAAGTAGAGACTGAATGCATTTTTTGAAGCAGAGAATTTTACTTAGATTTTGATGTAGTCACATATTCATCAGCAGAAGTACCAAGAGTACTAGTACCTCGACCATCCTTATACTCAGCCATAAGAAACAACAGGAAGAACCCAAAAGTAGATAGATCAATAGTAGAGAATCCTAGACATCACCAGATGCAATGATCATCAATAAAAGATGAAAGAGCAGTAGAAAAATCTCCACAAATTCAACGCTTCAAAAATGACTCGAATCAGACTCCGAACGGCTAAGAAACGACCAAAATACCACAACTGAACTGCAAGTGGGTCTGAACTAATAATGGGTTGGATCTGTTGCAGACAGGTCGAGTCTTAGTTGTATGCAGAATCCAGCTATTGGATCTCAGTTGTATCCAACTATTGGGTCGGGTTGTTGCAAACCCAGTTGAATTGGGTCTGAATTGGAAACTAATTGCTGGTCGGGTCGGGTCCGGGTCTAATCTAATTGCAGAGGTGGATCTGGATTGGATTAGCCGCGAATCCATGCTTCTTGTTCCCGCAAGAGTGATGATGCCTTGTAGACTGGCGGTGAGAGGCTTTGGTGAGGTCAAGAGGGTGGGACGATGACCAAGGCAGTCGACGACAAGGGTTTAAGCATCGTCGACGGTCGGCAAAGCCTCCGACGGTGTTAGTGAGACCTCGGCAAGGGCGCGCCAATGACGAGTGAAGTCGGGTGACCACGATCTGATTAGGATCGAGATTGGCATCGATAAGAGAGAGTTGCTGTAGTGGTGACCGCGAGATGAAGAGAGGGTGGCAGCATGGAGTTACCAATATATATCATGTTCCTTGGGCTGACTGAGTTTTTCAGTACAATACTATATGATTTTAGTGGCACCCAGGTTTTTGATACCGTTCTTTGTTGCAAGTGGGTACATCGGACTTTGTTGATGTTGCCGATTTGTTTCCTGATAGCATGATCACAAATGCAGATTAATATCTAATACTGATATGATTATCGACTTATAGTAATTGGATAATTTAGTGGCATGTTACTTTTCACTTGTCCTTTACCTATAATTTTGATTCTGACCTATTAACTCATGAACTGTAGGTATATAAGCAGCCAGTTTTATGTAAATGATCCACAATTACAAGCTATCTCAGACTTTGTATTTCAAATTTATGTTCAAAATCATTTTTTTTTTTTTTGGCAGTATGACATTTCTATATGTCTTATATCTTCCTGGAAAAGTAGAGAAGAATTAATGCAATTGCATAGGGCAGAGTAAGACTCTAATACCCAGTTTTGTGCACAGGGAGGCATATGAAGATTTTCTCTTTTAAACTTACAAACTAATGTGTTTGTATAATTCTAATCATGTTGGACTAAACTATTGTTGTTCCTAAACACATCCTTCAAAGCCAGTACATTAGAATTTTCCAGTGAGGTATTCTGCAATTAAAATAAGGTGCAATGCCAGTAATATTACTGACCTTTGCTCACTTATCTAAGTGCAAGCTGTTAGATCTAATAATTGTTCCATATCAGATCTACACATGTACTGTAAGCCTCTTCATCAAGATCAAAGAGAAGAAGGGCTTACGCATACCTGATTCCATCACGAGAGAGATGTCAAAAGTTGCACGATCTCAAAGACGCCGAAGTTGAGGGAGGGGATTCTTCTCTCCAGCCACCAAGTTCTCTTCTTAATCTTTAGAGGAAATGAGAGACGCCTCCAAGAGAGAGATTATGTCATAGTAGATGATTGGTGGTGGAGGGAATCCTACCCATGATATATATCATTAAGAAATCTTAGTTCAACTCATCATAGATCAAACCCTTGATTGATAACTCGATTTTCACACGTGTAGATGAGTCCCACATTTTAATTTAAATACACTCATGACTAAGTGTAAATGAAACATGTTTACACCCAAACCATTAGGCTTGATCAATTCTTTATAGGATCCAACAACATAGGCTTATAGAGACGAGTGTATAAATCCAATTAGACTTGTGTAGGCTAAAATTAATTTAGACTCTATCCAAATAAGTTTAATATTCTCCCACTTGGGCAAAACAAATCATACTGGAAGTAACAATTAAAGTAGATAACAAAACAATTGCTCTATGGATTTTGAAATAGACAGCAAAATAATTGCTCCATGAAAAATATAAAACAATTGTCATCAAAAAGTCCATAGGACATCACGTGGGGCAATTAAAAAAGAAAGAACATCACATCAGCCAATTAAAGTAAGGATAATAGTAGCAATACGAAAATACAATGATACATGAATTGATAGGTGGTAGGGACAAACACTTGCACACAAATGATTCTTGATCAAAAGATTTTTTGAAACGCTTGCAAACTTCAAGGAGTTTTGACTCAAGTCAAACTCCCCGAGGACCTAACAACAATTTTCTCTCATATTTTTATGCCATTACCAGTAAAAATAGCATGTGTATGTGTATATTATATCAAATTATATGGCATGATAATATAAAGTTTTTTATTTTTTCATTTTTTCCTTTTTCTTTATTGAATTAGTAATGGGGTTTACAATAGGAATCAATCAAAATTAATTTAAATAATTCATTAAAATGATAAATTAATAGATATTTGTCATTAAGATCTAACTTAGTGATCAAACAAACAACGATTTTTGCTTAAAAAAATAAATTTAAAATAAATAACTTGATGGTTTCAAGAAATTCTTTGAATCTGAATCTCTCTCCAATAGACTGTCAAAGAATCTGGTCCTGCTCTACCCAGAAAGTTAGAGGGATGCAATTAGCCTTCATCCTCACATTGATTTACCAGGTGGTTCAAGTTATGTCAATAATAAAATACAAAACATGGAATAAAATGATGGACATGTCCAGAGTCGATTCACGGGCAATTTTTCAAAAAAATCTTTTTTAAAAAATATTCTAAAAATTGACCCGCCTAAAAAATAATTCCAAAAATCAATTTCTGACACGTCATGTCAATGCCACGTCAGCTCGGCCTGCCAGCGTGACGTTGACACTGGTGAGAGGCGGTTTTTGATTCAACAAGTGTTGACAAGCCCCATTGAACGAAATTTTTTTTTTACACTGTATTTGCTCGGCCGGGGTTGGCAACCCCGCCGAACAACAAAATGAATTTTTGGCTCCAACCCCGGCCAAGAGCAGTTGTGGCTATGGTCTTTAATTTTTTTTTTTTTTGCGTGGTCATTTGTATTCATGCATGCATGTTCATCATGTTCATTAATGAACATGCGTTAACGCATGTTCATGCATGCATGGCACAGACTTGGGCAATTATTGCTCGTCTTGCTTCATCGGGGTTGCCAAACCCGGTCAAGCCCAAAAGTCAAAAAAAAAAAAAAAAAAATGGTCGGCCGGGAATGGTAACCCTGGTCGACCACAAAAAAATATATAGTGGTTCAACTCTGAGTGCACTAAAAATCAGCGCTGACGCGGAGTTGACGTGGCGCTGACATGATGTGTCAAATGTTAATTTTTGAATATATTTTATGAAGATTCAATTTTTAGAGTTATTTTAAAAATTGGGTTTTTTTTTTTAAATTTACAATCCTCCCATATTATAGCCATTTGTGACAGAGATGGCTTCGATTGATTCTTGTAATCATATTAGGCACAACAGTGGGTTAAGTTTTTATTTGTTTTATCTCAGTCATCATAAACAATTGTGATTTGGAATCTTAGATAGCGGCATTCCACATTAACAATGAAGTGAATCAAACACACAGTGTCTATTTCTCACACCTGTAAAACAAATTTTTACTTTGTTAAATTGTATATGCAAAATGACAACCGTGACGTGCGTGACTCAAAAAAAAATGGTATTATGTATCGTTGCAACCATTTGATACTTCTTAACTCAAAAAAAAAAAGTTGATGTTACAATTTGCTTAATTCTAGAAGATTCACTTTTTATGCTTATCGAAAATAAACGTAAAATTTTTAAAAATTTAAATAATCATTTCAATAAAAGTTCATTTTATTTCCCAAAAAATCTTTTTGAGCAAAAAACATGGTTACAATGGGGCACAACACCAATTCGCACCCACCAAATTAATTAAGACACACAATAAATAATTGCAAGAGTGTCATTCTTTTGACACATTTACCCTCAGGAAAGTCCAAAATGCCGTCCTCTCTTTGGTCTTCCATGACTGAACAGTTACGTCTGTTCGGCCGACCACGACTGGCTGAACACAACTATAACTGCTCGGCCGTGACTGGCCGAACAGAGCTGAAACTGTTCGACTAGCCATGATCGAACAACACACTAGGGGTAGGGAAGGGGGGAGGTCGACGACGCGAGGGGTTGGGGGATAGGGGAAGTCAGGGGGCTTGGGGGGAGAGGCCCTCCTCCCCCTCCACCTCTTTCCTCCTCACTGCCAGATTTGGCAGCGAGGAGGAGGAAGGAGGTGGGGGAAGGGAGGAGAGGGCGGGGACTGGGGGGGGAGCTGGAAGAAGGGGGGGGGGGGAAGAGGAAGGGGAGGTGGGCTGGAAGGAGGAGTAGTAGGATTGGAAGAGGAAGGAGTAGTAAGAGGAAGAAGGAGGAGGCGGGGGTGCTTAGTCTCTAAATGTGCATATTTCATACAACATCTTCCCAATTATTCTGAATAAAATTCTTTAATAATGGCTTTCTTGTGTGTTTCTAGATCCATGGCATGAAGTGGAGAAGAACCTCCAAACTCTCATTTAAATGGGGATTTTTAGAGCCTAGTGTATGACCCGGGAAAGAGGGAGACAGTGAATTGCCGTAAAAGTTTTCCTTGAATCAAATGAAAAAGATTACAACAAGAACTGTTCCTTCCGGTTATAAGGGAGGGAGAATATTGAATCTTGAATTCCCCCTTTGTTTAAGGCTGGGTTCTTCGTGTGGCGATGGAGAGTGAATCTTGTTCTCCGTTGACCAGATGACCGTCCTTCAGGGATCTCCTCTTCGGCCGGTAGAAAGAGTGACACAGCTCCGTCTACCAAAACTCTAAAAGAGAAGGTAGGCGAAGGCTAGCTCGTACGCAGCAAACTTGCTGAAGAGTTGATCTGCTTCTTCTCTCCTTCTGATTGCCGATTGCCGATTTCTCGATTTCCGGATTGATTCTCTCCGATCTCTCCCTTTCTTCTGTTGATGCAAACAAGGCTATTTATAGAGGTCCCAGGGGTGAACGTGCCCCCTGAAAACGCTCCACAATGAGGGCCAACTTCCCCGCTACATGGGCGGTAACTAACCCACGTGCCTGCTAAAGACATGCCACGATGGGGGCTGATTTCCCTTACGTGTGGGCAGTGATTGGTCCTTTAACCATGGCGGTTATAACTGAGACGCGGGTTTCAAGCCAACGCGCCTTGATGCTGAGACGCGGGTGTCGAGCCAACGCGCCTTGATGCTGAGACGCGGGTGTCGAGCCAACGCGCCTTGACGCTGAGACGCGGGTGTCGAGCCAACGCGCCTTGATGCTGAGACGCGGGTGTCGAGCCAACGCGCCTTGACGCTGAGACGCGGGTGTCGAGCCAACGCGCCTTGATGCTGAGACACGGGTGTCGAGCCAATGCGCCTTGATGCTGAGACGCGGGTGATAGTCCCTCGCGTCTAGAGCTTGAAACTTTGCTTTTCAATAGCTTGTCCCCAGTAACTTTTGGACAGCCTACAGAACCCCCTCCAAAGTTTTCGATATTCCGTAGTTAACTGGGACGGATTTCGAAATACTTTGGACTCTAGCTGAATTCACCTTCATGGCTGGACTGTTGATGCTCCGGGTTCGAACTTATCTGAAGTTGGTCTTCGTGAGTGTACTGTTTGAACTCTTTGAAGCCACCAGAGTTGATCATGTTGAGTGTCTAGATGCACAGTCTAAACCTCCCCGATTGCTTCTAGTCTGTCACGGATGTGCTTTAAGCCAGGAGTGGTTGGTCGTCTGCTTGCGTCAGTGTACTGTTGAACTGATTTTGCAGAAGCAGGAGGCCGAACGCAGGTTCTTTTTAAAAAGCCGAGATGGTACTGCTTTAAAGACGCGATTTCTGTAGGGTGCGTCCTTTGGCAATGGAAACGCGCCTGATCTTCCATGAGGCAGACGCGATGTTGGGCCCGCTGGGTTGGACGCGGACTTCGTAGAGAGACGCGACCTTCCGAATGCATTTATGGAGATGCTGACGGGGCATGTCCATCGAAGAGGTGCGTCCCTTGGGTGCGAATCTGTGCCGTGTGATGATTACGCCGCCAGCTGGCCTGGGGAACCGGCAGGATTTCACCTTTTGGCGCGCGGATTTCTCGGTTCATTAACTGAACCGCGCCACGTGTCAAATGACGACTCGCTGCGGAGTCGTGACGCATGATCTTCGCGAAGATTTGCTCCACGCGTCATGCGATGATTTACTGCAGCTTTTATCGGGTCACACGCCGCGTATCTTTGCGAATCCTTGTGCCTATAAAAGGCAACAGTCAGAGAGACCTCTTTTCTTCTTTGAACGCACTTGCTCAAGAGAGTTCTCTTCTTCCTCTGTTGAACTGTTCATCTCCATTACTGGATTTTTGAACTGTTCATCTCCTTTTTCTGGAATTAAAAAATGGCACCCAAGACCAAGCCAACCGCCTCTTCTTCACGGGCGACTGCCGCCGAGGTCCAGAGGGGCGCTTCCTCTGCGCAGGATGTCGCTTTCCCAGGTATAATGCCTTTTGGGTGTGGGTTTCACCATTAACGGGAGCTCATAGAACCCTAAGAATCCTTAACACAAATATAACTCGTGTTTGATTCTCAGGCGCGGTCTCAGACGCAGTCTTTGAGTTGATAACCGAGGCGCGGGTTTGGACCCTCGCGCCATTGGGTCCTGCGTTTCGGATTCTTCACTTAGAATATTTCTAATTGTGAAGGGTTCAGACGCGGACTTGGTTTGCAGAACGCGGATTTGATCCTTGCGTTCTGTTCCATCAGCTGCCAATTTTGATGAATCTGACACTTGCGTCCAAGCAATTAGAAATCTGGGGGTGTGAAAGGAAGGGAGTTACCCTCCTTAACTTCTGGTGGTTGTGGTGATGGAAGGGTTAAGGTGGATAACTCCCTTCTTTTCGCACCTCAGAGGTGACATCAAGGACATTCCATGACCTTCTGGTGGTGGAGACGTAGATCTTGCAAGTCTGGACGCGGGTTTGATAATTCCTGCGTCCAGTATCTCTTCTGCGTTTGGACGCGGTTTCGCAGGTCTGGACGCGGATTTGATAATTCCTGCGTCCAGTATCTCTTCTGCGTTTGGACGCGGTTTCGCAGGTCTGGACGCGGATTTGATAATTCCTGCGTCCAGTATCTCTTCTGCGTCTGGACGCGGTTTCGCAGGTCTGGACGCGGATTTGATAATTCCTGCGTCCAGTATCTCTTCTGCGTCTGGACGCGGTTTCGCAGGTCTGGACGCGGATTTGATAATTCCTACGTCCAATATCTCTTCTGCGTCTGGGTTATGAACACTTAGCATTTAAGTATCTAACTAAGTGTCCTTTTCTTTTGCAGTGCCCCATCCTTCTGCCTCACTCTCCAAGACGCGCCACTTTGGACGTGTAGGTGGTGCTGACCGGGACTTGACCTTTGTGCTACGAAGGACTGTCCCTGTGACTGCTGACCAGTCGCAGGATCGCAGGGAGAGGCTCTCTAATGTTGACATGAGAACTCTCCGGGTACTTATGACCGATGCAGCATTCACAACGGATGCTCACGTCAAGCTGGAGAAGCCTGCCTTCTTCTTCGGAGATCGTATCGACGACGGCGGCTATCGTGTGTATGACGGAACTTATAAATGGCTCCGTCAGATAAAGGGTGGAAGATTCTTTCTTCCGGACATGGAGAGGATGTTCCCGCTGTCCTACTTCCAGCACATGTCCGTCCCTCGGAAGATGGAATGGGACCTTTCTCGATACGTCCCTGAGATTACTCTCGGTGATTTGGGTTCCCATAAAGTACACCGTCATGATAGCCATGACAGGTCGGTTCTCGGCCTTTTCCCTGGGTCGCGCAAGTCTGAGGTTCCGGTTGGAGAGATACCACAACTTGGCACTACCTTCCTCAACTCGTTCATGGAAGCGGAGGGTGATTATCCGGTCGGTTTCCGTCCGCCCGGATGGGTCCATTCCACGGAGAACTACTGGTGGGGCAGGATGGTGGGTTTCGTCCTCACCGATCTTGGGGATCTGCTAAAGCGTGTGGGACTGTACCCGGCGGTCAGGGCCGTACAGTGGGGTGTCCCACCAGGCTTTCATAACTTTTTCGGGGTCCTGGAGCGCTACAATCCTCTGACGGGGACATTCTTTACCCCGGTCGGAGAGATGGGCCTTGCACTGCACGAGCTACATGAGGTCTCGGGGCTGGCAACAGGGGACATTCCCTATGAGGAATATGTCCCGACCACTGAGGAGCTCCACCTCCTGAAGAAAGAGTTTCCTCGGGTGTACGAGACTTACTGGGAAGTAATGTGTCACTTCCACATTTGCGGTCAGCTAACCTCCTGGAGGGCGCAGGGAGTCAAGCAACTGTCTTGGGCCAGTTACTTATTCAACGGTGTCAATCATAAAGACAATCCGATAACCCGACTGGCTCCCAGTTCTGACTAGGAGATTGAAGACAGGATCACCCAGGCTCCTGAAGGCTTCTACACCACATTTAGAACGAGGACGGTTTCGATCCTGACCTAGTTTTTGAAGGCTTCCACCATCAAGCCCGGACCCCTATCTCCGATAGGGCACTGTTGGCAGGTTTCTTGATGCTGTGGCTGAAGCGTTGTGTGGTGCCCACGCTGCCACATGAAGCTATTGTTGCTGACGTGGTGTACCCGGCGGTGCTCCTGGCTCATGGCAACCCTATAGCCCTTCTCCCGGCCGTGGCGGCTGGTATTCAGAGCGGGTTGCGGGCGCTAACCAAGAGTTTCTGCGAGGCGCCGAAAACTGTCAACTCCCACGGTAAGCCATATGTTGACTCGGAGGGGAATCCGACGGTGAAGCGCCCCAACCCTCGGATCGAGCTGCCTTATACGTACCTCATGGCTTGGTACGTGATGCACTGCCCTTCTCTGATGACGGCAGTGCGTTGTAGGGAGAGTTCCGTCCTTTTGTGCAGCCGTTGGAGGATTCGAGCTGGCGTGATCTTTATATATATTACGTCCGAAAGCGACTTTCAGATCCTGCGAATTACCAGCTCAATCGCTGCTTCCCCGAGTTCTCTGGTGCATCTTTCGGGGATCTATTTACTGATTCCGCTGGCCCAGACGGCTTCACGAGGTTGTCCGCGGGAGTCTTCTGGTGGTTGATCAATATTCGGCCCGGATATGTGCTTTTCCGGCAAGGGACTTCATGCACCATCGAGCCATACATGCCGAGTCGTTTCGCTCGACAGTTTGGCTACGATCAACTGTACGTCGGGAATCCCAATGCTCGACTTGCCTTCGAAGGGAACTTGTTCGAAGGTGCTCGGGCTTGGTACTACAGTGTGGCCGGAGGGACGGGAGCAACTTTCCGTCTACCTATCGAGGGATCCAAGTGCCGTATGAGCTTCAGCTTCTGCACTTGGTATTTCCAAGCCATCCAAACATCAGACTTTGTTCCGGCGTCTTCATGTATTGAGAGCATCAATGCAAACCTCGAGGCAAGGTCAGAGTCTGGTAAACACTCGAAACTCACCGACCAGTACCTGAAGGCCCAGAAGGAGGTCGGAAGAAGATCGGGAAGGGAGCCACGAGCAATAAGGGCGGAGCCGCGACCAACAAGGGAGGAGCCGCAAGCAGCAAGGGCGGAGCCACGAGCGACAAAGACTCGACAGGCGGTAAGCAAGCGTCGTCAGCGCTCTGCTTCAACTGCTGAACCTGCTCCCAAGAAGGTTCGGAGAGACTTGACAACCGAAGTCTCCCAATCCGAAGACATCCCTGCTGTCGTTGAGGTACCGAGGGAAGAAGATATAGCTGAAGAGGATGTTCCTTTAGTCCGTGCCCCTAGGTCGAGCAGCAGAGACCGTAGGTCTACGGAGGAAGGGGAGCTCGTTGACAGAGCCACCACCACTGACGAGGATGAGCAGCTAGAGGTCGACATCATGAGTGGAGGAGATGTCAATATTCCGGGGATTTCAGTTCAACCCGGATTTTTACTTGCTCATGAAGGGAGAGATGAGGCACAGCAACTTGGGTCACCTTGTGTCTTCATTTCCAGTCCTCGGGCAGTTGACCCCAGTCCTACCACTGGGGTAATTGGTGGCAAGGCTCCGGCTGCAGAAGTCTCGTGCGGGGCGCTATCGTCTTCCTCACTCTCAGGGGAGAGCGAGTTTGAAGACGAGGTTGACTACGGCGATGAACCCGCTCTTCCTGATCCGAGTAAGTTCTCCCACATCTCAGAGGAAGAAATATACGGGGGTGAGCCATCAACGGTATCACAGCTGGTGATTACTCCCACTGAAGGTACTCTTTTCACCTTTTGACCTAATTTCCCTTTCATTTTGAAGAGGATGTTTTAACATTCTTCTTTTATGCTGTAGGGTTGGTCGGGGACATTGAAGCTGTGATCTCCTCGCATATCGAGGAGACGGTAAAAGAGCTGACCCAGTCCGAAGGAGTCAAGGCTTCAGTTGCCGAGATAATTCCAGAGAGGGCAACTACTGAAATTGGGGAGCCTTCGATTTTGCCGGAAGAGGAGGCAACTCCTAAGGCTGGGGAAGAACCCACTCTGCAGGGTGAAGAGGTTACTATTGAAGCCAGGGAGACTTCCACTCCGCTGGGCTCGCCCAAGGATTCAACATCTCTGGACCTCCCAGAGGTTGTGCTTACTACTCCATCATTAGCTGTGGAGGCTCCTGCAGCGATAACACTTCCGGAAGCGCCAGTGGCCAGCACGACTCTCGCGCAAAAAGAGCCGGCTTGCACCCCTTTCTTCATGATAGAAAGGGGGTCGGGGAGTACCTCGGGTGATGACACCATGGATTTCCTGACACGCAAAATGGTGCAGCAGTTCCTTGACGCGATGCGATCGTGCATCGATTTTATCCTGTCTGGGCGTAGCTTTTTTGACTTTGCCGGACGTTTCTCGGAAACATGGCCGATAACATCGAATTAACTGGAGGCTCCTTGCTTGCCAAGTCGTGTATGCTGTTGGTGGAGCGACTGGGAGGTGACTTGAAAGAGCTGAAGTCTTTGGACAATGTTAGTTCTTCTCAAGAAGCCCAGGTCATCTTGACTAGGCTCCTAGCCACCCAGGAACAAGAGCGACAGGAGGTGGAAGCACAAGTTGCTGAAGAGGTCCGCAATCTCGAGCGTTCCCAAGCTGAATGTCAGAAACTTGCTGACGATTCAATGGAATCCGAGTTCATCCGGCAAAACGCAGAGCTCGCCATTACCAATGCTCGGTCTGCCATCGCTAAGGCGGAAGCCATGATCGCGGAAAATGAGAAGACGCTTGCCACTGTCCGGAAGAGGCTGGAGGAGCAACAAGCTGTGAAGGCACGAGCTGAAGAAAGCCAGACCATTCATTCCTCCAGGTTGGAATCTCTGCGTGCATAGCTGGCTGCAAAACCCTTTTTATCTGAAGAGGAGCTGCGGGTCCAAGCCATGATGGAGGCTGAGAAGGCACGTCAGCACGAGATGCATCGTCTCAGGGAGCGCATCCGTTCTTTGCCGGATCAAGACTTTTAGCCTTTTCCCCTTCTTCCCTTTTTTTTTGTAAAGAAGAGGACACTCTACTAGAGTGTTTGTATTCACTTTTACTATTTTCGATATAATAAAAGTTTTTGAAGTTTTTGTTCCATCTTCTTTGTTTAGCTGTGGATGAATTCAACTCCCTGATCACTGGCTGTGAATACTGAACTTAGGTAAGACTAAGTTCTTTCAATGAGACGCGGCGTCGAGCTTGATGAGACGCGACATTGATCCATAGAGTGAGACGCGGTCATCCGTCCATAGGAGCTTAGATAGGACTAAGTCCTTTTGATGAGACGCAACGTCAATCACAGGGTGAGACGCGGTCATCATTCCATAGGAACTTAGACTTCACTGAGACGCAGCGTCAATCCATAGGGAGACGCGGTCATCAGTTCATAAGAACTCAGATAGAACTAAGTCCTTTTTTTTTTTTTGATGAGACACAGCGTCAATCCATAGGGGGACGCAGTCATCATTTCATAAGAACTCAGATAGAACTAAGTCCTTTGAGACGCGGCATTGATCCGTGGGGACAAACGCGGCTTTGAGTAACGCGAATTTGTCCTGTCAATGAAGACGCGACTTGAGCGGATGCGAGGGACGCAGCCTTGCGTATTTTTCACTAATCTCAGAATGGACTAAGTGTTTTCCCTTAGAAAGGGCCCGTTTGCTGAAGGGACGCGACTTTGAGTCACGTGGACGCTCCTTAAAACGCAGGTGAACGCCTTCTAATTTGAGAAAGGTGATGCAGATTCTTGGACGCGGCTTTCCCATCTGCGTTCAATGCAGCCGGACGCGGCATCCCTATCTGCGTTTAATGCAGCCTGACTTAAAGATTTTCAGAGATCTTTGACCGTCAAGTCTTCGCTGACGATTGGGAAACCGGGTCATCCGTTGTTTCCCGAAGCAGATGTCCACGCGTCGGTTTTCCATTGGGCTTGGGCGTTAATGCCCTTTAATGCAAAACCGGCGCTGACGGTTTGAGATCAGCGCCTGCGATGCTTCCCGAAGCGACGTTCCACGCGTCAGCCTCCCGTTGGGTTTTGGCGGTCGTGCGGTCATTAAGGCCGGCGATTTAATTAATGAACCATTAATGACCGTTATCAGGAGTTGCCTATAAATAGGACTCACCCCCTTTCTTTAACAGCGGCTGCTTAGACCGTGCTCTGTTTGAGAACGAGTACTCTGAGGGACTCTGCCTTCTCCCTTCAAGGACCCTATCAGGGGTTTGCCTCCATGGATGAAGGTGCCTCTGTGGATGAAGATGACCCAGAGCTTTCATGCTTCTGTTTGGTCTCTTCAATGGATTATCACTGTCAAGTGATTTCAATGGCTGGAAGCGTCTCTTTGAGCACTTTTTACGTCCGCGTCTCAACGCAGATAGTTCAACTCTTAACAGAGGCTTCTGCGGGTATGACATGCCCACTTACCATGACATTTTAGATCCAACCAAGTTTGAATTTCTGTACGCCCCTTAAAGAGATATCATCTGGACCTTCTTGTGAAGTTATGGTTGGTGCATTCCTTCTGGAATTTGCGCCGCCGACTTAAACTTCCTTGGACGTGAATATAGAAGTCTTTGGTGTTTGGCCGCGGCTTTACTCATGAAGCTCGCGTTTTAAGGCCACTGACTTGGATGAATTCCAACTCGGGTTGAAGGCTTCAGACCCGAATCTTGCAACTCCTGTTCCTCCAACAGAGAGATGGCAGTTTTCGGCGTCTGAGTCTTATCGTGTTTCGCAGATGCAAATCTTAGACTGCGTTTGAATCCTGTGTGTGCGTCTGCAGTCACCGCGGGGATTTGGTTTGCTGCGCGGATCATTCCCGCGTCTGCAGTCTTTGACAATTCGTTGCGCGGATGATTCCCGCGTCTGCAGTCTTTGACAATAGCCGCGTCTGTGACTTAGTTTTTCTTCTGTTGAAGTGTACTAAGCTCTGAATTGTCTGATTCCCTGTTTGCTTTTTTGCAGGTAGGCTTGGTCATCCTTCTTCATGTTCGCTAAGTCCGTGGGAGAATATATCGGACGGCGAACTTGTTCGATGTTCGTCCACAAGGGAATATATTATGGTCCTCGTCGTCCACAAGGAATATATTATGTCCCTGACGAGGAATCGACTCTCGCCAAGGTCTCTTCAGATCCACTGCACCAATCATGCCTGCTGGCAAGAGATGGTCAGGGTAAGTATGGCGGCGAGGAGGTTACGGTGGACACGGCGGCAGGTAGGATCCTCTTCCTCTCCCACCCCAGAAGTAACATCAAGGACTCCTCATGTCTGCTGGATGGTCTGCTGGGGGAAGAGATGTTCATAACGAAGGGTTGCCGGACTTTCTGCTTCCACCGGACCTCAAGAACACCATTGCTCTTAGCTTAGTCAGCTAGGGCTCTTTCGATGTTTACATCATGCATCGTGGTGTAACCAGCTTCTATTATAGCCACAAAACATCGCGCACTTGGAATCAGACGCGGCTTTAAGGAGTGAGTGCAACCTCTGAGAGGGAGAGGGACTTCTTTGTACTCCTTAATTGTAACACTCCATCTTATTGTAAGAGAGCGTTTTGACTGTAACACTCAATCTTATTGTATAAGAGAGCGTTTTTGTATCACTTTCATGTACCTGAAAAAAATAAAAGTGACACTTCTCTTTTTGCCTCTTCCATTGTCTTGAACTTTTTTTTTTTTGTCTTTAATTAGACGCATAGAAGCAAAGAGTCTTTGACTTTGTCAAAATTATGATGGAAATTTTAATAAGTCAAACTTTGTGGAGAAAGATCCTATTTCAGGAACTCTCACGATACTGTCAGAGGTGTAATATTAACTTGTCAGGGGTGAAATTTTTGATGGACCTGCCACTTATTAAAAAAAGTGACAAGTAGAATTGGTACCCCCAGGGAGGGTGAACTTTTATCAAGTGTTTGGGATTAACTTGATTGAGCTCAACTGGGGGTTTGATGGAAACACTGTTGATGGTGTAGTATTAACCTAACAATGTTTTTTTTTTAGGTAGACTTGTTATTCTGTTGAAGAGAATAACAAGTGGGGCTAGACTCGTGGGGAATCTAGGAAAGTTTGTTACCGTCAGAGGTGTGATATTAACTTAACGGGTTGGAAGTGGTCTTATCAGAAGTGTAATGTTAACTTGACAAGGATGTGAGTCAGAGGTGTGATATTAACTTAACTCAGAAGTGTCACTGTCATAGGTGTAATGTTTAACTTGACAGTGAGGGTAATGCTAGAGGTGTAATGTTGAACTTAGCTTTGGTCATCTCGGCTTGCATAAGGAAGTCCGAGGGAAAGTCATGGCCATAGGTGTATTGTTGAACTTAGCAATGACTTGGATGCTAGAGGTGTGGTGTTAACTTAGCATCATCCATTTCAGCTTCGATGTGGAAGTCTGAAGAAAAGTGACTGTCAGAGGTATAATATTAAACCTGGCAGAAACTTGATTACTGTTTAGAGGTGTGGTGTTAAACTTTAACAGTAATTTGTCAGAGGTGTGATATTAACTTGACAAAGATTGACTCATGGTAAGAGTAATTTGAGGACCTGTATTCTATTGGTGAGAATTGACAAGTGAAAATTTTGAAGTGCCAGAGATGTAGTATTAACTTGGCGGATTTGAAAATTTGATACTCCGTGTAGAGTTGACAAGCAAAATTTGTACTCGACAAGGAATATTGAAAAGTTTTCATTACCAGAGGTATAGTGTTAACTTAGTAATGGTTGTATTTTGTAGACCTACCATTCTGTGGATGAGAATTGGTAGGGGATTTTGGAGGAAAGAGTGGAGCCAAGTCCACTTTAGGATTTTTAGCAAACCCTCAGCTATCAACGGATTTGAGGTGCCTTTACCAACTACCGTTTGAGTTGGGCTAGCCATGCTATTCCCCTCAGCATGATGAGTTGTCGAAGACTTATGTTGGACTTAAAAGCCAATATTTTCTTCTATCCTTAGCCGTCGGATCAAATGGGAACGTGTCCCTTAGGATTTTTAGCAAATCCTCAGCTGTCAACGGGTTTGAGGTGCCTTTACCAACTACCGTTTGAGTTGGGCTAGCCATGCTATTCCCCTCAGCATGATGAGTTGTCGAAGACTTATGTTGGACTTAGAAGCCAACATTTTCTTCTATCCTTAGCCGTCGGGGGCGTCGGATATTGATGAAGAAGCTCTTCTTGTTTTGATCAGAGGTGTATTTTTAACTTGATCAACGGGAGAATACCATTTAAGGATAGTATTTCTTCAGGAACCTGCCATTGATTGGCATCATAAGTGTATCGCCATTCAGGGTTATGAGGCGATATGATCCATTTGAGTAGACTGACTCTACTACAAATGGTCCTTCCCATTTGGGTTGAAATTTTCCTTTTGTCTTGTGCGTCATTACCATGGGTCTTCTGACGGCTAAGACAAGATCGCCTTTCTTGAAAGTTCGCACTTTAACTTTCTTGTTGAAGGCTCTGGTAATTCGAGCTTGGTAGAGCTCGATTTGCTGTTGGGCCTGCAGACGTTTATCATCTAAGGCCTCCAGTTCTTGGAGTCGCTGTCGATGCTTCTCCTCGGTTGTCATCTCCGCTGTCAAGGCGACGCGTAGAGATGGAATTTGGATCTCTAGCGGGAGCACGGCTTCGCACCCATAGACCAAAGAAAATGGCGTAGCTTTAGTTGGGGTTCGCACAGTTGTGCGGTAAGCCCATAAGCATTCACCCAATTTGTCGTCCCAGTCTCGTTGACTTTTCGAGACGAACTTTTTGAGAAGCTTGCCAATAGTCTTGTTGAAAGCTTCTGCGAGGCCATTAGCGGCAGGATAGTATGCCGTTGAGGACACACTCTGGATTCTGAACTTGACACAAAATCTCTGGAAAGCCTGGCTAATGAACTGGGGCCCATTGTCGTGGATAATTCACCGAGGTACGCCGAAACGGTAAATAACATGGTGTTTCACGAATTTGATCATGTTCGACGATTTGACCTCCTTCAAAGGGATGGCTTCGGCCCATTTGGAGAAATAATCGGTTATTGCCAAAATGAACGATGTCCTTTTGATGATGGTGGGCTGATAGGACCAACCACGTCCATGCCCCACATTTCAAATGGCCAGGTAGAGGCCGTAGAGTGGAGGTACCCTGGTGCTTGATGGATGAAATCGCCGTGCACTTGGCAGGCGTGACATCTCTTGGCATAAGTGACGACATCGGCAATCATCTTGGGCCAGTAGTAACCCAATCTTTGGAGTCGATGTGCCAGTTTTGGGCCAGGTTGATGGGCTCCACACATGCCGTCGTGGGCTTCTTTCAATACCTTTTGAGCCTCCTTTGGTGAGAGGCACCGGAGCAAGATCCCGTCATGCGATCGACGATACAATGTTCGCGTAATCGCATTATAATAGAATTTGGGGGCTTTCCTTCGAATGGCAGCCGCCTCTTTGGTGTCTTCAGGCAGGATGTCGTATAAGACGTAGTCGATATAGGGGAATCGCCAGTCTTTAAGCTCTGGACCGGTTGATGCTTCAAGTGCTTCTTCGCGGTGACGACCTCCCGTTGACTCCTGATAATCCTCGAGAGCATTTCTCGGGCAATACAGGTCGTGGCTGTAGACGAATATCTTCTCCATTGCTCCAGCTGGAAGAGCTAAGGAGGCAGCCAGGGATGCGAGTGCATCTGCGTGCGCATTTTGCCTGCGCGGTACATGGTCGATGTAGAAGCTTGTAAACCCCTCGGCCATGCGGATAGTCGCGTTGTAATAGGGTACTAAGTCTTCATGTCTGACTTCGTACTCCCCGCGAACTTGACTGACGATGAGCTTGGAGTCGCCGTATGCCTCGAGATTTTTAACGCCAATCTCGTCGGCGAATTGCATCCCATCAAAAGAGCGTTGTACTCAGCCACATTGTTGAAACAAAGCTCAGTTAATGAGACAGCTCGGGGAATCACATAATTTTGTGGGATACAAGTACTACCCCCACCCCTGCTACTAAGTGTCCCTTTGGGCTTGTTCTTGATGCACCGTCGAAGAAAAGTTGCCATACTTGACTTTCGAACGATGTCTGAGTCAGGCAGACTTCAGCAACTTCATCTGGGAGATCCTCGTAGACTTTGGCTGCCCTCGGATCTGGGTGCTCAGCTAGGAAATCCGCGACTGCTTGTCCCTTAATGGCCTTTTGTGGTAAAAAGCGCATCTCATATTGGGAGAGCAATATGACCCATTTTGTCAGTCGGCCATTTAGCGATGAAGGTTTAGTCATAAGTAACCTCAGGGGGTTGATTTTTGATATGACGTTTATAGTTTGGCCTACCAGATAGTGTCGCATCTTCTGGATAGCGAACACTAGTGCCAAACATTCCTTCTCGATCGGGTTATACCGATGTTCGGCTCCGATCATTGTTCTACTTAGATAGTAAATTGCTTGCTCACGTCCCTGATCGTCATTCTGAGCTAGTAGAGCTCCCAAAGAATGATCCATCGCCCGGACGTACACCAGGAACGGCTTTCCGGCTACTGGAGCTGCAAGGACTGGCGGTTGAGTGAGGTATTGCTTGATTTCCTCGAACGCTTGTTGGCAAGCGTTATCCCAAGTGAATGAGACACCCTTCTTCATCAGCTTAGCGAAAGGTTGACATCTTTCGAAAGATTTGAGATGAACCTGCGGATGTACGCCAATCGTCCTTGCAATCCTCTGAGTTCTTTGAGATTTCTCGGAGGTTGCATCTCCTGGATAGCGCGAACCTTTTCCGGGTCCAAATGAATTCCGGTGGATGTTACAACAAATCCTAAGAATTTGCCACTGGCCACCCCTAGGAAGGACTTTGTGGGATTCATCTTCAATTGATGAGCCCGCATGATGTCGAAGACTACCTTCAGGTCCGCTATGTGATCACCCTTAGTGCGGCTTTTCACCGCGATGTCATCAACATAACATTCCACCGTTTTGCGCATTTGCTGATGGAAAATGGCGTTCATGGCCCTTTGGTATGTTGCTCCTGCGTTTTTTCAGTCCGAAGGGCATGACGGTGTAGCAATATACCCCTAATGGTGTCCTGAAGGAGGTGTGCTTTTCATCGTCAGGATACATTTTGATTTGATTGTATCCTGAGAATCCATCCATGAAGGACATTCGTTCGAATCCACAAGTATTGTCAATCATGACATCTGTGATTGGCAATGGGAATTCGTCTTTGGGACAGGCCTCGTTTAGATCACGGAAGTCGATGCAGATCCGGATCTTCCCGTTCTTCTTGGCAACTGGGACAATGTTGGCTACCCAGTCGGGATGTTGTTCTTCCCTGATGAAGCCAGAATCAATAAGTTTTCTGACTTCTGATTGAATTGCCTCCATTATTCTGGACGGAACCGTCGCTGCTGTTGTTTGACAGGTTTCACGTCCGGATTGATGTTGAGGCGGTGCATAGCCACTTGAGGATCAAGTCTGGCATGTCCTCATAATTCCAGGCGAAGACGTCTATATACTTTTGTACAAGAGATATTAGATCTTTCTTCTCTGAAGGTGACAGGCCGTCACTTATGAAGATGGGCTTAGGGTTAGCCTCATCTCCTAGGTTGATCTGAACAACCTTGTCTTCTGTGGGTGGCTCGCGCTGTTCAAAGCGGGTATCCCAAAGAGCATTTAAATGTTTGATCCAAGGATCTGTATCAGATTGGATCATTTCTTCATTTCCATCTTCCAGGTGGCTTGTCGAAACCATGTTCACTGAAAGTTCCTTGAAGATGTTGCCGACACTGACATCTGACTCCCAAAATGATGTGTCTGAAGAGTAATCGTTGCTCGACGATTCTTGAGAATCGGAGGCTGATGGGACCGGAGTTGATACATAGCCCAACCCCGGCGTGTCCGATGATAATAATCGGGGGCTTTCCCTTTCGGCACAAAGGATTGAAGCAACGTCCTCCTTCCTTTGCCGAAGTTCAACCCGGGCTTGTTGGTCAGGTCGTACCCCATGGATCTCATTATTTTGAGCGCTTTTGGTTCGTAATGACTGAACTGAGGGGATTCTTCCTCGCCTTCCGATTCTTTGCGGGGTGTTGGTTCAGACGAGATTCGCCCAAAAAGAATTGTTTTTGGCCTTTCCGTCTTGCTGGAACCATAAATATAGATTCTTGCGCATTACCATTGTCTTGGTATGTCTCGAAGGACGATTTCACTGGTACATGCAATGATGTTAAGGCACCCATTGCCGACCAGAGATCGTCATCTATATCAGTGCTAGTATCTGATGGTATTGAATCAGAAGCACACACAGAAAAATACGCAAAATCTAAATCTTCATTAATATACCAACCGCCTACATCATCGGTGGTATTATCAACATCGGGTTTATTAGTGCCCGTTACAAGTGGTTCTAACTCCCACAGGCACTCTTCTTTCTCAGGCTCAGTGTCAGCCTCATTACCAGAGTCTGGCTCCTCTGGTTGTGGGGTTTCATCCGTCTCCACCGGATCTTGGTACAGCAAAGAGTCGGTGAAATAATTCTCGACCCCTTTGAACAGATGCCTTTCGGCGATCAACGTCTGCACATTTCCACTCCCGTCAATGTACTTCATGACTTGGTGGAGAGTGGAGGGAACGATGGAGTTGCGGTGGATCCACGGTCGTCCCAGCAATAGATTGTAGGAAGTGTCGGCGTCGATGATGTAGCATGTCACTTCCGACTTGAGACTTCCAATCTGACACCTGAGCTTAATCTTCCCCATCGGACGGGTCTGGTTGGCATTGAACCCATAGATAGTTGTCTGGGTGGGGCTCAAACGATGGGTAGGAATGCCGAGATGTTGCATGACCCGGCGAGGCATGATGCTCAACGCGGACCCTGGATCTACCTGGATGCGGTTTACCTCGGACGATCCAATATACCCTGTGAAGTACAGGGTCGATCATGCTTCCCTTTCACCTGCATATCATCTGCCGTGAAGGTGATGCAGGGGGCATTCTGGGAGGTGTGGAGGCAATCCTCTACATCTTCCTCCTTCGGCACCTGGGTCATGAAGACCTCAGCATTTGCCAGAGCTTCTTGCAGAGCTTCCCTGGTCGACTTTGATAGTCTAAGAAGTTCATACAAGGTAATGCGTGCCGGAATGTTGGCCAACTGAGCCAGGACATCAAAGCGGTAAGGTGCCGTAGATCCTTCCGCGATGCCCTTTTGAAGGGCTCGAGAAAATCGAGTCTCCTTCTGCTTCTCCACAGGTGGCTTTGTGGAGGGCCTGACTGGCTCCGCAGTTGGTTGTGGAGAGGCTACTGCCATCTCGCCGTACTGTTTTAAGTACGCCTGTCCTGAACGGGTTCCCGCCATCGGTTGGTTGGGCTCTGCGGCCAAGACTATCGTTTCCTCCTCTGAGTCGGTCAGTGAAGGGATATCAGTATCTGCTTCTCGAGAGGAGGCACCCACCACATTGCAGGATGAGGCCTTTGCCTTGCCTTTGGATTTCCTGTTGGTCACAGTAGTCCATTGCTGTTCATTGACAAGGTCAGGGTGGACCCACATAATTTTCCCTTGAGGTGTAGGGACGGGTACCAAGCCTTTCTCTTGCTGCTGGTGAGGGTCTGTGTTGACCACTTTCAGCTCTCCTCTTGGAATAGGAGTTACCCCCGCAGGCGTTGGAGGTTGTCTTCCGAACTGGAGAACTGACGTCACATTAGCCGTCACCTTCTTCTGCTCTGGTCAGAGCTTTAACACCTCCGCGTCAATCAGAGCCTGAAGGATGTCCTTGAAGACATAGCAGCTTTTGGTGGGGTGTCCCAACATCCTGTGATACATGCAGTAGTTGGGATTGTCGGTCTTGCCGACCTCCTCTGGGCGTCGAGCTTCAGGGAGCTTCAGTCGGTTGCTCTTGTTGAGTAGTTTAAAGAGCGAATCGACATGTTCTTCCTTGAAGGAATATTGCTTGTTGGCGCGTGGCTGGCTTGAAGAGCCACTCGCCTTGCCTGATTGAGGTTTGGCGGGAGATTTGGTCTCCGTTGCCAAATTATCCTTCCGCTTTGTTTGGAGGGATGTATCTGGCGCACGCCTTGTCGACCTTTCCGGCCTAGGCTTACCTTCCTCCGCTCTGACGCGGGCGACAATCTCCTCAGCCTGTTCACCTTGTTGGACTAATTTCTTCCAGGTGCGGCTTTCAGCAACTCCTATTTGAGCAAGGAGCGAGGTTTGGAGATTGTGGTGGCATGTTTCCACCAGGGTGGCCTGGGTCATACCGCTTGGACACCGGAGTGCCATGTTCCGAAATCTTTCCACGAAAGATTTGACGGACTCCCCTTTTCGCTGTTTGGTAGCCAAAAGGGTTGGCATTGTGACTTCGGAGTCATCCTCGAAGAAGCGTGTTAAAAAGAGCTTCTCCAAATCGCCCCAGTTCTTGATAGAACCTTCTGGGAGCTTCATAAACCATTCAAAGGCCAACCCTTTCAGGGTGCCGATGAACAGGCGTGCCAGGATGGCGTCATTATCTACTACATTCCCGGTTTGGGATTTGAAGTAGTAGATGTGCTGGTTGGGTGACCCCTTCCCATCAAAGGCTTGAAGAGTTGGAGCTTTGAACTTGGGCGGGTACGGAACCAAGTCCCATTCAGCCGGGTAGGGCCGGACCACTCCTACTTCTTGGAGGTCTTTGCGATTGGCAAGGGCCTCGAGGCGTCGCTCCAGTTGACTCATTCTTTTAACATGAGCCTTTCCTTGGTCTTGGTCGCTTTTTACTTGCGACGAGGACTTGGACGAGCCAGAGGTAGATCGCCGCGTCTCCTCAGAAGGTTCGGAAGATGAGCTTTCTCCCTTTTTCCTTTGCCCTTTGACCTTTTAGGAGGGGACCTCCTCCTGTCTTCGAGTAGCTGTGCAATCGCCTGCTTGAGGGAGTTGATAGATTCCTGCTGAGCAAGAATCATATCCATTTGTGCCTTCTGGATCTGCTCCAAACGCTTAGTCGTCTCCTCAGGAGCGCCTGTCATGTAGGCGGAGGTCTCCTTCTCGACGAAGGAGTTCGAAGCCCTTGATTCCGCTACAGCGGAGTGAGAATCATTAATGCCATGGGCTAAGGCATTATAATCAATTGGGGGAATGGCCCCAGTCCGGGTGCGAGTATGTCGATACACTCCTTCCGGTTCAGAGTCAGACTCGGAGTCGTCTGAGCTGACTGCAAGTTGCTTTCCCTTACTCCTGCTTGTCATGTTCGCAGTGAGCTCCGGGTACTCAACGTCAGAGAAGGTTCTCCTTCTGTGGGAGCGTCTTCTTTTAGCTGACGGAGGAATCAGGGTCAGCTGTCTGACTAAAGACTGCTGGTGCACGCCTGATCCGCAACGACACTCAGTGAGCATATGGATGAGCCGTTGGCAGCAACACGACGAAGTGGCCTGATTGGCACTTCTTTTCTTCGTCAGATAATCCCTCAAATCCATGGGAGGGGGATTGAAAAGATCAACCTCGCAACGTCGAAGACGGGAGGCATCCATGTGCTGCACAGCCTGGACGCGGGCTTCAGGGACGCGGTTCTCGCGACGCGGCTGTGTAACGCACGTCTGGCGTCTCTGCTGAGATGAAACGCGAGTCTCGCGTTGCTGCCTGGTGCGTCTGGGTAGAGTCACTTGAGAGAGGATGGGCTGCTGGGCCCCACGCCTATGAGCTCGTGCCTCTTGCGCTTGACGAGGCGCAGAGGTCTCACCTTGGCGTTTGATGAGTTGGTCCTCGGAGGACCTAACTGAAGGAATCTCGCGTTTTGGACGCCAAACGCGAACTTCACGTACTGGACGCGGCGCGGGCAAGGCGCGAGATTGTACGTCGCGTCCAGCCTCAGTTGGACAACCAACGGTTCCAACTTGCAGCTGACGCGCACGTCTCCTCTGTCGACGCTCAGCGTTTCGATTGCGTCGAGGAGGTGGAGAGAGACCAACAACATCCTGATGTTGAACATCAGGGATTTTGACCACGCGGGTCTCCTGAGAGACGCTGACGCGGGTGTTCTGTGCGACGCGGTTGGTCGCAAAGGCAGATGTGCCTGGGACCACGCGGGCCTTCTGAGAGGCGTTGGCGCGGGTACCTTGCTTGGCACAGTCGGTAGCAGGGGAGCTCGAGAAAGCCATAGATTGGGCCTCGAGGCCATTCCCCGTCGAGACCCGGCGGCAGACGCGGGTCTTTGGGCTCTTGGAGCCGGAAGAGAGAAACTCTTCGTACTTCGCCTGGTCGAACTCGACAACGAGCGATTCGACCATCTTCCCCTTATAGTGGACGTCATCTTGCGCCACTATTTGCTCCTTAGTGACAAACGTAGTCCCCAGCGGAGTCGCCATCTCTTGTATGACCCGGGAAAGAGGGAGACAGTGAATTGCCGTAAAAGTTTTCCTTGAATCAAATGAAAAAGATTACAACAAGAACTGTTCCTTCCGGTTACAAGGGAGGGAGAATATTGAATCTTGAATTCCCCCTTTGTTTAAGGCTGGGTTTCTTCGTGTGGCGATGGAGAGTGAATCTTGTTCTCCGTTGACCAGATGACCGTCCTTCAGGGATCTCCTCTTCGGCCGGTAGAAAGAGTGACACAGCTCCGTCTACCAAAACTCTAAAAGAGAAGGTAGGCGAAGGCTAGCTCGTACGCAGCAAACTTGCTGAAGAGTTGATCTGCTTCTTCTCTCCTTCTGATTGCCGATTGCCGATTTCTCGATTTCCGGATTGATTCTCTCCGATCTCTCCCTTTCTTCTGTTGATGCAAACAAGGCTATTTATAGAGGTCCCAGGGGTGAACGTGCCCCCTGAAAACGCTCCACAATGAGGGCCAACTTCCCCGCTACATGGACGGTAACTAACCCACGTGCCTGCTAAAGACATGCCACGATGGGGGCTGATTTCCCTTACGTGTGGGCAGTGATTGGTCCCTTAACCAAGGCGGTTATAACTGAGACGCGGGTTTCAAGCCAACGCGCCTTGATGCTGAGACGCGGGTGTCGAGCCGACGCGCCTTGATGCTGAGACGCGGGTGTCGAGCCAACGCGCCTTGACGCTCAGACGCGGGTGTCGAGCCAACGCGCCTTGACGCTGAGACGCGGGTGTCGAGCCAACGCGCCTTGATGCTGAGACGCGGGTGTCGAGCCAACGCGCCTTGATGCTGAGACGCGGGTGATAGTCCCTTGCGTCTAGAGCTTGAAACTTTGCTTTTCAATAGATTGTCCTCCAGTAACTTTTGGACAGCCTACACCTAGAAGCAGCCCAAGACTTTTGAAACCAAATCTGCTAAATTTGGAGCAGATATCAAGAAACCGACAGCAGATACATGGAATAGTGTGCAGCAGAAAGCTGCACACTTCAGCGCTGCGCGCGCGGCGCCTATACTTCCGTGGAAACATTGCTTATGCCGTGTTTCTGCCGTAGTGCTGTGGAGCCACGCTTCGATTTTCGACGCGTGACCCTGTCTTGTCTTCTAGAGCTTCCTTTTGGCTACCCCCTGGTTTCAGCAGAACAGGGGAAGAAGGAAGGTTTTTAGGGTAGTTTCTTCTCTTTAGTGTAGTTTAGTTTTTCTTCTTTTTTTCTTTTGTTTTTTTTCTTTCTTTTAGATCTTGTAAAAGTGAAGAGAGTGATTCTTAGGATGAAAGTTAGAATTCTTGTAAAGGAGGGTGACACTCTATAAAAGGTTCTCTTTTTTATCTCTACTTGTTTTCTTCTCTCTAACCTTTTACATGTTTAGAATTTTCTCTCATAGCAACTAACTACTAATTACTAACTTGCTAACTCCTTACTTGATAATCCACATGAATCTATTAGCCTCTAGTTGACCTTACTCTTGCAAGAGCCATTGATGGCTCATGATGATGGATTCTAATACTCTAATATCTAACTCTCTAACAAACTAACATTACTTTATTCCATGTTTGCTCTAGTATAGTTTTGATAGTTTAAGTGTAACTTGTACTTGTTTATTTGAGTTTGGATGTGATGAGTGATCTTATGTATCATGCTTTGAAAAGCTTTTGAACCAAGCACTACTGAAGGCCAAGGATATATGTGAGACAACTATCACTAAGAGGTTAGCATATTGTTGGAGCCGTTAGTAGTTAGTATCCATGAGTTTTCTTTATTTTTAGTTTGTTTTAGAAATAATCACAAAAATCACAAATATCTTCTCTTCAATGTTTCTATCTTTGTTTTCACTGTACTCTTCTCTTTTCATTATTTGTTTTTTTTCTTTTGATTCTTTGAAACACAGAAGAACCATTAACACTCACGTGAACAGACCGTTATTGCATTTATCACCTCCCGTCCTTGTGGATTCCAACCGTTTAGCCTCCATGCTATAATGGAAGTATCGAGGAAGCCAAGCATACACAATGTTCAACACGACATATTTCGACACGGTTTTCCTCCGATCAAATTTTGGTGCCGTTGCCGGGGATGGGAACGGTTTGATTTCACGTTTTTGTTAACTTTTCTTTTTTGTTTCTGGTACAGGTAAATTTTTAGAATCTAACAACTGCAGAAGCCCACACTCCCCTGTATTTTTCTGCTCAAGAAAGCAGGGAGTTGTTACCCACTGTTTTGCCACAGCCAGGTTTTTTTTTTTGCGGCGACAACGCTGCATTTTTCTGGGCTTTGATCTTCATCTTTTCTAGGGGTATCTTTATTTGCATATATCTGTGTATTCTGCTGCTAGTTTTCTGTTTAGATTACCTGTGCACTGTAATAATTAAGAACTAAAATACGGCAATTGGATATTTTAAAACGGTTTAGAAATTTGCATTTAGGCACGTGTCGATTTCAATTCCAATATACTGTATTTTATTCTTTTGTTGTTGTAATCTGGACTGAGGTGTACATATTACATTGCATATAGTTAGGACAAACACGTGGGTGATTTACTTGCTTTGTGTGTTCATTCTTATCTATATTGCACACTTGCACGAATTGAACTTAAGTGCATAACCCAACATAAGATACGGTAGGGAAGTCATTATCCTCCCTTAGCCCAAAAATCACCTCCCCACTAACACAACCCAAGCCTAAATAAATTTTGCTAGATGTTGACCCCTAGGGACATCTCGGACTCATTTAGAAGATTGACCTAAGGGAGAAGTTGTTAGATTTTGACTCTTGTCAAATTGGTGTCAAAGGTTAGAGATTGAGAAGCGAAACCTCGAAGAATAGTAGTTTGGCATAATTAGGCCCGTTGCTCTAGCACGGATACCTCCCACTGGTCTTGTCCCTGCCTGGCCGATTAATTTGTGGTCAGATTGCTGCAATATATCTTCCGTAGATAGTCTAACCTGTTAGGAGTCGTCTAGGCCTAGGTCAACCCTAGTATGGGCTTGTTTTTGAATCTTTTTTCTCTTTTTCTATGTTTGTTTGTTTGTTTGTTTTCTTTTTTTTGTGATTGTTGTGATAAAATGAAATATAACCAAAATTTTTCCAATTAAATGAATCCATTATTCACCCCGTTCTCATTTGACTCAGATAACTTCAACCCGGCTATGTACAACATGAACCAACCATACAGGTCAGATTCGGTTTATTCGACTTAATATGACCCATACCCCCAAGCTTATGATCATAATTTTCAAAATAATTTCCACTCTTCACAGAATCCATGGGGATTCACCTCCCCCGAGTCAAATTTTCAACCACCTTATTCACAATTTTCACAATATTCATTCCCTGATTTTGCTTCCTATACTACTTTTCTACAATAACCCATAGAAGAAAAATCTGAGTTAGAAAAGAGTATAGAAGCCATGCAGGAAGCCAAACGAAAATTTTAGGAAATGTTGGCCTCTCCAATTCCACAATCTTTTCAAGAGTCATACTCAGTCCCACCTCTTCAAAATGACCAATCATCAGTCTTGGACACAGCATTGAACTCTTGCATGACTCCGAGCGACATTCTCAAAACATATTGGACTTGCTATTTTTCCAGAACCAAGCTTCACATACTTCTTTTTCAGAACATCCAACTGTAAAAAAATCCATCCTAGAAATAAGTATGGTAGCCTTGAGCGAGTCCGAGCAACAATCGTAAAATCTGATGGACTTACGATTTCACCACATTTTTCGAAACCAACTTCCATACTCACCTTTTCAAGAAGAACCGATTGCAAAGAGTATAGAAAATATGATTCAGACTCAAAATTTTGTTACCCGACATATCAGTAGGTTAGACTCAATAATAAGCGAATTGATCAATAAGAGTGAGAAAAATTTTTCTTGTCAACCTTTGACCAATCATTATATCCCTAACTCTATCGGTTGGACCCAAGAATCTTATTATTTTGGAAACTAAGATTTAATTTCAGCACATCGATTTGAACTTGACTAAACTCCAAAATTTGAAAGTCCCATGGACATTTTGGCAAATTATCCCTTTCCTGAAATTAAACTTGAGCATGAATGTGATCCTGATCCACAAGTTGGTAATTCTGTTTCCCTTTTTGATCCAATAATGACTCTGGTATCTTTATGAGATTTTTTTCATATTCCGGAGTCAACATTGAATTCTGTACCAGTACACCGTGAAATCGAATCACCAATATTTTATGATCACATTCATTGATGAGGAAAGTATGTGAACATCAGTTCTTTGGTCTGAATTCCATTTTTGAACCAATTTTGACTTTCACTTTTGAATCTCGACTTCATCTAAGTCAAATTCCCGGGTCGGTATTTGTTCCTATTCCGTTTGAGCCAAAATCAACCATCTTCCACAATCAAATTTCATTGTTAGACAAAAGTGTTGAACAAAATGACTCAAGAATTATTTTTGAAAATTGAAAATTGGATAGGGATAATTTTTCAATAAGATCATATATTTCTACAATATTTTAATGGGTTGTATTAGAGAGATCACTGGTGGGTTCCTACGAATTCCACATTCTTAGGATTGGACCGCATTTCGTGGACCAATCAGACCATCACCGGAACCACTAACCTGAGGTAATTTTTTCTTCCCTATTTGTTTCATGCATATACACATTCACGATGTATTGAGGACAATGCATGAGATAAGTGTGGGGAGGGCTTTACGAACGCAGTTTGTTTTAAATTGTCTTTCTTTTACACTTTTTAAGAAATGTTCAGATTTTTTTTCCTTTTATATAGAAACCCTTTTCTTTTCTTTTTACAAAACTTTTTGAAATAAGAGAAATAGTTTTTAAGAAAGTTAAGATTATCTTAGAAATTAGGGAGACCTAAAATTATTAATTCTTAAAACCGAGTCAAATTAATAGATATTGTTTAAATTTTAGGATAAGAAAGTAAGATTAGAAAGATAATTTGATCTTGAATTTTTTTCCTTACATATATGCACTTCACACGTACACAACTTTTGGGATTGAAACAAAGGCTGAAAATGTCATAAAAAATTAAAAATAATAAAATAATCATAATAAAAATCACTTATTGAAGCTGGGTAATTATTTCTCAGAAAACATGATTATTCACACCTAAAATGGTGAACAAAAATAAAATAATCTCCTTTAGTTTGTGGCCTTATTTACTCGAGTTCTTAAGCCCGAGGGATGTTTTCTCATCTGGTGCCCTAAAATCATCTGGTTTGGGAGTCACCGGCTAAAGACTCACTACCCTGGTAAACTAGAAAACCTAAAAAAAGCGAAGAGTGAAAAAAATTGTTATAAATAAATGGCATGTGTTTGACGGGAGAATAGCAGGTTCCTTGTAAAATTTTCTTGAGTCAATTGAAAGATTACAATGGATTTACACTCCAATTACAAGAGAGGGAAGATGTTGAGACTTGAATCTCCCTTTGTTTAATGCTGCGTTCTTCAGGTGGCGATGGAAAGTGAATCTTGTTTTCCGATGACCGGGTGAACGTCAAGAACTTTTGGGGATCTTCTCTTTGAATGGTCGATGGAGTGACACAGCTCCGGTTGACCAGGAATCTCCAAGAGATTATAAGCAAGTTCAACCTGTACGCAGCAAGTTGTTTGAAGAGCTAGACTCTCTTTCTTTTTAGTGGAAGTCTCGGAGTTTGTATAGCTCACGAGCCAAGTTCCTCTTTAAAGAGTCTTTTTGAATCAACGATCGACCCCTTCTCAATAGCAAGAGGGGTTATTTATAGAGGTTCCAGAGGTGAACGTACCCCCTAACAGCTCTCCATAATAGGGGTTAACTTTCTTGTTATGTGGGCCGTGATTGACCCCATAACAAGGGCAGTTACAACTGAGATGCGGGTCTCGACTCTCGCGTCTTGGTGCTGCAGTGACGCGGGTTTCGACCCTTACGCCTTGATGTTGTGGAGACACGGGTTTCGACCCTCGCGCATCGATGTTGTAAAGACGCGGGTTTCGACCCTCGCGCCTTGATGTTGTAGAGACGCGGGTTTCGACCCTCGCGCATTGATGTTGTAGAGACGCGGGTTTCGACCCTCGCCCATTGATGTTGTAGAGACGCGGGTTTCGACCCTCGCGCCTTAATGCCGTATAGACGCTGAGACGCGAGTTTAGATCCTGGCGTCTTGACTCTGTGGTGATGGCCATGATTAGTCCTGCGTCTGGAGCTTGGAACTCTTCTTTTTGGTGACTTGTCTTTTAGTGATTTTTAGACAGCCTACAGAACCCCCTCCAAAGTTTTCGATATTCCGCAGTTGACTGGGACGGATTTCGAAATACTTTGGACTCTGGTTGAGTTCATACTTCTCATGATTGGACTGACAATCATTTGAGATGCTCTGAACTTGATCTTGTCTGGAATATGGCCTTCATGAGTGTACTGTGGAACCCTTTGAAGCCGCCAGAAATGATCGTGGCGAGTGTCTAGATACACAGTCTAGACCTCCCCAGTGTTCTGAGCTTGTTGTTGGTGTACTTTGAACCAGAGGTGAACAGTCATCTGCTTATGCCAGTGTACTGTTGAACTGAATTGCAGAAGTAAGGACTGAATGCAAGTGCTATAGAGGCAGGGGTCATGTTGCTTTTTAAAGACGCAGTTCTCATTTGGAGTGGGGACGCATCATTAGTTATGCTGCAGAGACGCAATTCTTGTAGGGGTGCATCTTTTGAGATGAAGACGCGTCTGTTGCTCCATGAGGTAGACACGACTTTAGCCTAGGTTGAAAAAATGCGACCTTCGGGGAGACGCGTCTTTTGGGATGAAGACGCAGCTGTCGCTTTGTGAAGTAGACGCGGCTTCGGCCCAGTTGAGAAGGCGTGATTTTTCTGTTGAATGCGAATCCGTGCTGTGAATGCGTTGCCACGTGTCCAGTAGAATTGAGGGGACATCTTCTTTTTGGCACGCGAATTTCGTGCTGCATTAAATACGCTTTCCACACGTCAGGCAGAGATTAGGCGTCGAGCCAAGCGCCGCGTATTTCTGCGAATCACTGTGCCTATAAAAGGCGACAGTCTTTCACGAGTCATCATTAGACTCTTCTTCTTCGTTCGAACCTCTTAGGGTTAAGAAAACTCGAAGCTTTTTGTTCTTCTCATTTCTTTCATCCCCAACACCGATTCCTCGGTCGCAATGGCACCAAAAGTTAAGCATACTGCTTCGTCTTCAAAGGCGGTCATTCCTGAGACCCAAATGGGTGGTTCCTCCATACATGAATCCCCTATTTCAAGTATTAAAAAGCATCGGACCTGGTTTCTGCCATTAAAGGGGCTTACAGAGTTCTTTAAACTCTTAAATCCCTTTTGACTGTGAACCGCCAACGCGGGCTCATGCCCGTGTTTGATCTTCAGGCGTGGTTCTTGAGTCGATAAACAGGACGCAGGTTTGATGACCTTTGCATCTTTTATCTGCTTGAGTCCGTGTCTATTTGTTGAACACAGGGCTCCATTGAGCCTTGCGTTTTGGATCCAACACTTAGAATATTTCTAAGTGTGAGGGATTCAGACGCAGATTTCTTACGACTCTTGCATCTTGTGAGATCAGACGCTGGTCTTAATGAATCTTGCGTCTGAGTCTGATACTTAGAAATTTTCGTAAGTTCTGGATTTTTTAAAACGCGGGCTCCATGCTAGCCTCGCGATCTTTGGATCTGGACGCAGGTTTTGATGATCTCTGCGTCTGGGTTCATTTCTGCGTTTGAATTGCAAACACTTAATCATTTTCTGTCAGATTTTTGATCAAATGTTACTCTCTTTTGTAGTGCGATATTCCTCCAACCCTCTATCCAAAAAGTGTCACTTCGGGCACGTAGGCGGTGCTAACTACAATCTAACCTTCGTGTTGCAAAAAACTGCTCCTGTGACTACTGATAAGTCGAAGGAGCGAAGGAAGAAGATCTCTAAGGTCAGCATGAGGACCTTCCGGGAAATTATCACCGACGGAGTGTTTGAGACGGATTCGCGTACTCCGTTAAAGAAACCCGTCTTCTTCTTTGGTGACAACATCGACGAGGGTGGTAGTGCCTTGCATGACGGCGATTACAAGTGGCTTCCCAATATGGAGAGGATGTATCCCTAATCCTATCTCCAGCACATGTCTGTCCATCGTGCAATGGAATGGGACCTTACCCGATCTGCCTCCGGTGTCTCTCTTGGTATACTAGGCGCCAAAAGAATACACTCTGGTGGTCAAGGGAAAGAGGTTTCCGGTTTATTTCCCGGATTGATCAGATCTGAGTATCCAATAGGGGAAACCCCTCGGCTCAGCACTACCTTCATCAATCAATTCATGAAGGTAAGGGGTGATTTTCCCGTTGACTTCCGCCCGCTCGGGTGGGTCCATTCTTCCGACAAGTCCTGGTGGGGCAAGATGGTGGGATTTGTCCTCGTCGAACTCGGAGCTCTGCTGGAACAGGTGGGGCTGTATCATGCGGTCAGGGCTGTGCAGTATGACATCCCGCAAAGTTCCCATAATTTTTGTGGGATCCTGGAGCACTACAACCCTTTGACGGGGACATTCTTCACTCCGTAGGAGAGATGGGGCTCGCCCTTCATGAGCTATATGAAGTTTCGGGGCTGGTTATGGGAGACGCTCCTTATGAAGAATATGTTCCAACTTCTGAAGAGCTTCATCTCTTGAAGAAGGAGTGCCCTCAGATATACGAGACCTACTGGGAAGTGTTGTGTCACTTCCACATCTGCGGTCAAATAACCTCCTGGAGAACCAGGGGTGTCAAGCAGATGTCTTGGGCGAGCTACCTGTTCAACGGTATAACTGAGAAAGATCACCCAGTGACCATTCTGGCTCCTAGTACTGATGAAGAAATTACTGAGAGGATTGACGCCTCTGTGAGCTCTTACACCACGGAGTCAAATGAAGATACTTTCAAACCTGATACAGTTTTTGAAAGTTTTCATCAAGCCCGGGTTCCCATTTCTGACCGGGCGCTATTGGCAGGCTTTCTCATGCTATGGCTGAAGCACTGCGTGGTGCCAACATTGCCACATGAAGTAGTTGTCGCTGATGTGGTGTACCCGGCGGTCTTGTTGGCCTACGGCAGGTCTATCGCCCTCCTTCCAGTAATGGTGGCTGGAATTCAAAGTGGATTACGGGCTCTGGTTCAAAGCCTGAAAGCCTGTGCAAAGTGGAGGCCATCGTCGATTCCAAAGGTAGACCAGAGGTTGATTCAGAGGGGAGGCCAAGAGTGAAGACCCCCAACCCCAGAATCAAGCTTCCATACATGTACCTAATGGCTTGGTACGTTATGCACTGCCCTTCACTGATGACGCCAGTGTCTCAATCCGAGGGGTTTGTCCCTTTTGTGCAGAAGCTGGAGAACTCCAGCTGGTCTTGTTATATATGTTCTATGTTCGGAAAAGTACTCTGAACATTTCGAACTATCATCTCGACCGCTGCTTCTCCGAGATTACTGGTGCATCTTATGGGGATAAATTTGCTAACCTTGTGGGACCAGATAACTTCACAAGGTTGCCATCAGGAGTCTTCTGGTGGCTGATTAATATTAGACCCGGGTATCTGGTCTTTCGGCAAGGGAACTCATGCACAATCAAGCCCTACATGCCGAACCGTTTTGCCCGACAATTCGGTTATGATCAACTGTATGTCGGTAATCCCAATGCCAAACTCTCCTTCAGCGGGAATTTGTTTGAAGGTGCTCGGGCCTGGTATTACAGTGTGGCTGGGGGGACAAAAGCTATTTTCAGCTTGCCTCACAAGACGCCCAACTGCTACACGAGCCTCAGTTTCTGCACTTGGTATTTCCAGGCTAGCAAGATGCCTGATTACTCAATAAATCACTCATGTATCAAGAGCATTAAAGCGTCTTATGAGGACAAATTGGTGTCCAACAAACGCGTGCGAGGCATGGATGAATACCAGGCAGCTGAGAAAGAGGCAAGAGGGGAGACAGGGGTGGAACTGAGAGCAGCAGCACCCAAGGAGCAGCCTGCTAAAAAACGTCGACGGGCTGTGTCTAAACGTCCCCATGGCTCTACTTCCAAAGTTGAGCCTACTCCGAAGAAGGCCAGGAGAGACTCGGGGGCTGAAGCTTCAATGTCCGAGGCCGTCCCTCCTGGTGTTGAGGAGCAGAGGGAGGAAGAAGAGGAGGAAGAAGAGATCCCCCTTCTTCGTCCTCGTGGACTACGCAGCAGGGGCCCCGTGATCTTAGAAGAAGGGGAGCTTGCAGATGAACTCGCTACAACTGAAGAGGCAGAGCAACTCGAGGTTGACCTGGTGGGAAGGGATGATGTTGAAATTCCAGGGGTCTCAACTCAGCCAGGGTCTTCTTCAGTTCAAGAGAGGAGAGATGAGGAGCAACATCCCGGGTCTCCTACTGTATTGATGCCCAGCTCGCGGGTAGTCGATCCCAGCCTTACTACTGGGGTACTTGGTGGCAAGGTCTCGATTGCTGAGGCCTCTTGTGTTGCACTATCGTCTTCATCATCCGGAGAGTATGAATATTATTCGGGCGATGAAGTCGATTTTGGCGATGAACCCGCTCTTCCGGATCCGAGTAAATTCTCGCATATTTCGGAGGAAGAGATACAAGGGTGTGACCCTGTAACGGTTTCGCCAATAGCAACAATCGCTGCTACTGAAGGTACTCTCGTTGTCTTTTTTTTTGACCCGGCTTCTCCTTTAGCTAGGGAAAGGTTCTGACGTTTCCTTTTAACTTTGTGCTATAGGGCTGGCCGTTGACAGTAAGGCTGCAACTTCCTCCCATATCGAGGAAATGATACAAGAGCTGGCCCAGCAGGAGGGCGTTGAGGCTCCTACTACTGAAATGCCTCAAGAGAGGGCAATTATCGAAGTTGGGGAGGCCTCAACCCTGCAAGATCTGCCCAGGAATTCGCCATCTTCGAATCCTCTGCTTGGTAAGAGAATACTGATGCATTGAATATCCTCTTTTTTATTGTCCTGGTTGACGTTTTAGTGATTTACAGAGAGTGCTGAGGGAGCTCAGGTAGAGGATCTTGCAGCTAACGTTGATCCAGAAGGCAGTACAATTCAAACCTCGACCGAGGAACCCGAAGAGGTCAGGTTTGCTGTTACTTCAGTCGCCGTGGAGGCTGCTACAACAATAACCGCCCCGGAAGTGTCGGCGACCCTCTCAGTACATGACGAGTCTGTTGTCGGCCTTACTCCTGTGCAAGATGAACTGATTCCCGTCTCTCGCCCTGTAATTGAAAGGGGATCAGGGAGTACGTCAGCAGAGTTCTCTCCAGCCAATGATATCATGGAAGAGCTAGCACGTCAAATGGTGCAGCAGTTCTTTGCTTCCATGCGATCATGCATTGACCTCATCCTTTCTGGGGGCAGCTCTTTCGAGTTTGCCCGAATACTTCTTGAAAACCAGATCGGGAACATTGATCGTACTGGGGGTCCTTCGCAGGCTAGGGCATGCCTGATGCTGGTGGAGCAGCTGGGAAGCGATCTGAAAGAGCTCAAGTCCCTGGAAAATGCTGACTCAATAGATGAGGCTGGACAACCTTGAATAAGCTTCTTGCTGCTCAAGATCATGAGCGAAAGGAGATGGAGGAACAAATATCTGAAGAGACCCGCCATCTCCAGCATTTCCAGGCTGACCACCAAAGGCTGATTGGCGATTCAAAAGAATCTGAAATCATCATACAGAGCGCAGAGCAGGTTATTGCTACAGCTCGAGCTACCATAGCCAAGGCAGAAGCCTTGATTAAGATCAACGAGCAGAAGCTTGCCGCTGCCAGGAAGAAGCTAGAGGAGCTGGAGACTGCCAAGATACAGACTGAGGAGAACCTTTCTGCTCATTCCTCCAGACTGGAGTCTCTTCAAACACAGCTAGCCGCGAAGAAATTTTTGTCCGAGGAGGAGCTGCGGGTCCAAGCTCTTATGGAGGCTGAGAAAGCGCGTCAACACGAGATGTATCGTCTCCGAGAACAAATCTGTTCTTTGGCGAATCAAGATTATTAGCCTCCTCCTTTTTTTTTTGTTTGTAAAAAAAAGAACACTCTATTCGTCAAGAGCGTTTGCATTACTTTTATCATTTTTGGATCAAATAATAAAAGTCTTCAGAATTTTGCTCCATCTTCATTGTTTCACTGTAGATGAATTCAATTTCCTAACCGCAGTCTTTGATTGTGATCCTTGACTGACCATGAATAATAAACTCAGGCTGAACTGAGTTCTTGGGCGAAACGCGGCTCTGATTTATAGTGGAGACGCGACTCTGACCGTTCAAGCTTGCGCGAAAGACGCGGCTTTGATTATGGAAGGACGCGGCTCCCTAGACGCAGCCCTTAATTCTATCCGAACGCAGAGTTCAGGATGCAGTGAGGACTCAGTCTTACGCTCCTCAAAACTGACGCATAGATCTCAGCCAGTTAATGAGGACGCGACATTGGCTCAGTAGAGGCGTGGCTCTGGACCCTTGACACGGTGCAAACTCAAATTATATTGAGTTTATGATAGGAATACAATTGTCGTCTCGCAATGTAGACGCAGCTCCAGAATCCCTGTGAATGACATAGGCCTTCTCTGTTGTGGACACAAGTTTCAGAACGCAGCTTTCAAATTTTATGTGACTTCAAAGCGCGACCTCAGAATGGGTCCCTTTTGCTGAGGGGACGCGGCTCTGAACCGCTCCGAGAGACGCGGTCGCGGCTCTCTTAACAGGAATGAGAAGGACGCCGCCTTCGAATTCACAAAGAGACGCAAGTTTCAGGACGCGGCTCTTGGGCCTACGTTTGGTGCAACTTCCCAGGCGTTACATGTAGCTTGTCTTAAAGATCTTGTTAGATCTTTAAATGTCAAATCGACATTGACGATTGGGGACTCGTGGTCTCCGATGTTTCCCGAAGCGGCAGTCCACGCGTCAGTCCTTCATGGGCTTAGACGTTAATGTCTTTAAATGCCAAGTCGGCGTTGACGGTTGGAGGCCTGCGTCTTCGCTGCTTCTCGAAGCGACGATCCATGCGTCAGCCCTTCATTGGGCCTTGACATTCGTGCGGGAATTAAGGCTGATGGCTCTGATTAGTGCGCCATTAATTACAGGCTTTATGGCTTGCCTATAAATAGGCATCACCCCTTAACAGTCCATTACTTAGACTGTTTTCCCTCGAGAGCAGGCGCTCTGAGGGCCTTCGTCTTCTTCCTTCAAGGACTTCCCTTCCCCTTCTTCCTTCAATGGGATTTGCCCCCATGGACGACGATGACCCAAAGCTTTCATGCTTTGTTTTAATTTCTCTAGAAGATTATCATTGTCAAGTGATTTCAAGATCGAAAAGCGTCTCTTTGAGTACCTTTTACGTCCGCGCCTTGATGCAGAAAGTTCAACCTTTAAAGGGTTATTCTGCGGGTAGGAATTAGTTGTTCGCCCAACTAAGTTTCAGTTTTGCTGTCCCTTGAAGAGATTCATCTTCTTGACCTTCTCTTGAAGTCTGACTGGTGCGCCCATTATTTGGAAGTTGCGCCTTTTAGACTTCCTGATGAAGTGCGAGTTGATTGAGTCTGAACTCTGACTCAAAATCCCCTGGACGTGAGTGTAATGGACTTTACACCTGGACTGCGAGCTTTACATACAGAGCTCGCGTTTGGGGCTGTTGACTTATAAGAACTTTAACTCAGGCTGAAGACTTCAGACTTGAATGTAGCAACCCTTGTTTCTCAAACGAGGATGTGGCAATTTTCGCGTCTGATTCTCTTCGCGTCTTATATTTTAGATGCAGGTCTTAAAAAAATTAGACCGCGTCCAAGTCTGTGTATACTTGAAGTCCACAACATAATTTTGACTTGCTGCGTGGGTCATCCCCGCGTCTGAAGACTACATCATAGCCGCGTCTGTTCTTCAATCTTTCTGTTTCAGGATTCTGAACTTCTGATTGTTTTTTTTTTTTTACTTCTCGCAGGTAGCCTCAATCATCCTTTCGCATATTCGCTGGGCCCCTGAGAGAATATTTCGGCCAGCGAACCTGTTCGATGGTCGACCATTGGAGAAGAAGTCATGGCTCCTGTTTATGGGAGACGAGAATTTAACATCTGCCGAGACCTCATTGGACACGATGCACCAGTCATGCTTCCGGGCATGCCATGGTCACAGTGGGTATGGCGGTGGATATGGTGGTGGATATGGTCCTCTTGCAGGTCACTGGAAAGAGGACGTCACCTGTAAGGTCTCGAATCCTCCCTTCACCAATCTTACCCCAGAAGTGACATCGACGAAAAGTCCATATTCATTAGATGACTTTCTGGTGGTAGAGATGTTCATCAACGAAGGATCATAGCCTACATCGGTTGGTCAGGCGGGATCAGAAGGTTCTGCTGCATTTTGACCTCAAGAAACACCATTGTTCTTGGTCAACGAGGGGCTTCTTCCATGTTTACGTCATGCATGGTGACGTAATCAGCCTCCGATCGTCATCACAGTGCTCAACCCTTCTTTGGCGCCCTTCCAAACACCTTGTACTTGGAGTGGTGAGAAGCTTCAAGGAGTGAGTGCAACCTTTGAGAGAGAGGGACTTCTTTGTACTCCTTTATTGTAACACTCAATCTTATTGTATAAGAGAGCGTCTTGTATCATCTTTCATATGTTGGATATAAATAAAAGCGACACTTTTTTTTTGTTTCCTTCTATTGTCTTGAACTCCCTTTTTGTATTAAAAGTCAGACGAATAGAAGTAAAAGATCTTTGGCTCGCTAAAAAGATGATAACAAACTTAACGAGTCAAAGTTTGTAGAAAAAAAATCGTATTTCAGGAAATTCAACTGTGCTGTCAGAGGTGTGATATTAACTTGACAAAAATAAGATAATTCTTGTGGACTTGTTCAATCTATAAAGGAGAGTGACAGGTGGAATTTGTACCCCCAGGGAGGATGAGTTTTATCAGAGGTTCGGGATTAACTTGATTAAGACCCAGCTGGGGATTTAATGAAAACACTGTTAATGGTGTAATATTAACCTAACAATGCTTTTAGGTGGACTTGTTATTCTGTTGACGAGAATAACAAGTGAGACTAGATTCGCGGGGGATCTAGGAGAGCTTTTTCCGTTAGAAGTGTGATATTAACTTAACGGGTCGAATATAGTCTTGTCAGAAGTGTGATGTTAACTTGACAAGGGTGTGAGTCAGAGGTGTGATATTAACTTGACAAGGGTGTGAGTCAGAGGTGTGATATTAACTTGACTCAAAAGCATTTCAGCTTTCATTTGGGAAAACTGAAAGTGTCACTGTCATAGGTGTGATGTTTAACTTGGCAGCGAGGGTAATGCTAGAGGTGTAGTTTTGCACTCGGCATTGGTCATCTCGACTTTGACAAGGAAGTCCGAGGGAAAGTCATGGCCATAAGTGTATTGTTGAACTTAGCAATGACCTGGACGCTAGAGGTGTAGTGTTAAACTTAGCATCGTTCATTTCAGCTTCGATATGGAAGTCTGAGAGAAAATGACTGTCAGAGATTTAATATTGAACTTGGCAGCAACTTAATTAACGTTAGAAGTGTAATGTTAACTTAACAGTAATTTGTCAGAGGTGTGGTATTAACTTGACAGAAATTGACTCATGATAAGACCAATTTGAGGACCTGCCATTCCGTGTATGAGAATGACAAGTGGAATTTAAAAATGTCAGAGGTGTAGTTTTAACTTGACAGTATGGACTTGCGATATGAGCAATTTGAGGACCTGTCATTCTACTGATGAGAATTGACAAGTGAAGTTTGAAGTGTCAGAGGTATAGTGTTAACATAGCAATGATTGTACTTTGTAGACCTACCATTCTGTGTATGAGAATTGGTAAGGGATTTTGGAGGAGAGAGTGGAACTAGCCCACTTAGGATTTTTAGCAAACCCTCAGCTATCAACGGATTTGAGGTGCCTTTACCAACTACCGTTTGAGTTGGGCTAGCCATGCTATTCCCCTCAGCATGGTGAGTTCTCGAAGACTTATGTTGGGCTTAGAAGCCAACATTTTCCTCTGTCCTTAGCCGTCCGAGGCGTCGGACGTTAATGAAGATAGGAATATTAGAACCTAAGTTTCACCTTTCATTTCTTTCTCAATATTTAGATCACACATCATGGTATAGTCAGTGCCCGATTAGTTTGTCACCGGTTTACCGTGATGTGACCTAATAAAGGAAAGAAACTTTTCTTGGATCTGGAGTTTTGATCGGAGGTGTAATTTTAACTTGATCAGTGGAAGAGTACTATTAAGGATAGTACTTATTCAGGAACCTGCCATTGATCGGCATCATGAGTGTATCGCCATTTGAAGTTATAAGGCGATATGCTCCATTTGAGTAGACTGACTCTACTACAAATGGTCCTTCCCATTTGAGTTGAAATTTTCCTTTTGTCTTATGTGTCATCACCATAGGTCTTCTGACGGCTAAGACGAGGTCACCTTTCTTGAAAGTTCGCACTTTAACTTTCTTGTTGAAGGCTCTGGTAATCCGGGCTTGGTAGAGCTCAATCTGTTGTTGGGCCTGGCAGACGTTTATCATCCAAGGCCTCCAATTCTTGGAGTCACTGTCGATGCTTCTCCTCCTTTGTCATCTCCGCTGTCAAGGCGACGCGTAGAGACGGAATTTGGATTTCCAGTGGAAGCACGGCTTCACACCCATATACCAAAGAAGATGGCGTAGCTTTAGTTGGGGTTCGAACAGTTGTGCGATAGGCCCATAAGCATTCACCTAACTTGTCGTCCCAGTCACGTTGACTTTTCGAGACGAATTTCTTGAGAAGCTTGCCAATGGTCTTGTTGAAGGCTTCCGCGAGACCATTAGCGGCAGGGTAATAGGCGGTCGAGGACACACTCTGGATTCTGTACTTAATGCAGAACCTCTGGAAAGCTTGACTGATGAACTGGGGTCCATTGTCATGGACGATTCACAGAGGTACACCAAAACGGTAAATGACGTGATGTTTAACGAACTTGATCACATCAGATGACTTTACCTCCTTCAGAGGAATGGCCTCAGCCCATTTGGAGAAGTAATCGGTTATGGCTAAAATGAACCGATGTCCTTTTGATGATGGTGGGCTGATAGGGCCAACTACATCCATCCCCCACATCTCAAATGGCCAGGTAGAAGTCGTAGAGTGAAGGTACCCTGGGGCTTGATGGATGAAATCACCATGCACTTGGCAGGCGTGACATCTTTTGGCATAGGTGATGGCGTCAGCGATCATCTTAGGCCAATAATATCCCAACCTTTGGAGTCGATTCGCAAGTTTTGGGCCAGGCTGATGGGCTCCTGATTGAACTTTTACCTGCACACAAAATATGAATATTAGATCTGAGAATTAAAGGTGTGCAAGTGTTCAATACTATCCGCTGTAGCAAGGCTATGCGGGTCGTGATCCTCAGGGAGGGACTAGCGATGGAAGCATTTGTAAGTTTTACCCTAAAAATTATTTATTTTTAAGCTAAGTTAAGAAGAAGGCGGTATTTTACAATGAGTCGGCAAATAAAGAATTGGTAGAAGAGTTGTGATTTAATCTACAAAAAGAAAAGAAAATAAAATAAAATAAAAGAAATACTAACCTTGATTGAGGAACAATATGAAATCTTAACACTTTCTACCTTGCTTTGGAGGCATGAACGCATAAAGCATAGGATTGATCTCAGTCCCCTGTTCGCATTAGATCATCAAGCCTTGGCAAGCATGAATTGATACGTACCTTGAGGAGGAGAACATCTCCATGAAATATCGTTGGCTCTCGCTAAGACTCGTTATATTCGTGCTTCAGAAATCACTTGCATGCTCATATACAATCAACATAGATCAAAGAGAAATAAAGTAGAAAAGAAAAAGAAAACAAAAAGAAAAGTAAAGCAATGACATAAAAACAAAAGAAAAGATTACCTTTATTAATCAGTACAATGGCAGAGAAGAGGAAGGTACATCAGTGTCACGCTCAACATAAGCCTCTCTCTCTCTCTTGAAAATAAAAAGAAAAACCTAATTACAAAAGAAGAAAACCTAGAAGAAACCCTAATTTGGGCCCTGTACTGCGCTGGACGCTCTGTACGTTGCACTACAGGGGGTATTTATAGGTGCAGAAGGAGTCAGAGTCCCAGTACAACACCTCCACGAAATCTGGTAGTCAGATAAGACCAAATTGCCGCAGAAACGCGGCTTGGGCCGCGTTTCCGCGGCTCTCTGGTGTCGGCTGGCCACGCGCTTTGGCGCGTGGCCTCTCCTGATCCGTCCATCTGGGCGTTTATTTCTGGAAGTTCGATCCTGGCTCTTTATCGTGGGATATGGATATAACTTGGGAATCAAGTTATCTAGATTTAGAACTCTCCCAATCTCTTTTGAACGAATTTCCTTATCTCTGCATCTTATCTTTGGCTTTTATCCTCATCTGCAAGAGCTTAGGGTTGGGTAGAAGTCTATCCTTCCCTCTTCTTTGATAATTGCAACTTTAACCCTTGTATATTTGCACTTTGATAATTGATATTTGCACTTTTGCACTTGGGCTTCAAATGTGGGCTTTTGGGCTCTTTTTAGGCTTTAATTCTTTCTTTTTATTATTTCGAGGCCTACACACAATAAATTACAAAATATTAATAAATGTGCAGAATTAAATGAATAAATATGAAAATGTGATGGTAAATGTTATGATAAAAATGCATTTTTCACTACCAATCACACCCCCACACTTATCTTTTTGCTCGTCCTCGAGTAAAAACAAAGAAAAAGAAAAATTAATCTAACCTAACTCACTTTCGTAGGAATCACGGTTGCACTTAGCATGTGCAACAAGCCGTTAAACCTCTAGGTTACCCTAGAGGACGAGTGTTGTCTCGTGAGGGTTTTCAGCGGATTACACCCACAAAATCCATAAAAAGAAAAATATTTGAATTATATTTGAAGAGACTAAGTAGTCTATAAGTTTTAGGATCCTCATTTTTATTCATTCTTCAAACTTAGTCATTATAAAGTTAACTGTTTTCCATTTTAGGTAAGAATTAAAATTGAATTTCTAATATAGTCTTTTTTGTTACCAAAATCATATGCATCCTTATGTTTTTACAAGGAATTCCTTGACTTGGACTCTCATGCCTCTTTATTATTTATTTATATATATATATATATTCTTTTTTTTTTGATATGTATAACTCATCTAACTTTCTTTCGTGTAAGTATCAAGGCTTCTTGAGGCCCTAATACCTAACTAATTGATTATTAGATGTGTTAGTACATATAAGTAATTTTTCTTAGTTTAGGCTTTCTAATCCACCCATGTAGCGAACTTAAAGTCGATGACTCCCAAACCGGTCGGCTCTAGGGCACCAGGTGAGAAAACACCCCGCGGACTCAAATTCGAGTGAACTAGGCCACAAAACTAAGGTTTTATTAAAAATTTTTTTACTCACCTTTAGGCATGAATACTTATGCTTCTTGAGGCACATGTATCCAGCTTAATTGGTGATTTTTTTTTATAATAATAATTTTTTTTATATGAGGCACAAGGGTCTTTGTCTTAGAATCCTAGATATGCATTAGGTATGCACATTTCATTAAGGTAAAAATCAAGACTAATTATTTATTCAATTTCTCCTCCTATACCTAAAATTTAAACAATTTATTTATTTTGACCAAGTTTTTAGAAATCCTAATCATGATTTTCCTAATCCTTAAAACTAACTTAGATTTCTTTCAAAAAATAAGTCAAAATATTTCCTTTTTATATCATTTTTTTTAAATTTTTTTTATTAGCAAATTTTGTTAGTGTCTACCTATGCTAGTATGTTAGTAAAGCCCACCCCCACACTTATCTCATGCATTGTCCTCAATGTATGAATGAATGCATGTACGCATGAAATAGAACAAGGGAAGGCAGAAAATTACCTTGGGGGGTTCCGATGGTGGTCTAATTGGTCCACGAAATGCGGCCCAATTAAGATAACATATAATTTGGTGGAACCCACCAGAAATTTTCCTTACATAACCCACTAAAATATATGTATAATCATTTTTTAGAATTTCCACCCCATCAAATTTCCAAATTTCATAATAAATTTCAGAATTAATTGTGTCAACCTCCTTGTCCCAAAATGGAGTATAGAAAGATGGAATTATTGACTTGGACATTATAGGTGCGGGAACGAATACCGACTCAGGGAAGAAGCTCAAATCAAGTAAGGGCTCAGGAGTCGGGCTAAGTTCAGGAAGTGGGTCCAAATCAATAAGTTTAAGCTCAAGTCCACAATCATCTTCCCATAATGGAATGTGACTCAATGTTGGTGATTCAAGTTCAGGAATGATAGGTGTGGGAATCAAATCTGACTCTAAAAGATTACCTAAGTCGGGTAACAAAACATGAGTCAATATTGATTCGGGAATTTGAACTTGATCACAGATTTGAGAATCTAGGTCACATATCTAATTGGGTTCAATGTAATAAAAAGAACGTGCCAATTTATCCATAGGATTTTTAAAATTGCACAATTGGTCAAGTTCAATATGATCATCAAAAATGGGTGACTCAATTTCATGATAAATTGGAATAGGGTCCAATGTTGACTCGGGAAAAGTGAAATCAGGTGGAGACACCGGAGTCATTATTGAATCAGGAAATAAAATTGAATCACCGAGTGGAAGATCATGATCATATTCATGCTCAAATTCTATTTCAGGAAAGGAGAAACTTGCCATATTATCAAGAATTGGAGTTTCGGCAAGTTCAAATGATGGCACTGAAATAGAATCTTGTTGTCCAAAGCAACTTGGTTCGTCGGCTCTACGAGAGTGGTCAATGATATTGGAAATGGCCGAACTGTGAGAACGTAAAGATTGAACCATCAGATCTATGTCACGATCACGGGCTAATCTAGCCTGAGTCATGGCTGCAAGCATCCTTTCATAGTCGATAGGTGCATCATGCTGTGATTGGACTTGAAAAGATGAAGTGTAATCGTGATGAAGTTGTGAGTCGGTGGACTCACGCATTATCATGTCTGCGATTGATGGTAATTTTTGCTTGGACTCGTGCATACTTATCATTTCCCCGATAGATGGTATTCTATTCTGAATGGAGGGATCTAAGTATGAATCATTGAAAGAATATGGACTAGATGGATATGAAGGACAATTTGGTTGAGAATTAGACTCGGGGGACTCGAAACCCCATGAACTCTGTGACGAGTTGAAATTATTATGGAAATTATAGTCATAAGATGGAGGGTGTGGGCTATATTCATTCGGATAAGACCATTCCGGCACACTAGATTGGTCAAAGTTATGATATGCCGGGTTGGTAATATCCGAATAATAGTTAGGTGTGTAATATGGATTAAAATTGGAATTATTATTATATGCCATATCACACCAACACAAACAAAAAAAGAAAACAAACAATAAAACAAACAAAAAAGAAAAATTCTAACCTAAGTTAGGGTAGACCTATGACCTAGACGACTCCTAACTGGTTAGACTGTCCACGGGAGGTAGGGTGCAGATTTTGACCACAAGTTAATCAGCCAGGTCAGGGCAAGAGTGGTGGGAGGTTTTCCGTCAAAGACGTTCCTTAATTAAATAACCACCAATCTTCGGGCTTTCGGCCCTCAATCCCTTTCCTAGACACTGATTTGACAAGAGTCAACTTCCAGCACTGTTCCCCCTTAGGATAATCTCTTATTGAGTCCGAGATGTCCCTAGGGCCAACGTCTACTAATTTTTAAGTTAGGCTTGGGTTAGTGAGTGCTTGGGATATGATTTTTGGGCTAAGGAAGGGTGATGAAATCCCCACCTTATCTTGTTAATGGTTATGCCCTTAAGATGAATTGGTGCAAGTGTACAAGATAAGTAGATAAGATTCCCTCAAAGCAGAAAATCAACCAAGAGATGAGTCCTATTCTACATGCAATGCGTACGTACCTTGCTCCAGCACTCTTCAACAGTAAAAATAAATGAATTGAAAAGACACGTGCCTAATATACAAACGTCTAATCAATTTTTATCTTTAACAACAAATAGTTTACTGTTGAATTAATTAGCAGTAAGCAGGGTTATCACAGAACAAATTTTAACAGAGCAGTAGACAATATTTGCAATTTGCAGCAACCTGCAAAAATTTCAGTAAGTAGTCCTCTGCTACTGCCGTGGATCCGCGGCTATTGCCGCGTTTCTGCGGCTAAGTAGCAGGCTCTGCTGCTCTGCCTTCGAGGGCAGAGGCACAGAGTTGCTATATGTCCACTTCTGCTGCTGTTTTTCTGTTCTCCAAACCTGCAAATAGAAAAGAATTAAAAGAATTAGTTAATAATTAATTTTTTATTAGAGAAAAACTTACTGTCCCTCCCCGGCAACGGCGCCAAAATTTTTATTGAGTTTTTACCTGCACGCAAAAATAGAATGTTAGATTTAGAAGTAGATTGTGCAAGGTTCTCAATGCGAATCCGCTGTAGCAAGGCTATGCGGGTCGTGATCCTCAGGGAGGGACTAGCGATGGAAGCGTTTGTAAGTTTTACCCTAAAAATTATTTATTTTTAAGCTAAGTTAAGAAGAAGGCGGTATTTTACAATGAGTCGGCAAATAAAGAATTGGTAGAAGAGTTGTGATTTAATCTACAAAAAGAAAAGAAAAGAAAATAAAATAAAAGAAATACTAACCTTGGTTGAGGAACAATATGAAATCTTAACACTTTCTACCTTGCTTTGGAGGCATGAACGCATAAAGTATAGGATTGATCTCAGTCCCCTGTTCGCATTAGATCATCAAGCCTTGGCTAGCATGAATTGATACGTACCTTGAGGAGGAGAACATCTCCATGAAATATCGTTGGCTCTCGCTAAGACTCGTTATATTCGTGCTTCAGAAATCACTTGCATGCTCATATACAATCAACATAGATCAAAGAGAAATAAAGTAGAAAAGAAAAAGAAAACAAAAAGAAAAGTAAAGCAATGACATAAAAACAAAAGAAAAGATTACCTTTATTAATCAGTACAATGGCAGAGAAGAGGAAGGTACATCAGTGTCACGCTCAACATAAGCCTCTCTCTCTCTTGAAAATAAAAAGAAAAACCTAATTACAAAAGAAGAAAACCTAGAAGAAACCCTAATTTGGGCCCTGTACTGCGCTAGACGCTCTGTACGTTGCACTGCAGGGGGTATTTATAGGTGCAGAAGGAGTCAGAGTCCCAGTACAACACCTCCACGAAATCTGGTAGTCAGATAAGACCAAATTGCCGCAGAAACGCGGCTTGGGCCGCGTTTCCGCGGCTCTCTGGTGTCGGCTGGCCACGCGCTTTGGTGCGTGGCCTCTCCTGATCCGTCCATCTGGGCGTTTGTTTCTGGAAGTTCGATCCTGGCTCTTTATCGTGGGATATGGATATAACTTGGGAATCAAGTTATCTAGATTTAGAACTCTCCCAATCTCTTTTAAACGAATTTCCTTATCTCTGCATCTTATCTTTGGCTTTTATCCTCATCTGCAAGAGCTTAGGGTTGGGTAGAAGTCTATCCTTCCCTCTTCTTTGATAATTGCAACTTTAGCCCTTGTATATTTGCACTTTGACAATTGATATTTGCACTTTTGCACTTGGGCTTCAAATGTGGGCTTTTGGGCTCTTTTTAGGCTTTAATTCTTTCTTTTTATTATTTCGAGGCCTGCACACAATAAATTACAAAATATTAATAAATGTGCAGAATTAAATGAATAAATATGAAAATGTGATGGTAAATGTTATGATAAAAATGCATTTTTCACTACCAATCAGCTCCACACATACCGTCATGGGCTTCTTTCAATACCTCCTGTGCCTCTTTTTGTGATAGGCAGCGAAGCAAGATACCGTCATGCGATCGACGATACAACGTTTGTGTGATCGCATTATAGTAGAATTTGGGGGCTTTCCTTCTAATGGCAGCTGCTTCTTTGGTGTCCTCAGGCAGGATGCCGTACAAGACATAATCGATGTAAGGGAATCGCCAGTCTCTAGGCTCTGGACCGGTTGACAACTCGAGAGCTTCTTTGACTTGACGATCTCTCATTGGCTTCTGGTGATCTTCAGGAGCAATTCTCGGGCAGTACAGGTCGAGGCTGTGGACAAATATTTTCTCTACCGCTCTAGCTGGAAGAGCTAAGGAGGCAGCGAGAGACGCCAGTGCATCTGCATGCACATTTTGCTTGCGTGGTACATGGTCAATGTAGAAGTTTGTAAACCTCTCGGCCATGTGGACAGTTGCATTGTAATAGGGTACTAGATCTTCATGTCTGACTTCGTACTCCCCGCGAACTTGGCTGACGATGAGTTTAAAGTCACCATATGCCTCGAGATTTTTGACGCCAATTTCATCGGCGAGTTGCATCCCAATCAAGAGGGCATTGTACTCCGCTACATTGTTGGAACAAGGCTCGGTTAATGAGATGGCTCAAGGAATCACATAGTTCTGTGGGGATACGAGTACTACCCCTACTCCCGCTACTATATGTCCTTTTGAGCTTGTTCTCGATGCGCCGTCAAAGAAAAGTTGCCACACTTGCCTTTCGAAAGATATCTTGTAACGCCCCGATCCTAAAGATACGGGGTCGTTATGGCGACGTATATACGCGAGGATAATACCCCACGTATATACGCTAAGCCTAAATTAACCTGAACAAGCTATAAATCAGGACTATAATAAGCAAGGATCACTGCAATAATACATATGAGACTACACTTGATAGCAATGAATAACAGGAAGAAAATGACAGCTGAATAGAAGTCAAAGGTGATATACAGGAATCAAGGAATAATAACAAGAATAAAATGCAAGTATACCAGAATCAAAGGGAGAGGACCCAAGCTCCTCGCAAGGCGTGCCGTCTCATCGAAAACCTGCACATTAGAAACAATCGTCCAATAGCTGGACGTGCAAACCCAGGGTCGTCAGAACGCGACCATAATGAGTGTGTGTGTAAAGGGGAAACAGCTCGTGCAGAAGAAACAATGTGCATAATTAGTAATAAGAGCAACTACAGATAAAAGAGACCATATAACCGATAAATAAAAGAACTGTAATAAACATAATAACAACACGAATAAAGATAGGCAACAACTGATCAATAATAAGCAAGCAACTGATGTCTCAATAGGTAACCTATCATATGTCACTAGGCTGGTATCCAAGTCTGGTCAGGGTTATAGTTATATGTTTATCACAGTAATATAAATATACAGTCAGGTGATATGTCAGTCACAATACATTAACAGTTTATTTTCATTTATTATGTCAGCGAACACCAATTGCCACCTGTAATAGACGCATCCCATACTACGCCTACTACACGTGTCAATCAGAGTCCTAAGTTATTGAAACTGATTGGTTGGAGACATTGTCTATGTTTTAGGTGGGTCCCGTACATACCCGGGACCACGGCCTCAGTTTCCTGGCGCTGAACCAGGCCGTACCGCTAGGTACTCAGTAACAGTAACAGTAACAGTAATCTCACTGTGAAAACAGTGGAACAGTAACAGTACAGATGGGATGTCAGTCATCCCCCAGGAACCCTGCAGTGGAACCCTCAGTCGGCTGCGCAACCTGTATCCTAGGTCCACCCAAAATACAGACGCTGTCTCCTCCATCAATTTCCCCAATCCCAGTGTAAGTTGGCCATTTACATTATTATTCATTCAATTCAATCAAATCAGTCAATGTCCATATTATCTAAAATATTGGGACGATACGGTGACAGTAACAATAACAGTACAGTAACAGTCAATCAGTAATCGTATACACGGTGAACGATATCAGTAACAGTGAACAGTAACAGTAACCGTGTATACGATGAACAATAGAACTGTACCGTGGTTACGGTCAAACAATCATTTCCCAGTAACTCTCAATAACCTGAACATAAATAACAGTAACAGTCTAGACACTGATCCTCAAGTCACCAATAACAGAGATCAAATAGTAAAAGCTATCAAACTCTGAATATATATAAAATCACCGATATCACTAATTCACTCTCACAATAATTATATCCATATCACTGAGTAACCCAGTCTCTAACATCACAACAAGTCCATATCAATATCTGAATGAGTCATCACCAATAAAAGAATATCAAGTCTAGAAAGTCCTCTACCTGAAATATATCAAACTCATCTTAATGCATATCAGGTTTAATCATAAAGAATGTAAATCCAATATCATCTATAACACAAGTTCAGTCCAACTCTGAATAAGTTCATGTACCAATCCAATCGTCATTATCTTTTAGTAAGGTAAGTGCACATCCAATATGTCCTCGATCAACTGCAATATAGAATAGCTACTACTGATACTTAACATCAACAACATATCATCTAATGAATCTCAATTGCCAACAACGTCAATCTCATCTCAAGACAAATCAGGCTCCAATATAAGGAACATAGATTCTGGATAACCTCTAACTCAAGATCAATCTAAATCACAACTCGACTAACCCAGTCATATCTGATATGTCCTCAAATACTCAACTAATAAAGTTAGGTCTAATTACTGATCATCATTCTATGTAAATAACATAAGTCCCTGGTCAATCCAAAGTCAACACAACCAACTCATGATTCCAATAATTCCATAATCATCAAGTTTCATTACACATCTAGTAATCTGATTCACTAATTGTTGTTCCAACATATAACCATAATCAGACACAGCTCTCTCACTCTAACAATCTAATCTGATTTCCAAATCCTCAAGGGTTCACACTTCTATTAAGATCAAACATGATATCCCAATATTCGGTGTCCAACATATCATAAACATGTATCTAAGTTCTAACATGATAAGTCAGGTCATTCCATCATATATCCATCTCAATTACCCTCATGCTACATCCTGATATGTCTACAACAATACTCTAGATACACATAGGACAAACATGAGGGTTCTAACAAGTATCAAGAATCATGCATATCATATTCCTATACATCCAACATGTAAAATAAACGGAAGATGACCGTCCACCTTCATACTCGGCGATCTCCACACATAAGCATATAATCTAAGTGTTCTACTCAACAATACATCACATATAAAATAATAGCTGCGATCACTTAATAAAAGAGAGGAGGAAGAGACACTCACATTGGGGAATCTGGTCATCGCCGGGCGAGTCGTCGTTACAGTCGCTGTGGTGCCGATCTTCGCTGTTGGACTGCATAGGGGGGTAGCCAGGGTACTGGAGAAGGCCTAGCTGCAAGCTGGAGGTCTCGCGCTCGCCGGAAGGGCCCGAAACTGTCGCTCGCTCGCTGTCTGCGCTGCTGGTCTGGATCTGGATCTGCTGTGCGCGTCGCCGGGTGAGTCGCTGCCGCGGTTGCCGTGATGCTGCTATTCGCTGTCAGACTGCATGGGAGGATAGCCAGGGTACTGGGGAAGACCTGGCTGCAAGCTGGGGATCTCGCGCTCGCCGGAAGGGCCTGGAATCGCCGCTCGCTCACTGCCTGTGCTGCTGGTCCGGATCTCACCAAACAAATCCAAAATGCTGTAACACGCAACCAATACATACAAATAATTATAAATACATGCTAAACACCCACACGTGCATACGAACATATACACGTACACGTACATATACACATATACAAGCATACACATACATACATACATGCATACTTAAATAAATGCCAACACATATTATTATAAGTACATACACTTAATTAAATGGCATACCCATCTACACAAATAAATAGGAACCCATGCATATAAATCATGCATACACATACATGGTTATACATAAACACATGCATGCATCCAAATTAATAAATATCTATTATTAACTATAAATATCTATACATATTAAATAATTCACATCCCATGCATGCACAATAATTCACCCACCAACATGCAAATATTTACACAACACACCAAGCATGTAAAAAGAACTCACAATATAATTTATGAAAAGGGAAATAATTAGAAAAGGGGGAAAAATTACTCACATAACTAGGTCCATTGCGGCACGCCGACGGAGGCTCCGACGGAGGCGTACGGGACCGCGGAGGGTGTCGTTGGATAGAGCAACTCGCCGTGAAGGGCGTGGGGTGCGTTCGCGCTCGCCGACGGCGATCTACGACATCCCGCGGAGGGCCGGAAAATGGCTCGGAGTAGGATTTGCCGCACATGAAATAAAACACACATGTGCAAATTAATTACATACACCTACACATAAAATTCCATGCATATCTAAACACTTACCACATGCACCAATTAAAACACATCTAATATATATTCAAACACATTTACATTGTACACAAAATGATTGAACACAAATGAGAGTGGGGGAGTAAGCAACTCACGCACCATGGTGTTATCCTCACATTGGGGGGTCTGTTGCATGTTGCTACGCGCGCCTGGTGCTGCAGAGGGCAGCCAAGGAAGGAAGGATGATGGCAGCCTGCTGATTCGTTACTCGGCCAAGGCTTGGGGGATGTCCTGCGTGGAGATCCTGGTCATGGCCTGAGGCAGGAAAGGATCCGGGGTCCTGCTGTTGTTGGCCTCGTCGCGGAGGAGTTCGCGGCTCCGGTGGAGATCGAACGAAGAGATCTGGCTAGAGATAGGATGCTGTTGCTGTTGGCGAAGGAGGTGGCTGGGCGTTGGAGATCTGTGCGCGACGGAGGGCTGCGCGGCAAGGATCTGAGGGGGGTGCTCGCCGGAGGAGAGGTCTCGGCTGTGGGTGGCTGTGCGGCAATGGGAAGGGGATCTCCGGTGGAGTCTTGTAGTGGAGGTGTTGTGGATCTAGGTGCGGCCAGAGATGAGGAGAGAGCGGGGTTGGCGGCTGGATTTGTTGGAGGGGCTGGGCGGCTGCGTGGGAGAAGTGGATTAATTAGGGTTTTAGGGATTAGGTTAGGATTAGAAGATAGGATTATATATTGGGCTATTGGGCTTAATGGGTATAGGGTATTGGAGTTTGGGTCTTTATGCATTAGATAATGGGTAGGATCATAGATGAAGGATACGGGTTAGATCCAAATAGATAAATGGGTAGGACCAAGGAATATAGCATGAATAGAAATCAAGGGAAAAGAAATAATGCAACTACTAAAAACAAATAATAATAATTTAATAGTAACAATAATAAATAATTAGTAATAATAATTAATCTTAAGGAAGCAACTAGTACTAATAATAACTATTAATAATAATAGAAATTAACAATAACATTAATAATCATAATGGTATAATAATAATAATAATAATAATCACTACCACTAATAATAATAATGAATAATAACCTTAATGAAATAATGGGAATAATAAATATGTAACAATTAATAATAATAATGGTAAATATAAAAATGATAGTAACAAGTAACTAAAAATGTTTATAGGAAATAATGGCAATAAATATATAAAGCCAAATTGTCATTTACTATCTCAAAAAAATAACTTGCATATTAATAATAATAATCACAGGAAAAATAATAAATTAAGTTGAGTAAATAAAAATATTCAGTAAATCAAAATAAATACTTTAAGAAAATAAAAATACTGTATTTCTAACTGGGGATCTTACATATCTGGGTCAAGCAGACTTCAACGACTTCATCTGGGAGATCCTCGTAAAGTTTGGCTGCCCTCGGATCTGGATGCTCAGCCAGGAAATCCGCCACCGCTTGTCCCTTCACAGCTTTTTGTGGTAAAAGTGCATTTCATATTGGGATAGCAATATGGCCCATTTGCCAGTCGGCCGTTTAACGATGAAGGCTTCGTCATGAGTAACCTCAAGGGGTTGACTTTTGATATGACATTTATAGTTTGGCCTACCAAATAGTGTCGCATTTTCTGAACAGCAAACACCAATGCCAAACATTCCTTCTCGATCGGGTTGTACAGGTGTTCGGCCCCGATCATTGTTCTACTCAAGTAGTAAATTGCTTGCTCTCGTCCTTGATCATCGTTCTGAGCTAGTAAAGCTCCTAAAGAATGATCCATTGCTCGGACGTATATCAGGAAAGGTTTTCCAGACACCGGAGCTGCAAGGACTGGCGGTTGTGTGAGGTACTGTTTAATTTCCTCAAATGCTTGCTGGCAAGCGTTGTCCCAAATGAACGAAATACCCTTCTTCATTAATTTGGTGAAAGGTTGGCATCTTCCAGAGAGATTTGAGATAAACTTTCGGATGTACGCCAATCGTCCTTGCAATCCCCTGAGCTGCTTGAGGTTTCTCGGAGGTTGCATCTCCTGGATAGCGCGAACCTTTTCCGGGTCCAAATGACTCCCCGTGGAGGTTACGACAAATCCTAGGAATTTGCCACTGGCCACCCCCAGGAAGGATTTGGTGGGGTTCATCTTCAACTGATGGGTCCGCATGATGTCGAAAACAACCTTTAAATCAGTTATATGATCACCTTTAGCGCGACTTTTTACTGCGATGTCGTCAAAATAGCATTCCACCGTTTTGCGCATGTGTTCGTGGAAAATGGCATTCATAGCCCTTTGATATGTCACCCCTGCATTCTTTAGTCCGAAGGGCATGACGGTGTAGCATTATACCCCCAGTGGTGTCCTGAAAGAGGTATGTTTTTCGTCGTCAGGATACATTTTGATTTGATTATATCCTGAAAATCCATCCATGAAGGACATTCGCTCGAATCCACACGTATTGTCAATCATGACATCTGTGATTGGCAGTGGGATTCGTCCTTGGGACAGGCCTCGTTTAGATCACGAAAATCAATGCAGATCCGGATCTTTCCGTTCTTTTTAGCAACGGGGACGATGTTGGCTACCCAATCAGGGTGTTGTTCTTCCCTAATGAAGCCAGAGTCTATAAGCTTTCTGACTTCTGATTGAATTGCCTCCATTACTTCTGGACGAAACCGTTGTTGTTGTTATTTGACAGGCTTTACGTCCGTATTAATGTTGAGGCGATGCATAGCCACTCGAGGATCAAGTCCAAGCATGTCCTCATAATTCCAGGCGAAGACATCTATATATTCTTGTACAAGAGATATCAGATCCTTTTTCTCAGAAGGTGACAGGCCTTCGCTTATAAAGATGGGCTTAGGATTAGCCTCATCTCCCAGATTGATCTGAACAACCTTATCTTCTGTGGGTGGCTCGCGCTGTTCAAAATGAGTATCCCAAAGAGCATTTAAGTGCTTGATCCAAGGATCTGTATCGGATTGGATCATTTCTTCATCTCCGTCTTCCAGGTGGCTTGTTGAAACCATATTTACTGAAAGTTCTCTGAAGATGTTGCCGACACTAATATCTGACTCCCACGATGACGTGCCCGATGAGTAATCATGGCCTAATGACTCTTCAGAGTCAGAGGCTGATGGGATCGGGGTTGACACATAGCCTAACCCCCTGCGAGTCGATGATAATAATCAGGGTTTTCCCTTTTGGCACAAAAGATCGGAGTAGTGTTCTCCTTCCTTTGCCGAAGTTCAACCCTGGACCGTTTGTCAGATCATACCCCATGCTTTTCATCATTCTGAGTGCATTTGGCTCATAATGACCGAACTGAAGGGGTTCCTTCTCGCTTTCTGATTCTTCACGGGGCATTGGTTCGGACTTAATTCGCCCGAAAAGAATCGGTTTTTGGCCTTTCCGTCTTGCTGGAACCATGAATATTGATTCTTGTGCATTACCGACATCTCGGTATATTTCGAAGGACGATTTCACTGGTACATGCAACAATGTCAAAGCATCCATTGCCGACCAGAGGTCATCATCCACTTCGGTACTAGTGTCTGACGGCACTGAATCAGAAGCGAACACAGAGAAATAAGCCAAATCTAATTCTTCATTAATATACCATCCGCCTACATCATCGGCGGTGTTATCAACATCGAGCTTATTAGTGCTCGTTACAAGTGGATCTAGTTCCCACATGCACTCTTCTTTTTCCGGCTCGGTGTCGGCTTCATTACCAGAGTCTGGCTCCTCTAGTTGCGGGATCTCGTCTGTTCCCACAGAGTCCTGATACAGAAGGGAATCTGTGAAATAATTCTCGACTCCCTTGAACGGATGCCTTTCGGCAATCAACATTCGTACCTTTTCACTTCCATCGATGTATTTCATGACTTGGTGGAGAGTGGGGGGAACGATAGAATTACGATGAATCCATGGTCGTCCCAGCAGCAGATTGTATGAAGTGTCGGCATCGATCACGTAGCATGTCACTTTCGACTTTAGGTCCCCATCTGGCATTTGAGCTTGATCTTCCCCATTGGACGGGTACCATTGGCATTGAACCCATAAATGGTAGTCTGGGTAGCGCTCAAACGGTGAGTAGGAACCCCTAGATGTTGCATGACCCGACGAGGCATAATGCTCAATGCGGACCCGGGATCCACCTGAATGCGGCTTACTTCAGATGAACCAATATACCCTGTGAAGTACAGGGGTCGATCATGTTTCCCTTTGACCTGCATATCATCCGCTGTGAAGGTGATGCAGGGAGCATTTTGGGAGGCATGGAGGCAATCCTCTACATCTTCCTCCTGTGGTCCAATCGGCACTTGGGTCATGAAAACCTCAGCATTAGCTAGGGCCTCTTGTAAAGCTTCTCTGGTTGACTTCGATAGCCTGAGGAGCTCGTAAAGAGTGATTCAGACCGGGATATTGGCCAGTTGAGTCAGGACGTCAAAGCGGTAAGGTGTTATGGATCCTTCCGCGATGTCTTTCGAGAGAACTTTGGAAAACGAAGCTCTTTCTGTTTCTCCACGGGTGGTTTTGTGGAGGGCTTGGCTGACTCTGTAGCGGGTTTTGGAGGAGTTGCCGCTATTTCGTCATACTTTTTCAGATATGACTGCCCCGAACGGGTTTCCGTCACAAGTTGGTTGGGTTCTGTGGCCAGAGCTATTGTTTCCTCTTCTGAATCAGTCAGTGAGGGAACATCAGTTTTCGCTTCCCGAGAAGAGGCGCATACCACATTACAGGATGAAGCTTTAGCTTTGCCTATGGACTTTCTACTGATCACAGTGGTCCATTGCTGGCCGTCCACAAGGTCGGGATGAACCCACATGACTTCTCCACGAGGTGTGGGAACAGGTACAAGGCCCTTCTCCTGCTGCTGGTGAGGGTCTATGTTGACCATTCTTAGCTCCCCTCTTGGGACAGGGACTACTCCAGGGGGTGTTGGAGGTTGTCTTCCAAACTGGAGAAATGACGTCATATTGGCTGTCACTTTCTTCTGCTCTGGACGGAGTTTTAATACCTCTGTGTCAATCAGAGCCTGAAGGATGTACTTGAAGACATAACAGCTCTTGGTGGGGTTGTCCCAGCATCCTGTGATACAAGCAGTAGTTGGGACTATCGATTTTACCGACTTCTTCAGGGCGTCTAGCTTTAGGAAGCTTCAGTCTGTTGCTCTTGTTAAGTAACTAAAATAGCGAGTCAACATGTTCGTCCTTGAAGGAATACTGCTTCTTGGCGCACGTTTGACTTGAAGAGCCACTTCCTTGACCGGTTGAGGTTTGACGGGGGATTTGGTCTCTGTCGCCAAGTTATCCTTCCTTTTCGCTTGGAGGGACGTATCCGGCGCACGCCTTGTTGACCTTTCAGGTCTGGGTTTGTTTTCTTCTGCCCTAACTCGGGCAACAATTTCTTCAGCCTGTTCACCTTGCTGGATCAATTGTTTCCTGGTGCGACTTTCGACAACTCCTATTTGGGCGAGGAGCGAAGTTTGCAGATTGTGGCGGCATGTTTCACCAGGGTGACCTGGGTCATACCGCTTGGACATCGGAGCGCTACATTCTAAAATCTTTCTACAAATGATTTGACGGACTCTCCCTTTTGCTGCTTTGTGGCCAAAAGAGTTGGCATGGTGACCTCCGAGTCATCTTCAAAGAAGCGCGTTAGGAAGAGCTTCTCCAAATCGCCCCAATTCTTTATGAAGCCCTCTGGGAGCTTCATGAACCATTCAAAGGCAAGCCCTTTTAGGGTGCCGATGAACAAGCGTGCCAGAATGGCATCATTATCTACCACATTCCCTGTTTGAGATTTGAAGTAGTAGATATGTTGGTTCGATGACCTTTACCATTAAATGCTTGGAGGGTCGGATCCTTGAACTTGGGAGGGTATGGAACAAAGGTCCCACTCAGTCGGATATGGCCGAACCACTCCTACTTCTTGAAGGCCTTTTCGATTAGTAAGGGCCTCAAGACATTGCTCTAATTGATTCATTCTTTTAGAATGAACATTTCCTTAGTCTTGGTCGTCTTTTCCCTACGACGAGGATTTAGACGAATCAGAAGTAGGTTGCCCCTTCTCCTCAATGTGTACAGAAGATGAGCTTTCTCCCTCTTTTCATTTGCCCTTAGACTTTTTAGAGGAGGCTTTGTCGGTTGATTTCCTCTTGTCTTCAAGCAACTGTGCCAGCATCTGCTTGAGGGAATCGATAGATTCTTGCTGAGCACGAATCATCTCGAATTGTTCCTTTTGGACCTGGGCTTGCTGCTCCAAGCGCCTAGCTGTCTCCTCAGGAGTGCTTGTCATGTATATAAAAGCCTCCTTCTCTATAGAAGAGTTTGAAGCCTGCGACTCTGCAATGGCGGAATGCGAGTCATTTATTTCAACACCCCGAGCCAGGACGTTATAGTTAATCAGGGGGATCGCTCCAGTCCGGGTGTGAGTGTGTCGGTACACTCCTTCCGGTTCGGTGTCAGACTCATCGGAGCTGACCACAGGTTGATTTTCCCTACTCCTGCTCGTCATGTTTGCAGTAAGCTCAGGATATTCAACATCAGAGAAAATCCTTCTCCTGTGGGAACGATTTCTTTTAGCTGATCGGGGAATCAGGGTCAGCTGTCTACCTAGGGACTGCTGGTTTGCACCTGAATTACAACGGCACTCAGAGAGCATTGTGATAAGCCGTTCACAGCAACATGACGAAGTGATTCGATTAGCACTTCTCTTCCTTGTCAAATAATCCCTTAGATCCGTGGGAGGGGGATCAAAGAGATTGGCCTTGCAATGCTGAGGACGGGAGGCATCTTTGCTTCGCACAGCTGAGTTGCAAGGTTCTGAGACGCAGTTCTTGCGTCGTAGCCTCGAAACGCGAGTCTGGCATCTCTGCTGATAAGAGACGCAGCTTTCGCGCTGCTGATTATCGCGTCTGAATAGAGACGCTTGAAGAATGCAGGGCTACTGGGCCCCGCGCCTAGAGGCGCGTGCCTCTTGTGCTTGACAAGGTGCGCGAGCTTCGCATTGGCGTCTGGGGAATGGGGCTTCAGAAGAGCCAACCTGGTGAACCTCACGTTTGGGCTGCCAAACGCGGACTTCACGTGTCGGATGCGGTGCAGAAGGGACGCTGGTCTCAACCTTGCGTTCTGCCTCTGTTGGACAATCAGTTGTTCCAACTTGTAGTTGACGCGTACGCCTCCTCTGCCGCTGTTCAGCGTTCCGGTTGCGTCGTGGAGGTTGAAGGGAACATCCGACGACCTGGTGCTGAGGAAGAGGATGGACTGGCTGGACACCAGAAAGGTTTACCATGCGGGTCTCCTGAGAGACGCTGGTGCAGGCGTTACGCATGATGCGATTAGCCACGACCTCCTTCACAGCAGCCGCGTCTGAGAGAATCTCAGAGCGAATTTCAGGGCAAATCCTCGTAGAAACCCTGCGGTAGGCCCGGGCCTTTGGGCTCTTGGAGCCGGAAGAAAGGAACTCTTCATACTTTACTTGGTCGAATTCTACGACGAGTGATTCAACCGTTTTCCCCTTGTAGATGACATCACCTTGCGCCACCACTTGCTCGTCAGTAACGAAAGTAGTCCCCAGCGGAGTCGCCATCTCTTGTTTGACGGGAGAATAACAGGTTCGTTGTAAAATTTCCTTGAATCAATTGAAAGATTACAATGGATTTACACTCAAATTACAAGAGAGGGAAGATGTTGAGACTTGAATCTCCCCTTTGTTTAATTCTGGGTTCTTTAGGTGGTGATGGAAAGTGAATCTTGTTTTCCGTTGACCGGGTGAACGTCAAGAACTTTTGGGGATCTTCTCTTTGGATGGTCGATGGAGTGACATAGCTCCGGTTGACCAGGAATCTCCAAGAGATTATAAGCAAGTTCAACCTGTACGCAGCAAGTTGTTTGAAGAGCTAGACTCTCTTTCTTTTTGGTGGAAGTCTCGGAGTTTGTATAGCTCACGAGCCAAGTTCCTCTTTAAAGAGTCTTTTTGAATCAACCGACCGACCCCTTCGCAATAGCAAGAGGGGTTATTTATAGAGGTTCCAGAGGTGAACGTGCCCCCTAAAAACGCTCCATAATAGGGGTTAACTTCCTTGTTATGTGGGCCGTGATTGACCCCATAACAAGGGCAGTTACAACTGAGACGCGGGTCTCGACTCCCGCATCTTGGTGCTGCAGTGACGCGGGTCTCGACCCTTACGCCTTGATGTTATGGAGACGCGGGTTTTGACCCTCGCGCATCGATGTTGTAGAGACGCGGGTTTCGACCCTCGCGCATTGATGTTGTAGAGACGCGGGTTTCGACCCTCGCGCATTGATGTTGTAGAGACGCGGGTTTCGACCCTCGCGCATTGATGCCGTAGAGACGCTAAGACGCGGGTTTAGATCCTCGTGTCTTGACGCTGTGGTGATGGCCATGATTAGTCTAGATTTTTTTTCTTTTACACTTCTTTTAGAAATAAATAAAATAAAAAAAACTTTTTGAAATAAGAGACAAAGTTTTGATCTATTTTTAAGAAAATTAAGATGTATCTTAGAAATTAAGAAAGCCTTAATTATGACATCTTAAACCTAGTTGAAATAATAGATCTTGTTTGAAATTATAGGCTAAGTAAAATTGGGGAGATATTTTTATCTTGAATTTTTTGCCTTAGAAAGTATGCACTTCACATTTACACATTTCTGGGATGGAAACAAAGACCAAAAAGGCCATAAAAAAAAAAAGAAAAAGAAAAAATATATATATATATAAATAAAACATCACTTATTAAGCTAGATAATTGTGCCTCAAGAAGCATGATTATTCACGCCTAACGGTGGTAAAGGAAATAAATAATCCCCTTTAGTTTCGTGGCCTTTTTCACTCGAGTCCTTAAACCCGATGCATGTTTTCTCATCTGGTGCCCTAAGACCAACTGGTTTGGGAGTCATCGGTTATAGGCTCGTTACAAGGGTGAACTAGAAAGCCTAAACTAAGGGAAGAAAAAAGAGAAAAAGAAAATAAATATATATAAATAAATGGCTTTATGGTTAGAGTTGAAATCCCAGAAATCTTCACTATCACAATGTGCATACTATCTAGGTTTTATGAAAGATAAAATATTCAATCCAATTTTGAATTCTTATCTTAATTGAAGACAAGATCTTGCATAGAGACTAAGTTTAAGAAAGAATAATTATAGGTGGACTTATGACCTTAGATCACTTATATTTTTGCAAAAATAGTTTGAAAACATGTCTCTCTTTCAAAATGCGTTTTCAAAACACTAACATTGTCTTCTTTCTTTATGGATTTTGTGGGTGCAATCCGCTGAAAACCCTCAGGAGACAACACTCCTCCTCTAGGGTAACCTAGAGGTTTAACGGCTTGTTGCACGTGCTCAGTGCAATCGCGTCACCTGCGAAAGTGGTGTAATAAAATTGGTAGTATAGTTTTCTTTCTTGTTTTGCTCGGGACGCGCAAAAGAATAAGTGTGGGGGTGTGATTAGTCTACAAATTCTGCATTATTATATCGCATTTCTCACAGTTTTTATGAATAAATAGTCGTCTAAATCGTGTTTTAGTCTTAATTGCAGGTAAATCCAAAGTCCAAGGGCAAAGATGGAAAAAGATGCTAATTCATCCCTATTTATGGTAATTAATCCCGCAATTTCTTGGAGGCCAAGTAAAGGATTTTCTAGAACATGCATTGTACCTAGACTCCTGAGCTGTCAGACGAATATTCGGGCGAAAGTACCAGAAAAGGGGTATATCTGGAAGCCGCTAGAAGTCAGACGAAGCTCCAGAAGAAATCCAGAGAATTAATTCTCTGGAATTGCCGCAAAACGCGGCAAAGGCGCGGCAATCTTGAAGAGCCACGCGTCGATTTTCGACGCGTGGCTCAGTCTCGTCTTCTGGATCCTTCGGAGCCCTATAAATAGCCCTGCAGAGAGCCAGACCGAGAGCAGACTGCGTTTTTAGGAGCAGATCTAGATTTTAGTGTAGTGTAGGTGAGTTTTCTTCATTTCTTTTATTTTCATTTCTTTTTCTTAGATCATTGTAGTAGGGCTGAGTGATTTCTAGAGAGAGATAGTGAGGGATTGATGTAATAGAGAGTGACACTCTATGTAAAGATGCCTCTTTTCTCTTTCATTGTAATCTCCTTCTCCTTCTACATGATTTCTAGCTAGTTTTTCTTTTCATGACAATCTAACTACTAACCACTAACCATCTAACCACTTACTTGATAATCCACATGAATCGGGTTGCCTCTACAAGGCCTTGTTCTTACAAGAGCCATTAATGGCCAAAGATGATGGATTCTAACATCTAACTTGCTAACTTGCTAACTTGCTAACCAAGCTAACTCTCTTATTTCATGCTCTTTTATTTCATGCTAGTAGTGTAATGAGTGATGCTTGTAATAGCTTGTTCTTGTTGCAATGTTTTGATTGTTATGAACCATCCATGAGCCATGCTTTGTATTGCTTCTTGAAGATAAGGATTGTGATGGCCGAGGATCAAAATGTGAGGCAACTATCTCGAAGAGGTTAGTATGGTTAGTGGAGTACTTAGTAGTTAGTAGCCATGAGTTTTCTTTTACCTTTGTTTTAGAAATCGTTTTCAAGTTCCTCTTCTTATTTTCTTATCGACGTTTTCATCGCTCTCCTCACCTACCACATGCTTGTTTTCATTTTCTTTTCTTTTTCATTCTTTCAACATAGAAGAATTGTTAACATCTGACGTGACTAGAGACTGTTAATGCTTCTAGCGCCTCCCTTCCCTGTGGATACGACCCGTTGAGCCAATGCTATAACGGAAGTATCGAGGGTATACTAAGCACATTGAGCTTTTCATTTGATTTCATAAATACACATTTTGAGTGCTTGTTTTTACCCCGATCAACGAGCTAGTCCGGGCACCGCAGCTGAAACACATACTCACCCATTCACATACTTATACACATGCATACATATACTACACACACAAACACACGTGTACACACATACACCAACATATATATACATACAATACACACGTACACATTCATTTATACACATATACAAAAACACTATACATATACACACTAATATATACATACACACACACATATACACTTACCCACACACCTGAACACACTCACGCACATATTATCACACAATAACCCATGCATACTCACACACCAATATATATTAACACACAAAATTAATACATAATTACACACAAATTATAAACAGAGAAGGAAAGAGATGACCTAAGAGAAGGAGGTGGGGACTCACGGACATGGCATGGGCTGGAGGTGCTCGGGGATCGCTGCGGGGGCGAGGAGATGGCGGACGATGACAGAGGCTTGCCGGAGGAGATCGGGCGGCTTCGGGGTGTTCCGGCAAAGGCCGACGAGAGGCGCAAGGGTGTGAGGCTCGGCCTGGGCTCGTGTTATGTGACCGGTTAATACCTAATATTTGATGTTGTGACTCTCACCGACATATTAGTTACCTGACCAAGACATGTATACATCGGTACTTGCCATGCTATACTTATCACTTGATATCTGACACCAGTATTTGCTATGCTATACTGGACATTTGATATCTGACACCGGTACTTGACATGCTATACTTAACACTTGATATATGACACCGGTACTTGACATGCTATATTTGACACATGATATCTGACACCGGTACTTGCCATGCTATATTTAACACATGATATCTGACACCGGTACTTGCATTCTATATTTGACACATGATATCTGACACCGGTACTTGCATGCTATACTTGACACTTGATATATGACACCGTTACTTGCCATGCTGTACTTGACACTTGATATATGACACCGGTACTTGCCATGCTATACTTGACACTTGATATCTGACACCGCTACTTGACATGTTATACTTGATACCTGATACCTGATACTTGATATCTGACACCGGTACTTGACATGTTATCACTTGACCTGATATTGTGACACCTGACTGGAAACTATTAAACCTGACACCTGTATTATATGGCATATTCATGATTATCATTTTTACAAGAACTTGGCATGATTATTACATTATTACCAGACATTTGGTACTCCTGTACTCCTGAACTCCTGTATCCCATGTACTCATATCCCCTGCACTGTTACTCTTGTTAATAGCATAGTCAGACCGGCGTCCGGTAGAGCATGCCTGGTGTCGGGATGACGAGGATGTATCCCACTATCGTGCTAGCATCCGACGGATCCTGAATGGAATCAAATGCCACACGGAGCAAAGTGCCATGCCACACACGTGGTGGGGGCCACCTCTTGAATCTGTGGGGGCCACATCTTGAATCTGTGGGGCTACCTCCTGAATCAACCCTAAGAACAAAGTGCCACATGGAGCAAAGTGCCATACCACACACGTGGTGGGGCTACCTCTTGAATCTGTGGGGGCCACCTCTTGAATTTGTAGGGCTACTTCCTCCCTCTTGTCTGTGCCACCTGGTGTTAGCGTGATAAGCATTCTCAGTACCTATTAACACACACACACACATACCTGTACAATAATTACTCCTGGAGCACGTGTTATTTGGTCTCTCCCCTATTCAAATAATGGTACCCACGTATCGGAGTTCAGATGAGTTCTACTGGAAGTGCGGGCTCCAGCGTGAACTGTCGGTGTTGTGGGACGCCGGCAGGAAAGGGACAAGAATAATATAAGAATGTAACACCCAAATAGTAATAATATTAGGAACGTGCGATATTTGGTCTCTCCTTTGTTCGGTTCCTGGTACTCACATATCAGACCCAGATAAGTTCTACAAAGTGCGAGCTCTAGTATGGACTATCAGTGATGTAAGACGCTGGTAAGGAGGCGATTGAAATATCAAATGGTACTGATAATTATTATTGGATAAATTAAAATGCAACACCTTTATATTCTTCAATTATAGTGTTATGCCCTAAGTTGATACCCTACTTTATGATATATGATGATTATTCCAGACACACTGTAGTTCTGTTACTCTAAAGGCAACTCAAGTTGTATAAACTCAGACGATGGCGACATAAGATATGTGGTATATAGATGAGGGTTTACTTGCTTGGATTATCCCCTTGACGTATCAGTTCCGTGAATTCATAATCTGAGCTTGTACACCTAGTTTTGTCTATACTTCTATTTATCGCATGTTTATCTTATTTGCCGTATGATTATATGTACCTATGCTCTTCATACTGCCTTCTATGCATGCTTTCAGTTTCAGATTCATCGATCTACATGATTTTCTGTCATTCCTTTATGTTACTTGTTATTGCTTGTACCTGTATGCCTGGACCACAACACTTGATTATGTATATGTGTGTCTGTTATGCACGCCATTTGGCTTTATTATACGTACTCGCAGGATTGCATCTGATAGCCCTGGATTCTCATGTCCAGATCCTAGAGACCGGACCTTGATAGCCTTACTGCAGCTGATTGGAGTACGCAACAGATCCTTCCATGACGATCGGAGTGCAGCAGAAGCTTGGATCACCGACGTAGCTCTCCCTCTCAGTTACTCACTTGTTTGGTTCTCGAGACCCCTTTTGCTGCTCGTGAGCACCTCTCAGCTTTTGTATATCTCTTCATGTATTTTACTTTTGTATTTTCTGGTGATGTAATATACTTGTAATATTGTACGACTTTCTGCGATAACCATGTACTTGTACTTTATGTTGGAATGTATATTACCACTGTGCTTTCGCACTCTGATTCTTGCCTGTACTGATGCTTAGCGTATATACGTGAGGCCATTTCTGACCTACGTATATACGTCGCAGTGACGTCTCCGTATCCGCAGAATCAGGGCGTTACAGGTTCTCTCTCTTTAGTGTAGGTTAGTGTAAGTGTTCTTCTTTCTTTTTTTTCTTTTTATTTTCATTTCATTTTTAGATCATGTATTAGGGCTGAGAGATTTAGAGAGAGAAAGAGAGATATTGATGCAATAGATGGTGACAATCTATGTAAAGGTGTCTCTTTTATTCTCCATTATAATCTTCTTTATCTTCTACATGATGCTTAGCTAACTTTTTTTCTCATGACAATCTAACTACTAGCCAATAACTATCTAACCACTTACTTGATAATTCACATGAATCTAATAGCCTCTACAAGGTCTTGCTCTTGTAAGAGCCATTGATGGCTCAGATGATGGGTTCTAACATTATAACATTTCTAACATCTAACCTACTAACTTGCTAACTTGTAATGTCTTCTTTATTTCATGCTTTCCTTTAACCGATTTTGATGTTTAATAGTAGCTTGCAACTTGTTGTGTGGTATGAATGTGCAATCTTACGAGCCATACTTTGTATCGTCTCTTGAAGCCAAGGACTAGTGATGGCCAAGGATCCATGTGAGGCAAACTATCATTAGAGGTTCGCATAGTTAGTGGAGCAATTAGTAGTTAGTAGCTATGAGTTTTCTTTTATCTTATATTAAAAATCAAATTCAAACCCTTTTATCATTTTCTTCATTGTTTTCCCCAACTTCTTAATTCATCTTTGTTCCATCTTCTTCTTGTTTTCAAAACCATTTCTCTTTATTTGCATATCGCCGTTTCATCGTCTTCTTCATCTATCACTTTCTGCATTTCCTTTCTTTTATTTTCTTTTTCTTATTCTTTTAACAAAGAAGAATTATTAACATACGACGTGAATATAAACTGTTAATGCTTCTATTGCCTCCCGTCCCTATGGATTCGACCCATTGAGCTAATGCCATAACGGAAGTAATCGAGGGAACATTATCACACACATAATTTCATTGATTTCATACATTTTTGAGTACTAGTTTCGCCCCGATCAAATTTTTGGCGCCGTTGCCAGGGACGGGAATGGTTTTGATTTCACGTTTTTGTTAACATTTTCTTTTCTATTTTGGTGTGCAGGTTAATTTTTACAGGAACTTTATATTGTAGAACACTCATTAGCATTGTAGCTTCCTGCTCTTGAAAGCAGGGATCTAGCCTCCTAATAAACGCCGCACAAACACGACTTTAGCCGCGATTCCGCAGCAATTTTGTGGCAGACCTTTTTCTTCTTTTGATGGGATGTGCATATTATAATAGCTAGTGGATCTATACTATTACTTTCCTGCTTTGATGCCTACACACTGTAATAATTAAAGAACTAAAATACGACATTTGGATGCTTTAAAATGGTTTAGACATTTGCATTTAGGCATGTGTCAATTCAATTCCAATATACTGTATTTTGTTCTATTATTGTGATATGGACTGAGGTGTACATATGACATTGCATAAAGCATAGGACAAACACATGGGTGAATTATTCGCTTTGTATTATATTCTTGCCTATATTGCACACTTGTACGAATTGAACTTAAGGGCATTACCCAATACAATATAAGGTGGGGATTTCATCACCCTTCCTTAACCCAAAAACTACCTCCTCACTCACACAATCTAAGCCCTAATAAAAATTGATAGACGTAATTAAGGCCCGTTGCTTATGCACAAATACCTCCCACCATATTTTCTCCCTACCTGGCCGCTTAGCTTGTGATTGGATTCATACAATAACCTCCCCCGGGTAATTGCCCAGTTAGGAGTCGTCTAGGTCTAGGTCAACCTTAATATAGGCTTGGTTTTAATTTTTGTTTCTTTTGTTTGTTTGTTTATTTTTTCTTTCTTATTTGTGTTTATTTGTGATATGGAATTCAACAACAATAATTTTTTCAATTCTAATTTGAATCTATACTTCACATCAAGCTCATTGTCGAATAGCTCCAACCCAGCTTTGAAAAATATAAACCAACCAAATAATCTAGATTGGATATATTCGACTCAATATAACCCATACCGCTTATCAGATGACCAAAATTTTCAAAATAATTTCAACTCTTCACAGAGTCGATGGGGATTCACCTCTCCCGAGTCAAGTTTTCAACCTCCTTATCCACCGTGTCCACAATTTTCACAATATTTATTTCCCAACTTTGCTTCCTATACTCCTTTTCTAGACCCACCAATTGAAGAAACATCTAAGTTAGAAAAGAGTATAAAAGTCAACCTACAAGAGGCTAAGCGACAATTTTACAAATATTGGCCTCCCCAATTTCATAATATTTTCAAGAGTCTTACTCAGTCCCACCTCTTCAAAATGATCAAAATCTATCTTGGAATTGACTGAGGAACTCTTGTGTGAGTCTTAGCGACAATCTCAAAACTTGTTAGACTCACAATCTTCATAATTTTTCCAAAACCAAGATTCCTACACTCCTTTTCTTGAACATCCACTTGAAGAAACATCATATCTAGAAAAGAGTATAGAAATCTTGCAGGAGTCTGCACTACAATTTTAAAAATCTTCTACCCAGTCTATCAATAGGTTGGAAACACAATTGAGTCAATTGGTTAGCATTTATAGGAATGAGAAAACTTTATCTTACCAACTTTTGAACAATTCAGATATCTCTAACTCTATTAATTTGACCTAGGACTCATGTTGTTTGGAAACCAAGATTCAATTTCAACACACCTAATTGAACTTGATCAACATCAAAATTTGAGAACCATGTTGATATTTTGACAAGTATCTCTTTCCTGAAATTGAACTTGAGCATATTATGATCCTGAACCTCAACTTAGTAATTCAGTTTCACTTCTTGATTCAATGTTGACTCCGTATCTTTACCTCACTTCAATTCTTTTTCTGAGTTAACATTGGATCCTGTACTAATCTATTGTGAAAATGAATCACCAATCTTTTATGATCAACAAATTGAACTTGACCAGTTTCATACTTTTGAATGTCCCATTGACAAATTGGCAAGTTTTCCTTTCAAAGAAATTAAACTTAGACAAGAATGTGACTCTGAGCCTCAAATTGTGATCCAGTTTAAATTCCTGAATCAATATCGATTCCTATTTTGTGACCGATTTGAGCAAAATTTTAGAGTCAGTCTTGATTCCCATACCTGTCATTCTTGAACTTGAAACACCAGTCTTAGGAAGTCACATTTCGTTGTGAGAAAATGAATGTGGATTAGAATTTTAACTTCTTAATTTGGACCTACTTCCTGAACCAATCTCGACTCCAGAACCTTTACTAGACTTAAGTCAAATTCCTGTGTCAGTAGTCGTTCCTATACTTCTTGAGTCCAAATTAATCATTCCATCTTTCCATACAACATTTTGGGACAAGGGTGTTGATAATAATGACTCTGAAATTATTTTCAAAATTTAGAAATTATATAGGGTAAAATTCTTAATAAAAATCATTCATATATACATCATTTTAGTGGGTTGTATTGAAGAGGTCATTGGTGGGTTCCTTCGGATACCACATTCTTTGGATTGGGTCGCATTTCGTCGACCAATCAGATCGTCACCGGAACTACCACCTTGAGGTGATTTTTCCTTCCCTCTCTATTTGTTTCATGCATACATTCATGACGCATTGAGAAAAATACATGAGATAAGTGTGGGGGAGGGTCTACTAACATTGAGTTTTTAGATTTTCTTTCTTTTTTCATTTATTTTAGGATATTCTTAGAAATTTCCCTTTTGTATAGGATTTTTCCTTTCTTTAAAAACTTTTTGAAATAAGAGACAAAGTTTTGATCTATTTTTAAGAAAATTCAGATGATCTTAGAAATTATGGAAGCCTTAATTATGACATTTTAAACCTAGTCAAAATAATGGATCTTATTTAAGATTATAGGCTAAGTAAGATAAATTGGAGAGATAATTTTATCTTGAATTTTTTGCTTTAGATAGTATGCACTTCACACTTACACATTATGGGATGGAAATAAAGAGCTAAAATGCTATAAAGAAAAAAATAAATAAGAAGAAAAAATATACGATATATATGAAGAAAAAATCACTTATTAAGCTGGTAACTAAGCCTCAAGAAGCATAATTATTCACGCTTAATGGTGGTCAAAAAACAAATAATCCCCCTTAGTTTGTGGCTTTGTTTACTCGAGTCTTTAAACCCGAGGGATATTTTCTCATCTGGTGCCCTAAGACCGTCTGGCCTGGGAGTCATCGGTTAAAGGCTCACTACCCAGGTAAACTAGAAAGAATAATAAAACTATGGGAAGAAAATAATAATAATAATAAATAAATAAAGAAATAAATGGCTTGATGGTTAGAGTTGAAATCCCAGAAATTTTCACTATCACGAAGTGTATATATCTAAGTTTTATGAAGGAAAAAATATTCGATCCAATTTGAATTCTTACCTTAATTGATGGCAAGATCTTGCATATAGACTAAGTTTAAGGAAGAATATTTTTTGGTGGACTTATGATATTATATCGCTTATATTTTTGCAAAAATATTTTGAAAACTTGTCTCTATTTCAATATGCGTTTTTAAAAAATACTAACATTTATTTTCTTTCTTTATGAATTTTGTGGGTGCAATCCACTAAAAATTCTTAGGAGACAAAACTTCTCCTCTAGGGGAAACCTAGAGGTTTTATGGCTTGTTGTACATACTCAGTGTAATCGCGTCACCTGTGAAAGTGGTGTAATAATATTTGTAGTATAATTTTCTTTTTCATGTTTGCTCTGGACAAGTAAAAGATAAGTGTGGGGGTGTGATTAGTCTACAGTTTTGTATTATTATATCGCATTTTCTTACTGATTTATGAATAAAATGTCGATCAAAACCCTATTTGGTCTCTCCTGTAGATAATCAAGACAAGGAGGGCAAAAGGATAATAAGAGCTTAATTAAACTCATTTTCGGGTAATTAAATCTGGAATTCTTGGAGGTCAAGTAAGGGAGCTTCTAAAAGTTGCATTGAACCTAGACCCTTGCACACGTCAGACAAATATCCGAATAAAAATAACTGAATCTGAGCACATCTGGAACCTCCTTTCGCCTATAAATAGTTCTGCAGAGACCCAATGGTGGGCCCACGCGTCAATTTTTGACGCGTGGCCTCGTCTCGTCTTCTGGAACCTTCTTTCGCCTATAAATAGTCCTGCAGAGACCCGAAACGGAAGCAGATTGAGAAATATGCTAGGTTTTCGCTCTTTAGTGTAGGTTTGTGTAAGTGTTCTTCTTTTCTTTTTTATTTTCATTTCATTTTTAGATCATGTATTAGGACTGAGAGATTCAGAGAGAGAAAGAGAGAGATTGATGTAATAGATGGTGACAATCTATGTAAAGGTGTCTCCTTTATTCTCCATTGTAATCTTCTCCATCTTCTATATGATGCTTAGCTAATTTTTCTTCTCATGACAATCTAAACTACTAACCAATAACCATCTAACCACTTACTTGATAATCCACATGAATCTAATAGCCTCTACAAGGCCTTGCTCTTGCAAGAACCATTGATGGCTCATGATGATGGGTTCTAACATTCTAACATTTCTAACATCTAACCCGTTAACTTGCTAACTTGTAATGTCTTCTTTATTTCATGCTCACCTTTAACCGATTTTGATGATTTAATAGTAGCTTGCAACTTGTTGTATGGTATGGATGTGTTGTTTGAATGTAGAAGAACAATCTTATGAGCCATACTTTGTATCGTTTCTTGAAGCCAAGGACTAGTGATGGCCAAGGATCCATGTGAGATAACTATCACTAAGAGGTTAGCATGGTTAATGGAGAAATTAGTAGTTAGTAGCCATGAGTTTTCTTTAATCTTATTTTAAAAATCAAATTCAATCCTTTTATCATTTTCTTCATTATTTTCACCAACTTCTTAATTCATCTTATTACATCTTCTTTTTGTTTTCAAAACTATTTCTCTTTATTTTCATATCGCCGTTTCATCACCTTCTTCATATATCACTTTCTGAATTTCTTTTCTTTTATTTTCTTTTAACAGAGAAGAATTGTTAACATACGACGTGAACATAAACTGTTAATGCTTCTATCGCCTCCGTCCCTATGGATTCGACCCGTTGAGCCAATGCTATACGGAAGTATCGAGAAAATATTAGCACACACATAATTTCATTGATTTTATAATACACATTTTCGATTGTGGGTTCGCCCCGATCAATGACCCCCTTGAGGTAACTCTGAATTCGAGCTTGATGAAGATGTAGACATGCCATATGATGAGCTTGCATTATTTTGTCAACAACTTCTTAAAAAATATGAATTGTTAAAAGTAGAAAATAAAAGTTTAAAAAAATGAAAATAATTTGGTTTTAAAAGAAAAGGATTCTTTTAGAAATAAATTTGAAATTGTTTTTAAAGAAAATAAATCTTTGAAAAATCAAGTAGCTTTGATTTCTAAAGAAAAAGGTTTTGTTCTAAAGGAAAATGAAACTTTGAAAAAGAAAATTATTTTGGTTGAAAAAGAAAAGAAAATTATTTTCAAAGATAATAACTCTAAAAAGAAAAATAATTTTGTTTCTCATGCTCATGTTTCTTCTTCTAAAATTAATGCTGATATTTGTATCTTGAAGAAGAGCATTGTTCGTTTGGGTCCACTTGGACAATGTGTATTTAATCACTCTAAATTGGAATCTATATTTCGCAAGAAACAAGTTTCACACATTCATGCACATACCTCATGGCATACATCACATGTGCACGATGATCACACCATACTCATATGCATGTTAGAGTGTACAAATGTATACATTATGGCCGCAAAGGCCATCTTGCAAGATTTTGCTTTGATAGATTTAATTTTATAAATTTTGCAAATAAAAATATTTGGGTTCCCTATAATACTAACCCTCATGGACCCAAAAAGAAGAAATGGGTACCAAAATCTCCACTTCTTGTGGTTGAAGCAGGTTTAGGCTCTCACAAAACGTGAGAGGGTTAGTGCCTTGGTGGTGGATGCATGTGGAGATTAGTGGATATACCCAATTGATGCATCAGTATCAAAGAAGTTTGGTGGGAGGACCACCATAGTTTGAAGACTTAGAGAATAGTTCATATGGTTTGGTAACTATCTCTAAACTCTTATTTTTGTTTACATATTTTTTATCATTAACTGTTAGAATGTTTTGATTTTAATGCTCATTATATTAAATGCAATTTTATTATACATGTGATATACATAGATAGTCTCTGAGATATACTCATGTTCATATGAATTCATATTTTTGTATTCTCACTATTGTTTAACTACTATGTATATACTAGTTCTAAAACACATACATTTAGCCTAATGATCATGTTTGATTTATGCTTCAAGTGGTGATTACCTGTTTAGATGTAGTTTTCGTTAAAACTTTTGTTTATACTTGTACAAGTAGTAAGCTACACTTGATTATTATGTGTTTGTTCTTCATTGCTCATTAGTACTCATTACATATACTTATATAACCTAGTTTTGATGATTCTTACATTTATACTTATTTTTCCTATTTTTATACATGTTTATTCATGTATATGTTATTTTTGTCTAAAACTAATAGATATACATGTATATCCTTGAGTCACTTGCGTTCATGCAAAATTCTATTATGGACTTGTTTATGTTTGAGATATGTATGTATACTTTTAGTTTGACAAAACATACATATACCTTAAAGCTTGTTTAATTTTGATGAAAAATTTAGTTTTGATGATTTTCATATTTTTTGTTAAAAGAATTTCTTGTTTGTTCTGAGCCCTATTGATTTATTTCTTGAATTTGTTGTTCACATGATTCTTGTACACTCACTGTTTGTTTACTCATGACTTTGTTTCATGAGCACATTTTTGAGATTTATAGATTTTGAGTGATAACTCTTGTGTGATATACATGCTTCATGGATATATATTAGTTTTATTTCTTGCTTGAAAGTTTCGTACTAGTTTTCAAAATTATTATAAAACTACTTTCATTATTCTTTAATATGGTAGTGTTTTTTTTTCAAATTATGCTAAAATAATTTTCAAAACATATTTTTGAAAACTCCTACCTTTCAAAGGGTGGTTGATTGGGTGACCATGCCTTGTGTGCCATAATGACTATTTCTTTTATCATGTGCATGAAAAGGGCGAATTGATATGAGTTATACACATGATCTTCATGTTATTTCACTTTGTATATCATACTTGTTGTCTATATTTGTATGCTTCAAATTTTAAGTGTTATTTTATTTTCATACATACATATATATGATTTGTTCTGCTAAGATTAAAAATATTAACTCTTTATAGTACAAATTATTTCGTGATAATCTTGATTTAGTTCTTAATGACAATTATTTTTCAATTGGTATCATATACAAGCTTATGCACTATTTCCAAAAGGGAAAGGGTTCTTTAAAAACTTAAAATGATTTCACATTATTTATGTTTTCCTACAAGTGGCATTCATGTTGATGGTTACCTATAAAATAATGTTTATATTTACCTACAAGTGGTTTATTAACATTTGCTTTGCCACCTACTAGTGGTATATTAAAATTTATTTGATTGAAAATTTTATTTTAAAAAGGTTTTTAAAATTTATTTGATATGTATTGCCTATATGCAAGGAAAGCTTAACATCTCATCTATATATGGATTCATGATGAGTGTTTCTCACATATTGAGGAGCTTGACCTATCTTCTTTATATGATACACGTGTGCAGGGGGGCTTAACATCTGCACTTATACATTATATATTATGCTTTATATGGGTTAGGATCTAGTCATTTCTTCTCTATGTAATGCATATATGTAGAGGGAGCTAACTTAACGTCTCTCCTCTTCATGAGTGTATATCACATATGCATCTTTCTTGCTTATTTGTCTTCACCCCTTTATTGATGAGTGACTAAAAGGGGGAGAAGAATTTAGAGAGTTTATATATACATGTTATGTGTTTTTTATGCATATATGTTTGTTTAGTTTATGAGCCTTCATTGAATATCTTTATTATTTATCGCTATGCATGAGTTAAGGGGGAGCTTCTATGAAGCTTATTTTTAATCCATGCATATATAACTTCATGAGTTTTGTCATTATCAAAAAGGGGAGATTGTTAGCCCAAAGGTCCATCACTCTAGTTTTGATGATGATTAACTCATGTAGTTATAGTACTAATAATCTTGTGTTTATATAGTTTCAGATATTTGATCAAGATCTTAGTCGGTGTTTAGCTTAAACAAAATATTCGAATTCAACTTTTGAAGTTAGCACGTGTTGATTCGCGAGCTCATGCATCAAGATCGTATCAAGTACTCAAGAGAAATCTAGCTCGTTGAATCAAGATTTGGACCAAGTCAAGAAGGAGAAGAAGATTTTCAAGAGAAGATTTTCAAGACTTGTGTCATGTTTGTAAGTGTTAAGATTTATGCTTTAGATAAAATATTAAGGATAGATTAGTTGTGGATTTCTCAAGTTCATACACACACACAAATTTATACGTGTTTTGATTCTTGAAAAATACCGTTTTGGTTTGAGCTTCAAAGAAGATATATTTATGTTTCATGAATAGAGTTCATCAAAACAAGTTTACATGTTTTATATGTATATTGGATTTCATCTATATTCATTGTTAGTTTAAATATTTAGAAAAACTTAGTTTGATGTTTCTAGTTCATACTTTAAGTTTTGTATTTATCAAAACTTTATTTAGAGCTTAATTGTCAAAAACATAGATATTTTATCTTATATGTGCATTGGATCATATTCATACAGACTATGCTTCAAATGAGTTTTAAATATCTTATTTTTGTATTTGAACAAGTTTTGAAAAAATCATTTTTCAAATTGAAGGTTAATTTTGAAAAATACAGTTTTTAGTTTAAGGCTAAAATTCTTTATCGCAAAAATAGTTCAATATGTTTATAATATGTGTTGATTTTTGATCACACATATTTGTAATTCAAAGTATTTCAATGAACTTATTTTTGTGGATTTTTATGTATTTTAAATAAAATTTTAGGGTTTCAAACCGAGTTTTAATCCCTAAACAACACTGATCTGGGCTTCTGGCGGTCGACCGACCGGTCGATTGAGCCAAAAGTCGGTCAATAGAGTAGTCGACTGATGTGCACAGAAACATGCATAGAGCCTGGCTTGACAGCCGTTCAGTGGGCGGTCGACTGATCTAGAGAGTTTACTCTCTGGATCTGGCCCCGGTCGTCCGAGCGGTCGACCAGCCAGAGAGCAATGCTCTCTGGTTCTGGCCTCGGTCAAACAAGCGGTTAACCTGGCAGTTGATCAACTGGTCAACCGACAGGTCTGTTTGGCCAGAAAACTGAGCCAACGGCTAGTTTTCTGAACCCTATAAAAGGGGTTCTCTTGGCCAGTTTTGAACAAGATTTTGGAGAAGTTTTAGAGATAGTTTTTCTCATCTCTCTTAGAGTTTTTCTCCACATATTTTTGGGCTAAAACTTCCATATCAAAAGGGGAGTTTTTAAAGAGTGTTTTTAAAGAGATTTCTTGAGTTTTTCACCACTCAACCTACCTTGTTTTCTCACACAAACTTGAGCTTTCCATTGCAATATTTATCCTCTAAGGACCTTTTGTTGTGAGAGTGTTTTTGGTGATCAAAATGTAGAGATCACCAAGTTTTCATCTTTGTATTTGAGGAGGCGAACTTGTGGGTTTGTGCTGTGATGAGTTCTTGTGGGAGCTCGGTGTAGAGGTGCAGTCTCAGCAAGCTAGTGTGCAAGCATGTGTTGTATTGTGGGAACAAGTGAGGGGCTTGTGAGTCCAAGAGTTTTAGTGTGAACTTTTTGTAGGTGTTGCGGCACCGGGTGATCTTGCGGGATCATTATAGTGAAAATCCTTTATAGTGTTGAAGGCGGGGGACGTAGAGTAAGTGTGCTCGAACCTTGAAAGAAATCTCCCGTATTTGTGATTGCTTATCTCTCTCTCTCTCTCTCACACACACACACTTGTGTTTTATATCTTGCATATGCTTATTGCTCATATCTTCTATATGCCTGATATTACCTTATACTAAATTGATATATATGTTTGGGATTGTTTGCTCACACTTGTATCCAACCAAGAGAGCCATAGTGGCACCTCAACTCTTAATCTAGAGGAACCTTGAGGAGATAATCCAGAGCCCTTCACCAAAAATTCGGCTACACTCTTGTATTATACTTTGTGTGTTTGCTTAATATTTTTTAGATTGCATAATTAGTTTTTAATTTCGCATTAGTTTGCAATAGATTATCTTGTCAACTATTCACCCCCTATAGGTGATTACAATAGATTGTTATGATTTATAAATATATATATATATATTAAAAATTCTCTAATTAAGCTGGGTATTTGTACCTCATGAAGCATAAGTACTCATGCCTAAAAGTGGTCTATATAATAAACAAAATCCTTAATTTTTTTGTCCTTATTTGCTCGAGTCCTTAAATCCTTGGGGTGTTTTCTCACCCGGTGCTCTAAGATCGTTCGGTTTGGGAGTCATCGATTAAAGGCTCGTTATATAGGTAGATTAGAAAGCCTAATAGAGCTAAGAAATAATACCACTCAAAAAATATATATTAAAATTAGGCATAAGAGTTAGAGTTAAAGAATCCCGAGTAAAAAATTTCACTGTCACAAAAGTGCATATGACTTAGGATAAAATAATAGACTAGATGAGAAATATAGTTTGACTCTTTATCTTGATTGATAACAAGTTTTTGAATAGAGACTAAGTTTAGGAATGAAAAATTAAATTTTCCTATAACTTATAGATTACTTAAAATTTTATAATAATACTTCAAATATTTTCTCTTTTTCAAAATGATTTTCGAAAATACTAACACTTTGTTCCTCTTTCTTTATGGATATTGTAGGGGTAATTCACTGAAAATTCTCACGAGATAAAACTCATCCTCTTGGGATAACCTAGAGGTATAACGGCTTGTTGCACTTGCTAAGTGCAAAAGTGATTCCTACGAAAGTGAGTTAGACTAGGTTAGCTTTGTTTTACTTTTTATTTATTTTGCTTGAGAACGAGCAAAAGATGTGTGTGGAGGTGTGAACGGTCACTTTTATTGCATATTTATCATCAAATTCTCATATTTATTGTATAATAAACTCTGTTATTTAATTATCTTTTTGTCTAATTATTTGTAGGACCTTTACTAAATAAGAGGGAAGAGAAAATGAGCCAAAAAGCCCACTAAAACTCAGATTAAATCAAAATCAAAGATTAGGGCAAATATTCAGATGAAGATCAGAGTAAATCAGAGAGATAGCACCAAATGAAAATTGGTTTAATTTTTATTTTTATGAATCTACTTCGGTTAGCTGAAGATCAACATTGATATCATCAAATCTAGTGCTCAAATTGAGAAACCAATAAAATAAATGTACGAAACAACAAAACCTGGAGATCCCCGGGTATGGCTGATCGAGCCAACCTGCACACAGAAAAAAATATTGAAGTTTAGAACAGTGCTGCGTCCTCAATGCTGTCGTATAGCTTAGGGCTAACAGATCTCGTGATCCACAGGGAGGGACAGCGATGGACGCTTTGTGTAAGTTTCTTCTTTTAATTTATCAAAACTAGTTAATACTTATCTTCTAAGTTTTATAAAAAATAAAAATTTAAAATAAGTTAACGAAAAGGTGATAGAAGAAGAGTTGTGTGTTGCTTTGATTATAAAAGAAAGGAAAGAAAAAGAGAGAAAGAAAAGAGAAGTGTGATTCTAAACTAATGAAAGGAAAGAAACACACGAAGAGTGCTTAACTCTCCCATTGAATCTTTGTAAAGACTTACCTTAGCATGAAATAAAATAAAGTAAAGTAGATAGAAAGAATGACTAGAAAGCAGTGCTTGGCTAGATTGAGTACCATGAAGAAAGGTAGAAAACTCCATTGATTGTCGCCTTCAATATAAGTCTCTTGAGAAAAGATTAAAAAGTGTCACTCTAGATATAACTCTTCCTCTTTTCTAATCATGTAACTCTCTCTAACTTAAAATAAAATAAAAGTTACATTGAAAAAGAAAAAAACCTAAACTAAACTAAATTAAAGCTTTCTCTAGAGTGGTGCCCCTCTACCTTTGAGGTGTGAGGTATTTATAGGAGAAGTATAGAAGGATAGGCTCTGTACGAAGATAAGGAGAGCGCCAAGTATTTATAGGAGAAGTATAGAAGGATAGGGTACGTACGAAGATAAGGAGAGGTGGCGCTTCCCCAGATTTCATCATCAGGTTGCGAAAATGTGGCTTTTGCCACATTTTCGCGACAAGATCCTGGCCATTGGACCAGGATTTGAGTGTGTGTGTCTCTCCACTTGTCTTCTATACTTTTATCCGCTTGGATTTTGAATTTTTGCTCTAAATTTGATGATCCATCCTATTATCATCAGCGAAATTGATAGGGTCTTCAGAAAATCTGTTTTTCCTTGAATTATGATGATATTATCTCATCTGATATACCCGATCTTCAGATAAAATTACTTGTAGAACCTCTAGATTTGAATCGATCCCCGTTGATTTGAACTTTTAGATTCTTGGATAGGACTCATGCTTATCTTCTCTCTAGCATGCCCTGCATGAATTTGGACACTAAGACAAGTGAGTTATAGGATTATTATAGAATAAATATAGGAATGCAATAACAATTATGCAATATATGTGTCCAAAACACACCCTCACACTTATCTATTGCTCGTTCTCGTGCAAAACACGATCGCACTAAGTATATGCTATAAGCTTTTAAACTTCTAAGTTACCCTAGAGGAGGAGTTGTAGTCTCCTGAGGGTTTTCAGCAGATTACACCCATAAAATCCTTAACAAAAAGAAATAAATTCTTAGTATTTTAAAAATTTATTTTGAAAAGAAAAGAAATATTTAAAGTATTTTGAAAAAATTAAGCAATCTATAAGTTTTTGGGTTATCAAAACCATTCATTCTTAAACTTAGTCTTTATTCAAAAACTTGTTATCAATTAAGGTAAGGAGTCAAAATGTATTTCTCATCTAATTTATTATTTTACCCTAAGTCATATGCATCTTTGTGACATGAATATTTTGACTATGGGTTTTTCAACTCTAACTCTTATTCCTTATTTTACATTTTATTCTGACGTTAATATCCCTTAACTCTATTAGGCTTTCTAGTTTACCCATGTAACGAGCCTTAGTCGGTGACTCCTGAATCGGATGGTATTAGGGCACTGGGAAAAAACATCCCTAGGACTTAAGGACTCGAGCAAACAAGGCCACAAAACTAAAAGTTTTTATTTATAATATGGATCACTTTTAGGCGTTGAATATTTATGCTTTATGAGGTACAAATACCCAGCTTAATCAGAGGATTTTAGATATATACATTTTTCTTTTTTTAAAGGCATAAAAATCTTTGTTTTTGAACCCTAAGTGTGCAAGTGTATAAAGTATGCATATTTCATCAAGGTAAAATCAAGACTAAATTACTTTTTTAATTTTTTCCTAACCCTAGAATTTAAAACTAATAATCTTATTTTGACCAAGAATAAGAAATTTTAATTATGATTTTCCTATTCCTTAAAATTAACTTAATTTCCTACCAAAAATAGGTCACAATTTTATTCCTCTTTTCAAAAAGTTTTTAAAAGAAAAGAAAATATTAAATTTTTTTAAATAAAAAGAAGACCTAAACCTATATTATGTTAGAATCTTCCCCACACTTAGCTCATGCATTGCCTTCAATGTATGAATGAAATGCAATAATTCATGAAAAAGGTGAAAGGGAAGGAAAATTGTCGCCTTAAGGTGATGGTTCAGTGGTGGTCTCATTGGGCCAAGCATTTCTACCAAATCTAGATACTGTGAATTTTCATGAAACTCACCTTTCATGACATCTTTTCTATTATCATTTTTATACTCCCTAATATGGATAGGATCATGCAAGATTCTAGCATGAATTTTTTCCCAATTATATAACCAAACTTGGGATATCATCACGGAGTCATATTGATCTAAATCTTGGTCCAATAATGAAATGTGATTTTGTGGAATGGATGATTTGGGCTCAACAATGAATGGAATAGGAACCGACACTGTCTCGGGAATAAAACTAAATTCAAGTTTAGATTCGAGAGTCGGAGTTGGTTCATGAGTTTAGTCCAAATCATAGAATTAAAATTCACATTCATTTCCCAATAATGAAATGTAATTATCCAAAATAGGTGATTCATGTTCAAGTTCTATAGGGAAAGGAATCAATGTTGGCTTCGAAATTGGGTCCAAATCGGATAAGAATACCAGAATCATCATATATTCAAAAAGTAAACTGAATCACAAGATTGAGATTGGTGTCACATTCATATTCAATTCAATCTCATTGAAATGAAAACTTGCCAATTTGCCAATGGGTTTGTATTGGTCAAGTTTAAAGTTTTCTGGTGAAATTGCTCTTGGTATAGTCTCCAAGATACCATGATTCTTTGTCAATATGGCTAGGAGAATCAAGAATGATTGAAAATGTGTTAGGTAGAGTTTCCTCATTCCTATTATTAATTGTGTTGACCAAATGATTCACTTTTGCTTCTAGCCTATTGATAGATTGAGTGACATTATTTCTGGACTGAATCAGGTCTTCCATACTCTTTTCTAAGTCAATATGTTCTTCTTGTTGTGGTGGGACTTGGAAATTAAAGTAAGGATCTTGGATTTTGGAATTATTTAGGAGAATTGAGTCCGCTATGATTTGTACTTGTCGTGTGGACTCAAGGAAGGCTTCGAAACTCTTTTCTAAGAAGATTTTTCTTCTATAAGTTGATCTTGATATGGAGTATATAAAGCTATTTGTTGGTAAAATGTTGATAGTAAGACTCGGGAGAGTTGTATCCCCACTGACTCAATGAAGAGTGGTGATGATCATCCCAATCTTGTTCATGATACTAGGGTATATATTGATTCAGATAAGATCAATCTGGCATACTTTGTTGGTTAAAGTTATATAATATCGGTTGGTAATATCCGAATTGAAAGAGATTTGGGTGAAGTTTGGATCATTATATGCATTGAAAAAATTATAATTGTAATCCATATCACAAAAAAAACAAGAACAAACAAATAAACAAACAAAAAAAATAAAAATCTAGCTTAAGTTCGGGTAGACCTTTAGACCTAGACGACTCCTAACTGTTGATTATCCATAGGAGGTGTATTGCAGAAACTTGACCAGAAGTTAATCGGACAGATAGGGTCAAGACCAATGGAAAGTATCCGTGCCTAAGCAACGGCCTAATTATGCCAAACCACTAGCCTTCGGGGTTTCGCCTCTCAATCTCCAACCTTTGACACCGATTTGGCAAGAGTCAACTTCTAATAACTTCTCCCTTAGGCCAATCCCTATTTGAGTCTAAGATCAATCCCTATTTGAGTTCGAGATGTTCCTAGGGCCAACATCTACTCAATTTTAAGTTAAGCTGGGTTAGTGAGCGAGGAGATGATTTGTGGACTAAGGAAGGGTAATGCCTTCCCTACCTTATCTTATTTAAGGATATGCCCTTAATTTTTTTAGTGCAATATACAAGTATAAAGTATAAGGTAACACGCGAGCAATATAAATCACATAAAATATATTTTCTAAACTATATGCAATGCACACATATCTTTGCTCCAGCACTCTTTAATAGTAATGTAAAAGGTAAACGAATTAGATATGTGCCCTAAGATGCAAGAATCTAAACATTTTTTAGCATTTACAAAGCAACCACGTTACTGTTGAGGTTAGAAACATGTACAGAGTGAGTTAAATAGATAAACTAATAACTGCAGAAAGCTAATCTCTGAAAATCAAGCAACCAATAAGAAACATTAATTAGTAGTTCACCATAGTTGTTGGCTCTTATGCTCTACCTTCTTGGACCGAGGCACAGAGTAGAAATATAACCACTGTAGCTCATAGTTTTCTGAAATTAGCCCTTGTGCACCAAATTATAGAAGAAAAAGGGATTAATTCGTTAAAGTAAATCAAAAAAAAAAAAAACTTACTGTCCCTCTCTGACAACGGCGCCAAAATTTTGATCGAGCCAACCTGCACCAAGAAAAAATATAGAAGTGTATAATAGTGCTAGGCCCTCAATGCTACTGTGTAGCCTAGAGCTAACGGGTCGTGATCCATAGGGAGGGACAGCGATGGAAGCTTTGTGTAAATTTCTTCTTTTAATTACTAAAACTAGTTAATACTTATCTTCTCAGCTTTATGAAAAGAAAATAAAAATTTTAATTTAAGCTAAGAAGAATGTGGTAGAAGAAGAGTTATGTTGTTGCTTTAATTACAAAAGAAAGGAAAGAAAAAGCGATAAAGAAAACAAAAGTGTGATTCAAAACTAATGAATGGAATGAAATATAAGAAAAGTGCCTACCTCTACCATTGAATCTTAATAAAGACTTACCTCAGCTTGAAATAAAGTAAAGTAGATAGAAAGAATGACTTGAAAGCGGTGCTTGGCTAGATTGAATATAATGAAGAAAGGTAAAAAACTCCATTGATTATCACCTTCAATATATGTCTCTTGAAAAAGGATTATAATAGTGTCACTCTACATAAAACTCTTCTTCTCTTTTAATCATGTAACTCTCTCTAACTTAAAATAAAATAAAAATTACATTAAAAAAGAAAAGAAAAACCTAAACTAAACTAAACTAAAGCACTTTCTAGAGTAATGCCCTTCTGCCTTCGAGGTGTGAGGTATTATAGGAGAAGTATAGGAGGATAGGACGCGTACAAAGATAGGGGAGCTGGCGCTCCCCAGATTTCATCATCAGCCTGTGAAAACATGACTTTTGCCACGTTTCCATCGCCAGATCCTAGCTATTAGGCTAGGATCTGGGTGCGTGCGTCCAGCCACTTGTCCTCTATCCTTTTATCCACTTAAATCTTGAATTTTTGCCTGAATTTGATGATCCATCCCATTATCTTCAGCGAAATCGATAGGATCTTCAAACAATCCATTTTTCTCTTGAATTATAATGATATTATCTCATCTGATATACCCAGTCTTCAGATAAGATTACTTGTAGAACTTCTGGGTTTGAATCGATCCTCGTTGATTTGAACTTTTGGATTCAATTGGATAGGATTAATGCTTATCATCTTTCTATCATACCCTGCATGAATTTGAACATTAAGACATGTGAGTTGTAGGAATTATTACAGAATAAAAATAGGAATACAATAACAATTATGCAATATATGTATTCAAACAGTAGCCACCTGGCCACACCCAGGCCGCGGAACTGTGCCAATACTGCGGATCCGCGACAATTTATATATATATATTTAGGAGAGCATTTACTCCCTCTATCTTCAGACTCTCTCCCCCATTACGTTTTTATTATAAATACTTGCAAATTCAGAGCGAGAGGAAACAATTCAGCAGAAAGCATAGGCTTGGATATTCTTTAGTTTGTAACTTAGGATTTTTATTTTCTTTTGATGTAATTATTCATTTTATTCATTTAACTGAGATGAGAGAAGAGTTTCATGTGAGAATGAAAGTGAAACTTATACTGAGGGTGACACTGGTGTAAGTTGGTTTTTTTTCCTTTCATTTTTACTTTATTAAATTTAAGTTACATTCTATGTTCTTCTTCTTCTCTTACTCTTTTTCTATCAGGTTTTGATGATAATCCAAATGAAACATATTGCATCGAGCCTGTCTTGCCATTGCAAGTGCCCTTGATGGTTTATGGTGATGGGTAACTATTTCTATTTTTTTTTTTCTTGCATTTGAATTCATAGTTTAAGTCTAGGAATGGAGAAGATCCTATTTGTCATGCTTTGCTCGCCTTCAAGATGAGGTAAGTTTTTGCCAAGGATTCAAGATAAGTCATCAATTGAAAGAGATAAGTAAGTACTTTTAGGTTTTCTTCTTTCTTTTAATTATTTAGTGTAGAAACACACATATCAACAATTTCTTTTACTCACCCTATTTCTTCGTTTAACTTTATTTTATATTTTTCGAAAACACCATATCCTCCAATCTACCACTTTCTTCTTAACTTAACCATGATTTATTTATCTTTTCTTTACAAGAACAAAAGAGGAATTTTTAACCATCTTTAGTAAACTAAAAGAAACTTACGACACTCTTTCATCACAAGTCCCACCTAGCGGATCATGACCCGTATAGCCACTTGTTATCACCGTAGTATTGTGCACCTTGCACTATCTATTCTTAAATTCTAAAATTCTGTATTTTCTATGCTGGTAAAATCTCAATCCATATACCTTGATGGTCTCCAGAGTTGGTCAGCCACCTATACGAGTCTTTAACCTGACCGTGACCCTTTGAGGAATGTCCTGAAAGATGGGGCTCGCCCACATTAAATGCTCGAAGCCAGCCTATAATGGGATATACCCTGATGGCCGCCCGAGCAGGTTAACTGATTAGTCTCTAACTTTGCATAATTTTCATCACATTCTCACATTTATTGATAATAAATTCTGTTAGTAATACCTTACTTGCTTGATCCTAGGTTCATGGTGTGCAAATGAAGAAGAAGACCTAAATCACCATTTAATTGGTGATTAAAGGCCTATTAAAGATAGCCATTGACTTAGAGGAGCTGATTCGTCAAAACTAGGGGCTGCAAAACCAAAACTGGACACAGGGTCTGACAGGGGACAGACGGGACCGCGCGCGGCTCGAAGCGCTGCGCGCGCCGGCCATTAAATGGCCGCGCGCGCGCGCGCTGCTTCGGGCCAGGGTTTGTCCCCTGGCCCCCCTCTTCCCTGGTGGCTATAAATACCCCCCCTGGGGTTTCAAATCAAAGATATACAGAGTTTAGGGTAGATTTTCATTCCATGTTGTAGTTTAGTTTAGGTTAGGATAGTTCTTCTTCTCCCTCTTTGTATTTTCCATTTATAGATCTTGTAATAGGGAGAGAGAGTGGTTCATGCTTGGAATGCAAGAGTGCTTGTAATAGAAGGTGACAATTTATGAAAGGTGCTCTCTTTACCTCTCTATATTTTCTTCTCTCTAATCTCTTTTACATGTGTAGCTAGTCTTTTCTCTCATGGCAACTAACTACTAACCACCAACTTGCTAACTTCTTTTATAATAATCCACATGAATCTAATAGCCTCGTTTTGGCCTTGCTCTTGCAAGAGCCATTGATGGCTCATGATGATGGATCTAACTCTAACTTCTTAACTCTCTAACAAGCTAACATTACTTTATTTCATGCTTGCTCTTATTGGGTTTTGATGATTTAAGTGTAATTTGTACTTGTTTTGTTGAGTTGGGTTATGAAGAGTTACATATGGGTCATGTTTTGTAAAGCTCTTGAACCAAGGACTAGTGATTGTCAAGGATACATGTGAGGCAACTATCACTAAGAGGTTAGCGTGTTGGTGGACTCATTAGTAGATAGTAGCCGTGAGTTTTCTTTCTCTTTCACTTGTTTTAGAAAATACAACAAAAACTACAAACATATTCTTTCTATGTTTCCCACTTCTTCGTATTTCACCGTATCTCTCTTTTCATTCTTTTCTTTCTTTTCTTTTCATTCTTTAAAACTTTGAAGAATCGTTAACACACACGTGAACATACCGTGTAAGCTTCTATCGCCTCCCGTCCTTGTGAATTCGACTCGTTTTAGCCTCTATGCTATAACGGAAGTATCGAGGAAGCCAAAGCACACACACTTTAAATATCCATTTCAAAACATACACTTTTGTGCTCGGTTTTCCCCCGATCAAATTTTGGCGCCGTTGCCGGGGATGGGAACGGTTTGATTTCATGTTCTTGTTAACCTTTCTTCTTTGTTTTTGGTGTGCAGGTTAAAGTTTTAGCATTGCAGAAGTCCACACTTGCTCAAGTGTGGTCGGGTAATTCTTGTATATTCTTATTTCCTGCTGCTAATTTTTTTTATTACATGTACACTGTAAATAATATTAAGAATAAAATACGGTAATTGGATGCTTTAAAACGGTTTAGACATTTGCATCTAGGGACGAGTCAATTTTCATTCCAATATACTGTATTTTGTTCTTATGTTGTTGTGATATTGATAGGAGGTGTACATATTGCATAGCATATAGTTAGGACAAATATTTCAGTGATTTACTCGCTTTTTGTGTTCATCTTATCTATATTGCACACTTGCACAAATTAAACTTAAGGGCAAAACCCAATATAACATAAAGTGGGGAAGTTATTACCCTCCCTTGGCCCAAAAATCACCTCCCCACTCACACAACCCAAGCCTAATAAAAATTGCTAGACGTTGGCCCCTAGGGACATCTCGGACTCATTTAAGAGATTGACCTAAGGGGGAAGTTGTTAGAAGTTGACTCTTGTCAAATCGGTGTCTAAGGTTGGGGATTGAGAGGCGAAACCTCGAAGAACAGTGGTTTGGCATAATTAGGCCCGTTGCTCCGGCACGGATACCTCCCACTGATCTTGCCCCTACCTGGCCGATTAACTTGTGGTCAGCTTCCGACAATAGACCCCCCTGGACAGTCTAACCAGTTAGGAGTCATCTAGGTCTAAGTCAACCCTAGCCTAGGCTTGTTTTCTTTTTTTTTTGTTTGTTTGTTTGTTGGTTTGTTTGTTTTTCTTTTTTGTAAATTGTGATATGGATTTCAATAACAACGATTCTTTCAATCCTAACATGAATCCATATTTCACTCCGACCTCATTAGACTCGGATAACTCCAACCCGGCTATGTACAACATGAACCAACCATATATGTCGAGTTGGGATTATCCGACTCAATATGACCTTATCCTCAATCATATTACTATAATCTTCAAAATAATTTCAACTCTTCACAGAGTTCATGGGGATTCACCTCCCCCGAGTCAAATTTTCAACCATCTTGTCCACAATTTTTACAATATTCATTCCCCAATTTTGATTCATATACTCCTTTTCCTGAACCACCAATTGAAGAAAAATCATCATTGGAAAGGAGTATGGAAGAGTCCCTACAATAAATACAAAATTTTCTCAATTCACAATCCTTCCCATGTCAAACTCCACATACTCCTTTTCTAGAGGATCCAATTGAAGAAGAATCGAAACTAGAAAAGCATTTGGAAGTCTTTTGTGAAAGAATGCAAAACATGTTGGACTCATCCTTTCAACCAAATTTTCAAGAGTCATACTCATCTTTTCTAGTCTCACCAATTCAAAATGAACAAACTTCAATACTGGACTTGAGTATGGGACCCTTGTGTGAGTCTGAGCAGCAACCGCAAAATCCGATGGACTCACAATTTTATCACAATTTCCAAAATCAACTTCCATACTCATCTTTTCAAGAAAAATCAATTACAAAAAGTATGAAAGACATGATTCAGACTCAACATTCTGTTACCCTGTCTGTCAGAAGGTTAGACTCAATAATGAGCGATCTGATCAATGAGAGCGAGGAAAATCTTTCTTGTCAACCATTGACCAATTCTTATATCCCTAACTCTACTGATTGGACCTTTGAATCATGTCATTTTGGAAATCCAGCTTCAATTTCAGAACATACATTTGAACTTGACCACGCTCCAAGTTATGAAAATCACCTGGACATTCTGGTAAGTTATCCCTTTCCTGAAATTGAAACCGAACCTGACTGTGATCCTGAACCTCATGTTAGTAATTCCATTTCGCTTTTTAATTCAATAACGACTCCGGTATCTTTACCAGATTTTTTCTCTATTCCGGAGTCAACATTGAATCCTGTACCAGTACACCGTGAAATAGAATCACCAATCTCTAATGATCACACTTCATTGTTGGGGAAAGTGTGGTGAACATCAATTCTTTGGTTTGGACCCTATTTTTGAACCAATTTCGACTCTCATTGTTGACTCTCGACTTGATCTGAGTCAACTTCTCGAGTCAGTATCGGTTTTTATTCCTGACCCCTTTAAGTCCAAATCCATCATTTTCAAAAAGCACACTTCATTGTTGGACAAGAATGTTGACAAAAATGACTCAGTAATTATTTTTAAAATTGGAAATTTGATGGGGATAAAATTTCAATAAGACCATTCAATCAATCATTCTTTTATTGGGTCAAGTTAGAGAGATCATTGGTGCGTTTCTACACGATCCACAATATCTTAATTGGGTAGCAACGCTTGGCCCAGTCAGACCACCACCAGAGCCACCCCCTTGAGGTAATCTTCCTTCCCTCTCCATTTGTTTCATGTATTTACACATTCACGATGCATTGAGGACCATGCATGAGATAAGTGTGGGGGAGGGTTTACTAACATAGTTAGCTTTATATTTTCTTTCTTTTACACTTCTTTTTACCTAAAAAAAAACTTTTATATAAAAACTTTTCTTTTCTTTTTACAAAACTTTTTGAAACAAGAGAAATAGTTTTTGATTTATTTTAAGAAAATTAAGATTATCTTAGGAATTAGGAAGACCTAAAATTATGAAATTTTAAGCCGAGTCAAAATAATAGATCTTGTTTAAATTTTAAGATAAGAAAATAAGATTGAAAAGATAATTTGATCTTGAATTTTTTGCCTTAGATTTATGCACTCTACACTTACACAATTCTTGGGATTGAAAAAAAGACTAAAAATGCCATAAAAAATATATATTCTAAAAAAAAATTATAAATAAAAACCACCTATTGAATTTAGGTAATTATGCCTCAGGAAGCATGATTATTCACACCTAAAACGGTGGACCAAAAAAAAAAAATAATCCCCTTTAGTTTTGTGGCCTTGTTTACTCGAGTCTTAAGTCCGAGGGATGTTTTCTCATCTGGTGCCCTAAGACCATCTGGTTTGGGAGTCACCGGCTAAAGGCTCACTACGGGTAAATAAGAAAGCCTAAGAAAACTAAGGGAAGAAAAAGAAAAAAAATATATATATAATAATATAAATAAATGGCATGAAAGCTTGAGTCGATATCCCAAAAATCTTCACAGTTCACAAAGTGCATATTTTCCTAAGAGTTTTATGAAAGATCAAAGAGTCAATTCAATTTTAAATTCTTACATTTAATTTATAACAAGATTTTTTACATTTTGACTTAGTTTAAGAAAGAACAATTTTTGGTTAACCTATGACCTTGGATCACTTATATTTTCGTAAAACTACTTCACCACTTTTCTCTATTTCAAAAAGCGTTTTCAAAATACTAACATTTGATTTCTTTTTTTATGGATTTTGTGGGTGTAATCCGCTGAAAACTCTCAGGAGACAAAACTCCTCCTCTAAGGGGAACTTAGAGGTTTAACGGCTTGTTGCACATGCTCAGTGCAATCGCGTCACCTGCGAAAGTGGTGTAATAATTCCTTAGTTTTTGTTTTGCTTGGGACGAGCAAAAGATAAGTGTGGGGGTGTGATTAGTCTCTAACTTTGCATAATTTTCATCACATTCTCACATTTATTTGATAATAAATTCTGTTAATAATATCTTGCTTGCTTGATCCTAGGTTCATGGTGTGCAAATGAAGAAGAAGACCTAAATCACCATTTAATTGGTGATTAAAGGCCTATTAAAGATAGCCATTGACCTAGAGGAGCTGATTCGTCAAAAACTAGGGGCTGCAAAACCAAAACTGGACACAGGGCCTGACAGGGGACAGACGGGACCGCGCGCAGCTCGAAGCGCTACGTGCCGCGGCCATTCAGCGCGCGGCCATTGAATGGCCGCGGCGCGCGCGCCGCTTCGGGCCAGGGTTTGTCCCCTGGCCCCCCTCTTCCCTGATGACTATAAATACCCCCCCTGGGGTTCAGATCAAAGATATACAGAGTTTAGGGTAGATTTTCATTCCATGTTGTAGTTTAGTTTAGGTTAGGATAGTTCTTCTTTTCCCTCTTTGTATTTTCTATTTTGTAGATCTTGTAATAGGGAGAGAGAGTGGTTCATGCTTGGAATGCAAGAGTGCTTGTAATAGAAGGTGACAATTTATGAAAGGTGCTCTATTTACCTCTCTATGTTTTCTTCTCTCTAATTTCTTTTACATGTGTAACTAGTCTTTTCTCTCATGGCAACTAACTACTAACCACCAACTTGCTAACTTCTTTTATGATAATCCACATGAATCTAATAGCCTCGTTTTGGCCTTGCTCTTGCAAGAGCCATTGATGGCTCATGATGACGGATCTAACTCTAACTTCTTAACTCTCTAACAAGCTAACATTACTTTATTTCATGCTTGCTCTTATTGGGTTTTGATGATTAAGTGTAGCTTGCACTTGTTTTGTTGAGTTGGGTTGTGAAGAGTTACATATGGGTCATGTTTTATAAAGCTCTTGAACCAAGGACTAGTGATTGCCAAGGATACATGTGAGGCAACTATCACTAAGAGGTTAGCGTGTTGGTGGAGTCATTAGTAGTTAATAGCCGTGAGTTTTCTTTCTCTTTCACTTGTTTTAGAAAATACAACAAAAACTACAAACATATTCTTTTCTATGTTTCCCACTTCTTCGTATTTCACCATATCTCTCTTTCATTCTTTTCTTTCTTTTCTTTTCATTCTTTAAAACTTTGAAGAATCGTGAACATACCGTGTAAGATTCTATCACCTCCCGTCCTTGTGGATTCGACTCGTTTTAGCCTCTATGCTATAACGGAAGTATCGAGGAAGCCAAAGCACACACACTTTAAATATCCATTTCAAAACATACACTTTTTGTGCTCGGTTTTCCCCCGATCATCAACCACCTTTACGGGTCTTCATCCTGATAGTGGCCCTTTGAGGACTCTCCAGAGAAATGATGGCTCGCCCACATTCGATGCTCGAAGCCAGCCTATAATGGGATATGCCCTGATGACCGTCCGAGCAGGTCAACTACCTATATGGGTCATCACCTGACAGCGACCCTTCGGGGAGTCTCCTGAAAGATAGGGGCTCACCCATGTTGGATGTTTGGAGCCAACCTATAAGGGATAAACCTTGATTGTCGCCCGAGCAGGTCAGCAGCCTATACAGGTCTTAACCATGACGACGACCGTTCAGGGAGCCTTCTGAAAGATGGGAACTCGCCCATGTTGAATGCTCGAAGCCAGCAAATAAGGGGATATACCTTGTTGCCGCCCGAGCCGGTCAACTGCCTATATGGGTTTTCACCCTGACTGTGATCCTTCGGGGAGTCTCCAGAGAGATGAGGACTCGCCCACATTTGATGCATGAGCCAGCCTATAATGGAACATACCATGATAGTTATCCTATCAGGTCAACCACTTAGATGAGTTGTCACCCTAACGACGACCCTTCGGGGAGTCTCCTGAAAAAGGAAACTTATCTACATTGATTGCTCGGAGTAAGCCTCTAATGGGACCTACCCTGATGACCATCGGAGTGAGTCAACAATCTACCCGGGTCATTCTCTGACGATTGACATGGAAACACAACTTCAAAGCAAAGGGCTTCCCCACTCAGGTATGGGGAGGAAAGTTGAAGGAGGGTATTGTAAAATTTTCTTGAATCAATAAAAAGTACAACAATTCTAAATTTCAACTATAAGAGAGAGAAGACACTCAAGCTCAGATCTTCTCTATGTTTAAGGCTGGGTTCTTTGTATAGCAGTGGAAAGTGAATCTTGTTTTCCGTTACCCGGGTGAATGTCAAGCTCTTCTGGAGCTCTTCTCCTTAGATCACAGACGGAGTTGCAAAACTCCTATCAATGAAATTTCAAAGAGACCTAGGCAAAAACTTGAACTCAGCAAGTTTATGTTGAAGAATTGGACTCTTTTCAAAGTTAATCTTCCTCAGCTAAAAATTCTGACCCCTCTTGAATAGCAAACTGAGTATTTATCGGGGTTCCAGGGGTAAAACTGTCCCCTAAAAACCCTTCATGATGGAGATTAACTCCCCTCATTACGTGAGCAATACTTGACCCAGTAATGAGAGTAGTTATAACTGAGATGCAGGCCTCCTTGTAGTTGAAACGTGGGCTTAAGCTCTGCCTTTAGCCATTGAGGTAATGCTGGACGCAGGCCTTGAGCTCCGCGTTTGGGCACCGTGGTGGTGTTGCAACGCGAGCCTTAAACTCTGCATTTCCTCATTGACGTGATATTAGATGTGTGCCTCGAGCTTCACGTCTGAGATGCAGGCTTTAAGCTCTATGTTTTAGCACTAAAGTGGTGCTAAGACGTGGCTTCATGCCCTGCGTCTTAACACTGGAGGGATGCTGGGGCGTAGGCTTTGAGCCTTGCATCTTGGCATTGCACGAGTGGCTTTGATTAGCATCGCATTTGAAGTATGGACTCTATTATCTGTTGACTTGTCTTTAGTAATTTTTAGACGATCTACAGAACCCCCTTCAAAGTTTTTGAAACTCCACGGTTTACTGGGATGGTTTTGGAAACACTTTGGACTTTTATTTTGGTAGCAAGTTCTTAAGACTGGACTGGCAGTCTTCTGAGATACTTTGAGCTCGATCCTGTCTAGATTTTGGTCTTCATAAGTATACTATTAAACTCTTTGAAGCTACCAAAGACGATCTTTGTGAGTGTCCAGATACACAGTCCGGACCTCATTGGTACTCTGAGCTGGTTGTCGGTGTACTGTTGAACCGTGAGAGATTGCCAACTACTTTTTCCAGTATACTGTTGAACTGATTGTAGAAGCAGAGACTAAGCATAAGTCTTGTAGATGCGAAGGTCATGTTGCCTTGGGAACACGAACCTCGTCTGAAGTAGAAATGCGACTCTCATTCATTGAAGAGACGCGAATATCGAGTGGAGATGAGACTCTTGCTTTGTTGAAGAGATTCGGCTCTGTTAAAGTTAAGATGCAGCTCTCTTATTTTACCCAGATATGAGCTTGAGAATACTAAAGTTATGCAGTCTTTGAAGTGGAGATGCCATTCTTATTTTGTTGAAGTGACGCAGACTTCGAAGTGGAGACGCAGACTTCTCCTTACTGAAGAGACGCGTCTCTGTTAAACACGAGACTTGTGTTCTGGGTGTGTTGCCATGTGTCTAGTGGAACTGAAGAGACATTTTTCTCCTTAAACACAAGATTCGCGTTCTGGGCATTCTGCCACACGTCAGGCGATAATCGGTCTCGAGATACGGGCTGTGTATCCTGACCGATCACCGTGTCTATAAAAAGACAGCAGTTTTTCAAGAGTTATATACTCTTTCTTCTTTATTGAACTTTACGTCCAGAGTTTTAAGAACATAGAAAAGCTTCAAACGTTTTCCTCTTTGTCTCCATTTTCTCTAGAGAATTCATAATAAAAAATGGCCTCAAAGACCAGGCTTGTGGCTTCATTCTCGAATGCTATCGCTCCAAAGGTTCAGATGGGTAGTTCCTCTACGTAGGAGACCCCCATTTCAGGTAATAAGACCGACTGAATTGGCTTTCGCCATTAAAGAACTCGAAGAGTTATCTTAACTCTTAAGCTTCTTTTGAGTTGAACCGCCAACGCTAGGCTCATGCCCGTGTTTGATTTTCAGATGCAACTCTTGCACTGGTAGGAAAGACGCGGATTTAATGACCTCCGTGTCTTCACTTTATCAGCTTGAGCCTGTGTCTGTTTGTTGAACGCGGGTTTCACTGAGCCTTACGTTTGATCCCAACACTTAGAGAATTTTTTAAGTAGTGGAATTCAAACGCGGACTTTATGTGGACCTCACATCTCTGAGGTTTGATGCGGTTCTCATTGAGTCTAGTGTCTGATTTCAATACTTAGAAAATTTTTTAAGTTGTGGAGTTTCAGAAACGGACTTCATGTGAACCTCGTATCTCTGAGGCTAGACGCGGGTCTTACTGAGCTCTGTGTTTCAGTCTTTAGGCACGGTTCTGAGGGGAACCTTGCATCTGAGCTTTAACACTTGACAATTTTATGTTGCTGATTGTTGTGTTTTCCTTTTGCTGTGCGGTACTCTTCAAACCTTCTGTTCAAAAAGTGTTACTTTGGATATGTAGGTGGAGCCAATCCTAATCTTATGTTCGTGCTCTAAGAAACTGCTTCAGTGTTTCATCTAAAATCAAGGGAGTGTCGGGACAGGCTCAGTAAACCTAGCATGCTGACCTTCTGGGAGATCATGACTAATGGACGGTTCGAGTCTGACACCCGTATCGCACTAGAAAAACCCGACTTCTTTTTCAGTGATGCCATTGCTGAAGGCGACAGGATCCTGTATGATTGAGACTAAAAATGGCCTCGCCAAATCAGGGACAGGAGGTTCTTTCTTCCCAACATGGAGAGGATCTACCCTTGGCGTATCTGCAGCATATGTCGCAATGATGCACAATGGAGTGGGACCTCTCTAAGTCTATCTCCGGTGTGTCTCTCAGAAAATTGGGTGCGAATGAAGCTTACGCCACCTGTCATGGGAGAGATGTATTTGGGCTACATGCCAGACTGGTCAGGACTGAGTACCTGATAGGGAAAACCTCTTAATTAGCCGTCACCTTCATCAACCAATTCCTAAAGGTGAGGGGTGACTTTCTTATCGACTTTCGTCCGCTCGCGTGGGTTCACTCTTCAGATAAGTCAAGGGCGGGCAAAATTGTGGACTTTGTTCTCACAGAGCTCGAGGACTCTTGAAGCAGGCGAGATTGTACCAGGCTGTTAGGGCCATTTAATATGGCACTCGCATAGCTCCTACCACTTTTACGGTGTCTTGAAGCGTTATAATCCCCAAACGGGCATGTTCTTCAACCGGTTGGAAAGATGGAGCTCGCTCTCTATAAGCTTTACGAGGTTTTGGGCTGGTGATTGGAGATGCTCCGCATGAAGAGTATGTCATGACTATCGAGGAGCTTTACTTACTAAAGAAGGAGGACCCTCAGGTATACAATACTTACTGGGAAGTTCTATGTCACTTCAACATTTGTGGGCAGACGACTGGCTAGAGGAGCAGAGGTATTAAGCAGATGTCTTGGGTGAGCTACCTTTTCAATGACATAAATGACAAGTCTAACCCAGTGACTCGTCTGGCTCCTAACTCTGATGATAAGATTGCCGAGAGGATCAGTGCCTCCACAAGCTCATACATGATGGAATCTAACGAGGATACTTTCAAGCCTGACATGATCTTTGAAAGCTTCCACCATCAGGCCAAGGTCCTGATATCTGACCGGGCCCTGTTGGTTGGATTCTTACATTATGGCTGAAGCGTTACGTGGTACCTACGCTACTGCACGAGGTGATTGTCACCGATGTAGTGTACCCGATGGTTTTGTTAGTGCATAGGTGGTTGATATCTCTGCTTCAAGCAATGGTGGCCGGCATCTAGAGTGGCTTGCGGGCATTAATGGAAAGCCTGTGTCAAGTGGAGGCTGTCGTAGAATCCAAGGGCAGGCATGCGGTAGATTCAGAGGGGAGGCCAGAAGTGAGGACTCTCAGTCCCAGAGTCGAGCTTCCTTACACGTACCTGATGGCCTGGTACGTCATGCATTACCCGTCGCTGATGATAGCAATGTCTCCTTCAGAGGGCTTCGTCCCTTTCGTGCAGAGGCTGGACAGCTCGAGCTGGTCGCAGTACTATATATTCTATGTTTGGAAGGCTCTTCTAAGCAGCTCGAACTATTAACTCGATCGATGCTTCCCCGAGATCTCTGATGCATCATACGGGGATAAGTTTGCTGACCTTGCAAGCTTGGATGAGTTCACACGGCTACCTTCTGGAGTTTTTGGTCGCTTATCAATATCCGGCTGGATACTTGGTCTTTCGGCAAGGTAATTCCTACACGATTGAGCCTTACATGCCTAACCGTTTTGCTTGGTAGTTCGGTTACGATCAATTATATGTCGGCAACCCTAACATTAGCCTTTGCTTCAGCGATGACTTGTTTGAAGGCACCCGAGCATGGTATCACAGTGTAGCTGGGGGAACAGGGGCCGTCTTCCACCTTCCTGACAAGACACCCAATTGTTATACGAGCCTCGGCTTCTGCACATGGTACTTCATCGCTAATAGGGTACCTGGCTTTGGAATGAATACTTCTTGTATTAAAGTATTAAGGCATCATATAAATCAAGTCAGGTTCCAAGAGTCATATGCGGGGGATGAGCGAGTACATGAAAGCCGAGAGGGAGGTCAAAAAGGAGGCCAGGAAGGAGATTAGCAGAACAGGGGCAGCTTCAGGGTCGGAGTCTAGAGCTGGAACTGCAAAGGAACAACCCACTCGGAGGACTCGGCAAGCTGTGCCCAAGCGTCCTCGGGCTCATGCTTCCCAAAGTGAGCCTAGTCAGAAGATGGCAAGAAAGGTTTGAGGCTGCAGCTTCAGCCCAGATGCCTGAAATAATCCCTTCTGATACTGAGGAGCAGGAGGAAGAAGAAGAGCAGGAGGCAGTCCCAGCTCTTCGTCCCCAGGTTTGTGCAGCAGAGGCCCACAGTCTTGGCAGAAGCAGAACTTGCAGGCAGTCCACTGTGGCCGAAAGAGCTGTGATCGCAAAATAGCCAATAGAAGTGACAGAGAGGGCTGAAGTTGAAATCCCATCTCAACCCGGAGTTTCAACTCGGCTGGAAGCTTCCTCGGCTTAAGAAAGAGTGACAGTGCGATAGCCTGGCTCTCCCAGTGTCTTGATGCCGGTCTCTAGGGTTGCAGAGCCCAACCCTACCACTGGACTTCTCAGTGGTGAAGCTCTAGTCACTGAGGCCTCCTTGGTTCAAGTGTCATCTTTGTCATCCGAGGAACATGGTGAATATTCAAGAGATGAAGTTGACTTTGGCAATGAACCTGCTCTTCCTGACGCCAGCAAGTTTTCACACATTTCTAAGAAAGAGATGAGGTGGATGTTCCTGTAATGGTTCCGGGAGAGATCGTCACTATCGAGGGTATTTCTTCTATCCCTCTTAATTATTACCCTATTGAGTTGCACAAATGTTTTAACGCTTTATCTGAATGTCACCTACAGGAGTAGCTACCGGTGTTGAAGCTGTGACCTTCTCCCACATTGAGGAGATGATTAAGGAACTAGTCCAGCCGTAGGGCCTTGACATCCCTGTTACTGACATGACCTCTGAGGCCACAACCACCGTGAACGGGGAACCCTCGTTCCAGAGTTGCCTGCCAAAGGATCTACCATTTTCTGATCCTCAGCTTGGTAAGAGAATAAATATAACACCCTGCTCTCAGAATACGTACTTAGTTGCGTATTCAGATTTTTTGACCGTATTTTTTGATTTACTTCCTGTATTTATTTTGCATTACGAATTATTTTTATGATCGTTTTGCCTTGGATCCGGATTCGTGGACTCAGAGTCAGCCCTAGTCTGAACAGGGACCCGATCCTAGGGTATTTCTTGATTTGGTCTTTTTAGTAGTCAGATTTGATTGATTTTAGTTTCAAACATCATTTTCTAATATTCTAGATTTTCCATGATTTTATGAAATTTTTCTGAATTAAATTGAAAATGTTCAAAACTGGTGTCGACCAGTGCCGCTGATCGATTCTCAGATTTTTAATTTACAAATGTAGTTAAATTTCTAGAATAGCTTTCTCATTATTTCTTAAAATCACATTTTCTATATAAATACTTTTTTTGAGATTTTTTTTGAGTTATCAAAATTCCACAGGATTTGGTATCGGCCAGTATCGCTGGTTGATTCAAGAATTTTTAGTTTACAATCAGAATTAAATTTCTAGATTTTGCTTTCACATTATTTCTTAAAATCATATTTTCTCCTTTAATGTATTTTCTGGGATTTTTTAGAATTTATTAAAATCCGACCGAACCGGTATAGACTAGTATCGACGGTTGACTCCAGAATTTTTAATTTGAAAACAGGATTTTATTTCTAAATATTGATTTTCGTATTATTTCTCAGGGCGATGTTTTCTACCTCTGGGGATTTTTGGGAATTTTTCTGGAACAGTCGATATTTCCAGACTTTATTTTAATATTATATTTTTGGAATCTTTCATGTTCTTTCTTTCTTTCCTTTCCTTTTTCTTTTCCCACCGACTTCACCAACCACCCATACCCCTTCATTTAATCCCTCTCCTATCCATCACCTCCATACATCATTCTCTCCTTTTCTTTTCTTTTTCTTTATCTTTCTTTCTTCCTTCTCTTCTTCTCCCTTCTTCTTTTCTTCTCCTCCATTTTTGGCCGGCGCCCAAAGCAGCGCCCCTCAGGCGCTTTGGCCACCTCTCCCTTCACCAACACCAACAACAACCACCACCTCCATCTCCTTCCTCCTCAAAACTACCATCTCCACCTTCTTCTTCTTCTTCTTCAAATTACCACCACCACCACTATCTTCTCCACTCCAACTCTACCCCCTAAACACCCTACTCCTCCTTCTCTTCTATCTCCTTCAATTCCTCCACCACTACCTAAAATCACCACTAAAATCACCATCTCCACCACCACCGCTACTCTTCTCCACCTCCAAACCCAAAAAAAATCCACCTTTTCCCCCTCTTTTTGGGGTGGCCGGCGCCACCCCAGGGCTAGATGTTGACGGCGCGTGCCGGCGGCCGCATGCAGCCAGGGGTCCACCCTAGCCCCCTATGAATAGGTAGAGTAGGAGGCGACAGCCCACCCTCTCTCCCATCTCTATCTCTCATCTCTCTCCCCCTATTTCTCTCTATCTCTAGCCGACTCCCTCTATCTCTCTCCAGTCCCCCTCTCTCTTACCAGTCCTCTCTCTCTCTCTCACCGTCCCTTTCTCTTTCTCTCTGCAGTCTCCCTCTCTCTGCAGTCTCTCTCTATAGTCCCTCTCTTTCTCTCTCCGTTTCTCTCTCTTTTCTCTCTATTTCTCTCTCTCCTCTCTCTTTCTCTCTCATTTCTTTCTCTCTAGTTATCTCTAGTCTCTCTCTAACTCCCTCTAGTATCTCTCTAACTCCCTCTTTCTCTCTAGGCTTGCTCTCTTTAAATCTCTCTTTCTGTCTAACTCTTTCTCTCTTCTCTCTCCTCTTCTCTTTCTCTCTTTAAAAATTATATATATTCCTGGGATTCCAGAATTTTCGGCTTTTCTGGAGATTTATGCGAGTGTCTTCGCCTCCTTTTGGATTTTCTTGCTTCATCGAGTCGGCACATATTTTATTATGTATTTATATGTATGTTGCATTGGATGTGCCCCTGTATTTGTGTGTGGCCGAGTGCCCGTGATTTTGCATATATATTCCTGTGACGAATGGTTGTACTAGGGTAGTTCATTTCTTGTATATGTACAAGGCCTGCGATGCTACTTATTATTGCCTTATACATGCGTGTGATTGATGCTAACACTTCTGCAGGTACCATACCCAGCCCCAGGCTCTCTACTTGGCGTCAGGGCCCTATCAGCCTCCAGGATTTCTACTTGGCCTTCGGGCCCTATTAGCTTCCGGGCTTTCTACTCGGCCTCCAGACTTTACCAGCCTCCGAGCTTCTCCACTCCAAAGTAGTCTAGATATTATCACGATTACATGTATGCTTGTGCGGTGCTAATAACTCATTCAGGTACCCCGGTACCAACTCTGGGTTTCTGTCCACTCCCGGGATGGTTACCCAATGGTTTTAGGCCTGTACCCTTATGGGTTTCGTGGTAGCTACCGAGAGTGCGCTTAGACCCCAAGCGAACTTTGGTCCCGGGCTCTCTACTCAGCCTTCAAGCTTCACAACTCCACGATAGTTTAGATATTATCATACTTATATGTATGTTCACGTGGTACTAACATTGCAGATACTTTTGTACTAACTCTGAATTTCTGTCCACTCCCGGGATGGCTATCCAATGGTTTTAGGCATGTACCCTTATGGGTTTCATGGTAGCTACCGAGAGTGCGCTTAGACCCCGAGCGTACTTTAGCCTCCGGGCTCTTGCCCACTACCTCGAAAGAGAAGTACGCTCAGACCATCAAGTCTTTTAGCTCTGCCTAGTAGGCATGCTTAGCGCTCAGCGCTTTACCACTAGATTCATTTAGGCGAGATGCTGTCAGATTTTTTACTCGCACTTTAAGATGGGTCGTCCCGGTAACCTCACCTAGCACTCTACTGTTAAATATTGTTTGCTGTCTATACCTCCAGCTTGCTTAGCTCCGCTTGGATGTCGCTTGCTCGCTAATTACCTGCTTGCCAGTCTATTCATTCTTCTATGAATGGTTGTGAAGAGTTTAAAATCTTACTTATACTGTTTTTCCTGAAACTGCATGGTTTTTCAGTATTTGTATCAATCTTGTATATCGGTACAGTTTTACTATATCGCCTGATATGCTTTCGCTTTATTATGCTCAGCTATTACTCTATCACTTGTCATGTACATACTTGTTATGTTAACACTTGACATACACCTGTCTGTATTACTTAACGACTGATGTGTTATCACCTGATATGCTACTACTTGATACCTGCTCCTATTATGTTATCTCTTATCACTTGTTCCCTGTTATTACATGATTTATCACTTGTCACCTGCCTAATGTCACTATCAGGTCATGCTATCACCTGACATTCGGCATGACATACTTGGCTCTTATAATTATCACGATAACGGGAATGATGACTTGAAATCATGTTTACATCTTGATATATTTCAGTACAAACTGTACTCCTGATACACCTGTATCCCTAACATTCCTGGCTTGTTCCTGCTTATTCTCGAAATCTAATAATTATCTAAACTATAAAATGAGATAACTTACATCGGGTCAGGGGAAACTTGCAGATATCAATATATGTTCGTGTTTACAGTGGTATTAAGTATGTTGTGCAACTAAAACTTTCAATCTGACCTGTAGGCCTCTAGGCGACTGAAGGGAGTGCTGCCTCCTCCTTCTTGGCACCATCTTGAAAAGAGCATCCTATAAGACCCTCATATAGGCCTTGCGACTGGTTCCATACACCAGCAATGGAACACCCTTGACCGTGGTCTCGGGCATGTACGGGACCCACTGTAAACATTGTTCGTTGATACCCCTGTTGGTTTCCAATAACAACCTTGCTTTACTCAGATGTGAATATATGTGTGTTGGGACGCTAGTTCACATATCTAGACATCTGGGTAAGATGAGTAATAATAATAAAAGAAGCCAACTATGTATCTGTTGTATACTTTACCAAGTTTGCTTTCATCGGATTTCTGATTTATGATCATTGCTACATTATAGAGCTGCTTAAATCCTGCTTTACCACTTGTGTTCTATTCCAGCAGTCTCCTGCTCTCGTCTTACTATACCACGTGTATTTCCTGCTTGATATCACTTGTCATATATCTACCTGCTCCTGTATGCCTGTACTCACGACACGGTTTTCAATACATGTTTATAATTCAGATTTATCAATACACGTGTGCTTATCTTCGTGCGCCACTTGGCATTAGCATCCCACTCGCTGGGGAATTCTGACTTTCCTGGATCCTCATGTCCAGGTCTCGGAGCTTGGAGCTTATAGTTTCTCCCAATTGCTGACAAGAGAGGTGCAACGGTAGCGTAGATCACCAGCAGACCGTCCAGAGCCCCATCCTTCCAGGCCCCATGTGCGTATCTCGAGTTTTCCTTCTGTAAACTCGTGAGCGCTCTTTGTACTATTCATACTTGTATATCTCATTGTATTTTCGCAATTGTGCCTATCGGTGGTGTAATATTCTTGTAATATTGTGTCACATCTGGTGAAACTTTGTAATTGTACTCATATGTTGGAATGTGTAATGCACCACGTGCTTCCATACTCTGATTCTTGCTTGTACTGATGCTTAGCGTATATATGTGATGGTATTTCTGACCTGCGTATATACGTCACAGTAACGACTCCGTACCTGCAGGATCGGGGCGTTACAATAAAAATTCTCTATATACTTTTATTCTCATTGTTATTGCTAACATCAATGTTATGATTGTAGAGAGTACCGGGGTGGCTCAAGTGGAAGAGCATGTGGTAAGCACTGCGCAGAGGACAGCACACTTCTGACTTCAATGGCTGAACCAAGTACAGCATGGTCTATTCCTGTAGTTGTCATCTCAGAGGCTATCACAGTAACAATCCTAGAGGCACCGGTCACAACTTCATCATTGATGAAACTTGTTGCTGGCCTCATCTCTGCACCAAGTGAAATGGCTTCTGCCTCTACGGACACCGTATGCACAATCATAGAAAGGGGGTCTGGGAGTGCATCAATAAAGTTAGCTCTAACCATGGACATCATGAGGAATTGGTTCATCAGATGGTGCAATAATTCTTGACTTCCATGAAGTTTTGCATAGAATTCATTCTTTCTGAGAGAAGTTCCTTCGAATGTGCCCGAATGCTTATTAAAAAACCAGATCGAGAACATTCATCATACTGGGAGTTCAGAGTAGGCCAAGGCATATTTGACGCTGGTCGATCAGTTGGGGATATGTTTGAAGGAATTGAGGACCCTGAAAAAGGCTAATCTGGAAGATGAGGCCCGGCTTAAGTTACATAAGCTCCTCGCTGCTCAAAATGCGAACAAAAAGAGATGGAGGAGCAGATGGCTAAGGAGGCCCGTTACCTCAACGACTTTCAGGCCAGCTATCAGAGATTGGTTGATGACTCCAAAGAATCTGAGGTCATTACCAAGAACACAGCGTAAGTTATAGTCAATGGTCAGACAGCTATCACTAGGTGCAAGCCTTAACTCAGGTCAATGAGTAGAAACTTGCTGGTACCAGGAAGAGGAGGAGCTAGAGATTGGCAAGAAGCAGGTCTAAGAAGATCTTACGCCCATTCTTCTAAGCTGGAATCTCTCCAAGCACAACTGGCCACGAAAAAATTCTTGTCAGAAGAAGAATTGAGGGTTCAAGCTTGGACAGAGGTTGAGAAAGTACGCCAGCGTGAGATTCAGCGCCTCCAGGACCAGATTCACCCTTTGGCTGAGCGAGATTAAGCACCCTCCTCTTTTTGTATCTCCCCTTTTTGTGCCTCTCCCCACTTTTTTTGTATAATGCTCCACTTATCAAATAAGAGAGCATTTGTATAACTTTTATCTTTGATATAAATAATAAAAGTTATCAAATTTTGTCTCGTCTTTATTCCTTCTTTGTGTTTGAGAATCAGACGGACTCATTGTTGTGTGGGAGAACACAACTCTCACAAACGCGGCTCTTGACCATTGTGGAGACGCAGTCCTCAGCCATTTGCTGAGACGCGACTGTGAGTTGTAGAGGAGAAACTCATGCAACATTGAGTTATTGGTGAGATGAGGCTCTGAGTTATGCAGAGACGCGGCCCTGAGTTGATGAAGGCCCTTGTTATTGAAGAGATGCGCTCTTCAACTTGCTGGAGGGGACGCGATCGAGGGCTCTGAATTATTGGGAGGATGCGACTTTGAATTGAGGAGAGACGCGACCCTGAATTGATGAAGAGACACAACCCTTGGCTAACGCGGCTCTGAATTGATGAACAGACGCAACCTATTGTTTGTGATGGGACGCGGACTTTAAAATGCGACCCTAAATTGTTAAGGACGCGTTCCTCATTTTGTTGAGGGAACGCAACCTTCTACTTACTGGAGGTGACACGGCTTTTGATTTGTGAAGGGACGCGGGCCCTTGAAGCTTCGCTTGCTGATTAGTCTCTAATTTTACATAATTTGTATCACATCTTGACATTAATTTCAAATTAAATTCTGCTAATAAAGCTTTGCTTGCTTGATTCTAGGTCCATGGTGTGCAATGAAGAAGAAGACTCTAAATCACCATTTAATTGGTGATTAAAAGCCTACTAAAGATAGCCATTGACTTAGAGAGCTGATTCTGTGAAAACCAGGGCTGCAAAGAAGAAACCGGGCACAGGGTCTGACAGGGGACAGACGGGACCGCGCGCGGCTCAAAGCACCGCGCGCGCGGCACCAGTATGGCCGCGGGCCCGACCGCATTTTGGGCCAGGGCCTGTCCCCTGGCCCTCCTCTTCCCTGGTGGCTATAAATACCCCCTCGGGGTTTTAGAGTAAAGATATACAGAGTTTAGGGTAGTTTTTCATTCCATGTTGTAGTTTAGTTTAGCTTTGGTTAGTTCTTCTTCTTCCTCTTTGTATTTTTCATTTATTTTAGATCTTGTATTAGGAGAAAGAGTGATACATGAGTGGAATGCAAGAGTGCTTGTAATAGAAGGTGACAAGCTATGAAAGGTGCTCTCTTTACCTCTTTTTATTTTCTATCTAACTTCTTTTACATATTTAGCTAGTCTTTTCTCTCATGGCAACTAACTACTAACCACCAACTAGTCTAACTTCTTATTTGATAATCCACATGAATCTAACAGCCTCGTTTTGGCCTTGCTCTTGCAAGAGCCATTGATGGCTCAAGATGATGGATCTAACTCTAACTTTCTAACCACTAACAAGCTAACATTACTTTACTTCATGCTTACTCTTATTGGGTTTTGATGATTTAAGTGTAGCTTGAACTTGTTTTGTTGAGTTAGGTTGTGATGAGTTACATATGGGTCATGCTTTGAATCGCACTTGAACCAAGGACTAGTGATGGCCAATGATACATGTGAGACAACTATCACTAAGAGGTTAACGTGTTGGTGGAGTCATTAGTAGTTAGTAGCCAAGGGTTTTCTTTATCTTTTTCACTTTGTTTTAGACATACAAACAAAATCACAAAAACAATTCTTCTATGTTTCCCACTTCCTTGTTTTCACTGTACACTTCTCTTTTCATTCTTTCTTTTCTTTTCTTTTGATTCTTTAAAACTTTGAAGAACATTTAACATACACGTGAATTAATCGGTAAAGCTTCTATCGCCTCCCGTCCTTGTGGATTCGACTCGTTTTAGCCTCTATGCTATAACAGAAGTATCGAGGAAGCCAAAGCACACACACTTTAAATCTTGATTTCAAAACATACACTTTTTGTGCCCGATTCTACCCCGATCACTTGCAGTTATACCGACACAATTCTGATAACGTGACTCTTTGTGCGCGAAGATCTCGCTTGATCTTTTGAGGTAGAGCCGGCGTTGACGGTTGGGGACGCGTGTCATCCGGACTTCCCGGAGCGAAAATCCACGTGTCTTACTCATATTGAATTTGAGATTTGCGTCACGAGTTAAGGCTATTAACTGGCCTTTAAGAACGACTTTGATTTTTATGTCATTAATTAATGGCCATTAACGAGCCTATAAACAGGCCATGAGCCTCTTAACAGTCATTCATCTTGACTGTTTTCCTTCACGGGCATATGCTCTGAAGAACCTTTAGAGTTCTTAGATTGTCTTCTTCTCCGGGTCTGCATCCTGAAGAACTTTCAGAGTTCTTTAAAAGAACCCAAAGTTATAATGCTTTCTTGCAATCTTCTTTGAGGATTATCAATGTTAAGTGATTTCAAAATCAAAAAACATCCCCTTTGGTGCTTTCATGGCCGTGTCTTGATGGATGATGTCCTCCCTCTAAAGAGCTCTCTCAGGTAGGAAATGGCCTTTACCATAATAAAACTCTATTTTTTTGGAGCTCTGTCATCACCACTCATGAAGAGACTCTGTCTCTTGATCTCTTATTGAAACTTCTGAAAACTTCTTTCTTGAAGTTTAGACAGTTGACTTGAGATCCATGCGTCCATGCTCTGCAAACGTGATCTTCGCGTTAACTGATAAAACACGAGCTTGTAGATTTCTGAGTCGCGAGTCCTTCGGATGCGAGTGTGGTGAACTCTACATTTTGAGGCCTTAAACGCGGGTCTCACATATAAGACTCGCCTCTGGAGTTCATAACTTAGAAAATTTTAAGACTCATGTCTGCTCTTTTGTGATCTTCAGATGCGAGCGTGGTAAACTCTGCGTCTCGAATCCTTAGACGTGGGTGTTAGCTCAAAGGTTATAATCTCTGATTTTGTGTTTTGATGATAACAAAGAATATGAAGTTATTTGGTATTAATCAAGTTCAAGAGTGTATTTCAGGGTTCAAAAAGATTTAACAGGTTTCTTCCTCTAAAGGAAGGTGTTGATGGCTCAAGGGTCATTAAGAACGGGATCATAGCTCAAAGCACTCAGTGTCGTTCAAACGTCACTATCAGAGAAGCCCGCTTGAAGATTCTTATAGTCAATTAAAACCTTTTAAGAAACTACTTTATTAAAGAGTAGAATATAGATTTGAGACTCAAAGATACACACACACACAAAAGTGCATGTTTTTAAAAGTATGATTTTAACATGTTTGGTTTTGATACTTGTTCCACATTTTTTTAAATATTTCTATCTGAACTTAGAACTTGTATCTCATGGCTATACTTGTCTTCTCTCTTCTAAAATTCAAACAAAAATATTTGAAAATTTTCTTTATCTTCAAAAAAAAATACCTTGACCCAGTTTTTGGCCTAGGTCGGTCGACCGGGCGGTCGACCATGCCTATTATAGGCGAGAATAGTCGACCGCACGGTCGATCGAACCTTTGGCAATTAGGGTGCATGTTGTGCACATTCCCGAATGACTGGTCCCTTATTGCGGTCGACCAACTCTAACTAGTTTGGTCTCGATTAAACACGGTCGACCGACCGATCGATCGAGAGATAACAGTCAAATTTTTTTGAATGGTTGGTCGACCGGCTGGTCGACCGACAAACTGCCAAATTTACAATAACAGCCAGTTCTTTTAAATCTATTTTTAAACATGTTTCTTCTAAAACGTGAAAAGTTGAAATTCTATGGTCAATTTCTTTCTTTTTAGACCTCGTAAAACTATTCTGAAATTGTTTTTCTAAAACCTGTATAAAGAGTCATTGGGATTGAATATTTCACAATAACAAATTCTATTGAAAATCTAGTTTTTACTTTCAAAGATAAAAAGTTTCAAAGTTTTCTTTTGTGCTTTTATTTTCAAAGTTTTAGTTGAGTTTTTCTTCTCTTAAAATCTCTCTTTCTGATTTTCTCTCTCACTTACATCCTTGAGCTTCAAGTTTACATTTTACTCTATAGTTTTTTTTTGTAAGAGAGTTGCAAAGAGAGTGTTTGTCATCTCTTAATCACTAAGAGCTTGTTATCTCAATTAGCTTTGTGTTGCCTCTGGTATAGAGGATTGAGTTGGGGAGTTGTGTACTATGAGTGGTTGTAATTCCTTATTGTAAGGTCCATTTGTGAAAGATCCAATAGTGGATTGTGAAATCCTTCACGATGGTGAAGGCGGGGACGTAAAGCGATGGCTCTAACCTCTGAACAAATCTTTTTATTTGTGATTGCCTTATTGTCTCTATCTACTTGTTTATCTTTCATTCATTTTTATCGATCAACACTCATCTCAACAAGATAGTAATTGAGCACCTCAACTCTTATCTAGAAGAATCACAAGGAGAATTTCAGAGCCCTTCACGGGGAATCCGACTTCAAGTCTTGTTTTGAGTGATCGATTGTATCATTCATCTTAAATTGTTTAGGATTTGCATTTGATTAGCTATACACCCATTCACCCCCTTCTAGGTGTAATTTCAATAGGTATCAGAGCCTTGGTCTTTAGTTTTTGGCTTAACAACATTATAGAGATCCTAGTTGCTATCATTTCATTGACATCTTCATTCTCATCTACTATAATAAAAATGGATGAAGGTATTAAAACTCCTCCCAAGTTTGATGACCTTTACTTTCCCATATGAAAGGTTAAGATGACTATGTTTTTACAATCCCTAGGAAGCCGGGTTGCAAAGGTGGTGACTAAACTCTTTAGTGTACCCACTGATGATGAGAACACGTGGTCCGATATTGCCACCAAGGAGTTTGGTACTAATGCAAAGGCACACTATGCATTGCTTCAAGCCTTAAACAATGACGACATAGCTAGGATCATTCATTGTAAATCCGCCTATGAGATTTGGTCACACTTAGTGGTCACTCTCGAGGGAACCTCACAAGTCAAAAGGGCTAAAATTGATCTCTTGCGTTCCCAATATGAGAATTTCACTATGCATGAACATTAGTCCATTGATGATATGGTTACAAAATTTACTAAAATAACTAATGTTCTTGCTTCTTTAGGTGATGCCATTGACAATGATTAAAAAGTACGGAAGGTCATTCTTGCACTTCCACCCTCATGGGAAGTCAAGGCTACTATATTGAAGGAGCAAAACGACAAAGAAGAGATGTTGCTCATCGGTCTTTTCAGCAACCTTAAGACCAATGAAATGGAGAGCAAGGCTAGAGAAGAAACGACACCACAAAAGAAAAAGACAATTGCCTTCTGAAATCACCTAGAGGGGGGGTGAATAGGTGATAATGCTAATCAATGCACAAATTTAAAAGTTATGATGCAACGATCACCCGAAACAAGACTAGAAGCCGAATATCCCGTGAAGGGCTCTGAACTCCTTCTTCGTGATTCCACTAGATAAGAGTTTGAGGTGCGCAATACAATCTTATTGTGTGAGTATTGATCGACAATATAGCAATGATTATGAAGCAAGTAAATATAGCAATGAAAATAAAGCTAGTAAATGAAGCAAGTAAACCAATCGCAAACACAGAGATTTGTTTCGAGGTTCGAGCAGCCAGCTCTACGTCCCCGCCTTCACCCAGAAGGATTTCCGATCCACTAGAACTTTCACAAAGGATTACAACCACTAGGAGTACCCAACTCCTCAATCACACTCCTCTAGTCCAGAGGTAGTGGAGCCACAAATGCTATAATCACTGGATGATCAAAAGACCACAAACTCTCTCTTGAAAACTTTCTTTAACAAAACCCTAGAGGATAATATATAAGATTGAAGCTCAAGATTTTGTAAGTGATATAAAAATAGATAAGAGATTTTAAGAACCAAAAACTTTTAGAAAACTTTTGAAAATAATAGCCCAAAACTTAAACAAAGCTCTTTCTCAAGAAAACTCAAAACTTTTGATCTTTGAATTTGTTGCTATGAAAACCTCTACACTAATGACCCCTTTATATAAGATTGAGGAAGAGTAAACATAGAAAACTTTTACCTGAATAAAAAAGGAAGAAATTGACCCTCTAATACAGCTAACCACGTTTTATTTAAACTTAAACACATTTTGAAAACATATTAAAAATCACCCTCCAGAAAATTTGCCATTACTGCCAATCTGGCAGATTGGTCAACTTTGAGCACATTTTTCAGGCTGTAAACGTTCGAATTCAGAATTAGGTATATAGGACTAATTTGTAAATCTTTAAGTCTTCATTTTAATGTAATTGAAATCAACTCAATATCATTTTTTATTAAAACGTTATCAATAAAACACTGACAGGTGTCAAAACAGAAACTGTAAACTATTTTCAAAATAAGAACAGAGTTCAACCAAATATTTGACACTTTAAAATTTGAATCTGAAAATGATTATTGAACAAGAAATTTAGATCTAAAAGTTATCTTTGAAATGAAAGTTAAATCATGTTATTTGAAAATAAGAATAAAAAGTTATGATAACAACTATAAAAGGGTGTCAAGCAGATCAGTAGAACTAAAACTGGTTCAAATCCAAAACCCGATATATGTACTTGAAATCCAAAACCGATTAAATCAAAAACCAAATGTATTGAATTTATGTGTGTGTATTTGAGCTTCAAACATATATACTATTCTTTAACAAACTAAAAATATAAAAACTTTATAGGAAGGTGTCTCTGAACCGCGTTGCCGTGCTAGAGCCTTCTCTCCTATGAAAACGTCCTCTTGTACCATCAACCTTTCAATATGCTTTAAGCGCCAATAATCTTGCAACATGCTTAAAGCCATCAAGACTTGTACAAACCTGAAATTCATTCTAGAATTTTTATTAGTACCAAATAGCTTTTGTATGTTTTATTATCATCAAAACTATATAAATGGAGAGTGTAACCTTTTGGGCCAACAATCTCCCCCTTTTTGATGATGACAAAACATATAAGCTATAACACAAGATATAGAAGGGAGGTAAAAACTCTCCCTCAAATGATGCTCTATTATCAAGTATAAAATATGAAACATGAACATATAAAAAACATATATGAGTTAAACATGTACAACACATGAAACCAAAATATGAAACCACAAATACTTCTCCCCCTTTTTGTCATACATCAAAAAGGGTTAGGAAACAACCAATAAATAATATATGCATAAACAAGATATCAACATGCATATATGCATACATAAACTCAAATATCTCTTCTCATATTTGTCAATTCATCAACAAAGGGGCTAAGGAGAAAACACAGTCAATTGTCATATCATCAAATCTTAAAAACCAAAACATAAGGGTTTTTTTTTTAAACCAATTTAAAATTTTTGATAAACATATTGATACCAATTGAAAAATTTTGATATCAATTAAAGGTAAAAACACTAAAATCATTTTGTAATAAGTATACCAAATAGAGAATAATACCAATCTAAGATCATTGATATTAATATTGAAAATGTTAGCATATATCAAACCAGAGTATTTTACATCATAAATGGTGGGAGTAAGATACCAATTTGAAATGAAAACTGATACAAATTGAAAATACAACCAATACTAATTTTACATAAAACCAATTTAAAAACAAGAATTTTCTCCCCTTTATGAAATACTAAAAGAAATAATGCATAAGCTTGTAATAGATACTAATTAAAAATAATTGACATGATGAACTAAATCAAGCTTAGCAAACATAATTTGTGCTTTTTTTCTTCAAAAAAATGTAAAGACATGTGAAACAAGCACAATCAAATCATATATATGTATTTATGGATATACTAATTGAAATATGAGGCATACATATATAGAAAACACATATGAGTATACAAACATATGAAATACCAATTTTGATACCAATAAAAATATAATGAGAATCAAGTGTATAACTCATACTTACCACCCTTATCATGCACAAGTTTAAAAGATATTCATGAAGGGTATACAAGGCATGGTCGCCCATCCAACCGCCCTTAAATGGGTAGGGGTTTTCAAAAATAGGTTTAAAAAATAAAGTGTGTTTGAAAAACTCTACCATATTGAAGAATACGAACTAGTTATAAGAAAAATTTGAAAACTAGTACGAAATCCTTCAAGTAAGGAATAAAACAAAAATATTTTTCATGAAACATGAAAATCACATGATAGCCAACACTCAAAGTCAATGAAGCATGAATATGACTCATGAAAACAAAGCATGAGTAAACAAGAAAGGTGAGTGTACAAATAAAATGTGAAGAACATAATCATGAAAGGTAGACAATAAGCTCAATTGAAATTCCTTTAAACATGAAAACATGAAAATCGTCAAAACTAAATTTTCATTAAAACAATTTACACTTCAAGGCATATGTATGTTTTGACAAAACATAAAGTATACATACATATCCCCAAACACAATTGAGTCCATAATAAAGATTTGCATGACAAGTAAATGACTCAAGGGGGTATACATATATATCTTAAAGTTTGACAAAATAGACAAATACATGAAGTGAAAACACATGATCATAAAACATGTCCAAGATGGGGAATACAAGTTAGAATGCATGATCATCAAAACTAGGCTATACTAGTACATTTAACAAGCACAAATGAGCATTTAAGCATAAACTGAAATCACCTAGAGGGGGGGTGAATAGGTGATGGCTATGTGAATTATGGCAATTTTGCGGAATTAAAACTTTCACACACAAATAGCACAAATAAAGACTTGCAATAAATACAACAAATAAGGTGCAAGAATTGAAAGGAGTAGAGTTAGAGAAAATTGATCAAACGCAAACGCAAGGATGTGTTTCCGAGGTTCGAGCCACGCTCTACGTCCCCGCCTTCACACTTGAAGGATTTGCACTACTATCGTTGATCCCACCGGATCGCCAATACAAGGACACACTTGTCCCTTACACTTGTGATGCCGCAACACCACCCGAAGCTCACTAGCTCCCTTGAGGCCGATGCCTCTACAACTTCACTCCAAGAAGAAATGAGTGATCACACTTGATCACTTTACAAAAGCTCACTTGCACAATCCTAGAACCAAATATGTAGATGTAAAGCTTGGGATTGTGGTGTGCAAAATCTAGAGAGAAGCTAGAGGAATAGGCTACAAGTTGGGTGTTGGGAATTTAGGCTTTGGAAAATCTTTTATGAAGGAAAGCTTTGAAAATCTTTGTAAAACTCTTATGAAATATTTTGCAATAGTTGTCTAATCAATATGAGGTGACCCTCTATTTATAGGGGTCAAAAACAGCCTCAAAAACTCGTTGGAGACAAATCCCAAAAGAAAAACAGTCAGAAAAACTAGCTGTTGGATCTGTCAGAACTTTTGACAGATTCCGGTCGACCGGGTCGGTCGACCGCCAACGGTCAAAAATATGACCGTTGGGGCTCATCGGTCGACCGGGTCGGTCGACCGAAAACTCCTGTAAACGTAAATGAACTTCGGTCGACCGGGTCGGTCGACTGATATAGACGTGCACAGTATTGTGCACATCGGTCGACCGGGCCAGTCGACCGGTTACTGTGAGTTCTGAAAAACAGAACTTCCAGAACCAGAAAACTTGGATTTTGGTTTTGGGTTTCAGGTAAGATTTTGGAACTTGTAAAAACATGAAGTATAAGCATGTGTCATACTTCAATCATGTTAAAAATAGTTTGATAAAATTCTTTTGAACACAAACTTGTTTTTCAATGAAAATGTTTTTCCAAAACTATTGTTTTTCTAAAAAGCGTATTTTCAAATATGTTCTCTTTTAAAAACTAAGTTAGAAATGGAATTGAAAAATCTTTTTGAAGCCAAGAACCTAACTAAGAGGTGTGTGTGTGATAATCCCATAGCTCTACTTCTAATATCTAGCTTTGACAAAATATCTAAAATAAAAATAAAAATACAAAGCTTGTTTTCTTCAATGTCTTGATCTTGTCTTGATATTGTCTTGATCTTCATATCATCATCTTGATCCCAAAGCATCCTAGTTGTGCATAGCTTGGGAATCTTCATTTTTGCGGCGTCCAAACTTGTGAGTCTTTTAGCGGAGCCGTCAAAAACCTGTTCTTGAACCTGAAATCCTTTTAACCAAAAATATTAGATACATAACTAAATATGTTTTGTTATCATCAAAATAACTGGGATAATGGCCTTTGGCCAACAATCTCCCCCTTTTTGATGATGGCAAAACATATGTAGTTATCACAAAATATTTTGGGTAGAGACTTCAAATGAAGCTCCCCCTCAACACAAGCATATATATAAAATCATACTCAGGCATATTATCACAAATCATAATCATAAACATTTTATTTCCATGCCAACAAAAGATGCCAAATACTCATGTCATATCATAGATGAAGGAAATGAGTCTCATACATGACATAAATACATAAAACACATAACCATATCCATGTCCACAACACAAAATAAAAATACATGACAAAGCAAAAGATGTCCAACAACAAATACTACATGTCCATCACAAAATATCCAAATACAAGTACAAGCCAAACACAAATACTACAAAATATCTCTCTCAAAATAACTCTCCCCCTTTTTGACATCATCAAAGGGGAGGTCACTCCTCAGCACCATCATCACCATCATCGCCGTCTCCGTCATCATTACCACCTTCCTCTGAAGAAGCAACCTCCTCTGGATCCATGCCATCGACTCTGGTGCGCGGTGGAGGAACAGAAGAGCGAGCTCTGGGAGGAAATGGAGGACCGGTGGCAGGGAGTCGACAAGCAGTTGGAGTCCGATCAGGAACGAGCATGTCAAATTTTGAGAAAAGGGCCTGAAACTGGACATTCACGAATCTCATGGAATCTGCGAAATATGACATGTCGTTTCGGACCTCCGCCCGAAAAGCAGCATCCCGGATGTCACGAGCATCCATCTCCGCCCGAATGGCTGCGTCGCGCTTCTCGACCCAGGCCTGGTGCGCCTCGATCTGAGAGCGGACATCCGAAGAGAGAAGGGCTAGTAACTCAGGAGGAAATGCAGGTGCTGCAGAAGAAGAAGATCCTGGTGCTGAAGATGAGCCAGGACCAGCAGGAGGAAGAGGTGGTTGCACAGGAGCGTGTCTACGCAGCTGTGCTTCCATCATCTTCAGGACAACTCCATTGATGTTGGTCAGGAGATTTGATGGAGTTTCAGCAGAAAGATCAAAGTCAAGACCCTAAGAAGATGGGTAATAAGCATGCCGTAGGGCAAGCTCCTACCCGCAGTACGGATCTGATCAGAGGCCATATGAGAGGCAATGACTCTAGGAAAGTTTACCTTAATGCCTTTAAGAAGGCAATAGATAATCAAGGGTACACAACCCCTAGCATGGCTATACTCACCATGTTTGGGGACAATGTTGTAGAAGATAATCTTGGCAAGGACTTGAGATTGAAGAGTGCATCGACTCACTACCTCATTCCTAACCAAGCCGGGGTTGTCATCCCGTGAATCAGAGTAGAGGCGGTGAGTGAAGACTCACCCTCAGGAAATTCAAAGTCATGCAAATCATGTGAGTACACATCTGCTCCGCCAGTGGAGAGATGCAGAATCCTAGCAAATCGACCTATAGAAATGTCAATTTCCCTACCTAGAACTCTAGATGTGATGCGGTTACCATCAAATTCATAGTTGGCATAAAAGTAAGGAACAAGGGAAGTGTATACTTGCTCCTTGATGGACAAGAACTCAACTAGATTGTTGTTTTGCAAGATTTGAGGGATACCTAGATGTTCAAAATCCTGAATGGTAACAAATCTCCCTGAATTAATATTTCTAGTGGAGAGATGGGAGTATCTATCAGTAGCTAGATCATTTATAAAGGGCCGTACAGGTCTAGGAACCTGAGATGAGGGTTGAGCAACACCCTTCCCCTTCTCAGTTCGAGATCTCTTAGGCATGATGAATAAAAATGAAATTTGTAGATTAAAACAGGTTATGGCACGATCTAGAAGCTAAGCAACCTAAAATAGTGACAAAGGAAGAAAGATTTCTAAGCTAGAAGTGAAGATTCACAATAAAAATTCGATTTTTACCTTGATGAAAATCCTGAAACCCTAACTGAAAAAACCTGAAATTCTCCGAATTCGGTGGTTGGAAGTTGCTGAAATCGAAGATCCGGAAGTAGGATGAAGGATTTGAGAAGGGTTTTAAAAAGATTTGGATTTGGTTGAAGGATTGGAGAGAAATCAATTTTTGGGGAAAATAGGGGGCGTCGGTCGCTGAGTGAAATGAGAGAGAGAGAGAGAGAGAGAAAAAATGAAAATATATAGCAGATAAGGGCAAAAAACACGACGATCGGTCGACCGGTCCGGTCGACCGAATCCAACCGAGAGCTCTGTAAATAAGATCGGTCGACCGGGTCAGTCGACCGAAATATCTCGAGACCACAGCAGGTCAGCATGCGGTCGACCGGAATTATGGTCGGTCGACCGGTAGCACAGAAAAAAATAAAAATTTCTCTCAGGCAGAGTCGGTCGACCGGAGATTTAAGGGTCGGTCGACCGGCTTTGCCTGAAAAACAGTTAACAGCAATTTGCCCAAAAAAAATTTTAAGTAATTTTGTAGTCCAAAATAGGTATGATATATTAATCATATAGGAATACCAACAGGTTTTAAATCTTCATTAAGTCTTTACAAACATCACAATACATGCAATCCAATTTTAATTTTATTTTCATATTTAAACAAAGATTTTAAAGATGTTGAAGCCGAATACCCAGTGACGGGTTCTGAACTTCATCCTCTTGATTCCTCTTGAATGAGTTGAGGTGCGCAATTGCCATCTTTAAGGTATTTGCTTAAATAGAAAATTTTACAAATGTTTTATTTTTATTTATGAAAATAATGTGTATATGTATACAAGTATATATTCACAAATAATAAACTATACATGTGGACATTCTATAAAACAAGGCATGAAACTAAAGATATCAAAAACTAAACATGGCATATACAATCATGATGGAGTTGCAAGTTTATACTAATCATGTATCAATGAGGCATAAGACTAAACTAGCAATCCTATAACAATTGTATATACAAAATTAAAAACTCTTAAATGGAGATGTTACCAATTTACGGGCAATCTCCAAAATTAGGTGCCTCCACGATAGCGATGCATGCATGATTTGTTCTTTAAGCTCCGATGCATCAACCACCCGGGCACCACCTCCTCCTAAGTCTTGGAGGGAGTAGATCCACCTATACCTGTATCATTAGAATTTGGTGGCTCTTTTGGTACCCAAATCTTAGTGGGTCCTTTGGGTTAGATCCGGGGCGAACCCAAACAAATTTATTCTTTACATTGTTCTTAGCATAGCAAAATTTTTCTAAATGGCCTTTGCGGCCACAATGTGTGCAAATATAAATTCTACCACTATTGTACATAAAAACATGGTTATGTGTGTGTGCATGTTTATGTGTAGCATGTTTATGATGAGCATGTTTCCCTTGGGCTACCCCCTTAGGAAATTTAGATGCAAGCTTGTTAAAATCAAATGCACACTTTTTTAAAGTTTTATCTAAAGAATCAACACGTTTTTGAATTTCAACAAAAACATTTTTATCACTAGAAATCATGGGGGTTTTTCCTTTATTAGCTACCTTATACTTATCAAAATCATTTTCAATTTTTCAAAAGAACTAGATAACTCATTTTTCTCTTTTAAACAAATTTCAAGTTTGTTCTTCAAAACATCATTTTCTCTTTTTAATTTCTTATTATGAGATTGTGAAATCTCATACCTATGTTGCAATTCCTCAAAGAAACGTGCTAGTTCATCCATAGTGAGGTCATCATCATCGAGAGAGTTTTCAAATGTTACCTTAGGAGTGTCCTCTCCTTGTGCCATGAAACACATGTTGGCGGCGTCGTGCTCCTCTTCGGATTCCGACTCCGAATCATCCCATGTAGCGGCCAAGGCTTTCTTCTTTCTTTGCCCATTCTTGGATGTGGTTGCTTGTAGAGCGGGGCAATCGGCAATTAGGTGACCGATCTTCTTGCAATGAAAGCAAGGACCGGGTTCATCTCTTTTCTTCTCGTACCTTCCTTGAGGCTTTCCTCTTCGGAAGTTACTTTGCCGTCCCTTCTTGTAGAACATCTTGCCCACCTTCCGGATGAGCATGGCGAAATCTTCATCGCAATCTTCCGATGAGTCATCCTCTTCGTGTATGGTAGGAGCGGCTTTGAAGGCAATGGTCTTCTTCTTTGGTGCCTCCCTTTCTTCTCTAACTTTCATCTCCATCTCATGCGTCTTGAGATTTCCGATGAAGCCGGAGAAGTCCATCTCCTCTTTGTCGTTGAGTTCCTTGAGTGTGGTCGCCTTGACTTCCCAAGCTTTGGGAAGAGCTCTAATCACCTTCCTTATCTTTTGATCATTATCAATCTTGTCGCCTAAGGAAGAAAGAGCATTAGTTATTTTTGTAAAACGGTGAGCATGTCATCAATGCTTTCATTATCAAACATGTAAAAGTTCTCATATTGAGAACGTAGCAAGTCAACCTTAGCTCTCTTGACTTGTGACGTTCCCTCATGAGTCACAATGAGTATGTTCCAAACCTCGAATGCGGATTTGCAATTTATTATGCGTGCAAGGTCATCTTCATTTAGGGCTTGGGTTAATGCATATTGTGCCCTAGCATTAGCCTCATAGTCTTTGGAAGTATCCTTGGACCATGTGCTCTCATCACTAGTGGGTTTAATAAAATCTTTGGTAATGGCCCTAGCTACCCTAACTCCTAGGGATTTAAGGAAGAGATTCATTTTCACCTTCCAAATGGGGAAGTTTAAACCATCAAACTTGGGTGGGGATTTAATGCTAGAAAAGTCCATGGATGCCATGAATGCACAAGCAAATGTAAATGCAACACAAATGTATATAGCCAAATATGGATCTCCCTAAAGTGGTTAGACCTAAGTTGTAGGGTTAGGCTCTGATACCAATTGAAATCACCTAGAGGGGGGGTGAATAGGTGATGGCTATGTGAATTATGGCAATTTTGCGGAATTAAAACTTTCACACACAAATAGCACAAATAAAGACTTGCAATAAATACAACAAATAAGGTGCAAGAATTGAAAGGAGTAGAGTTAGAGAAAATTGATCAAACGCAAACGCAAGGATGTGTTTCCGAGGTTCGAGCCACGCTCTACGTCCCCGCCTTCACACTTGAAGGATTTGCACTACTATCGTTGATCCCACCGGATCGCCAATACAAGGACACACTTGTCCCTTACACTTGTGATGCCGCAACACCACCCGAAGCTCACTAGCTCCCTTGAGGCCGATGCCTCTACAACTTCACTCCAAGAAGAAATGAGTGATCACACTTGATCACTTTACAAAAGCTCACTTGCACAATCCTAGAACCAAATATGTAGATGTAAAGCTTGGGATTGTGGTGTGCAAAATCTAGAGAGAAGCTAGAGGAATAGGCTACAAGTTGGGTGTTGGGAATTTAGGCTTTGGAAAATCTTTTATGAAGGAAAGCTTTGAAAATCTTTGTAAAACTCTTATGAAATATTTTGCAATAGTTGTCTAATCAATATGAGGTGACCCTCTATTTATAGGGGTCAAAAACAGCCTCAAAAACTCGTTGGAGACAAATCCCAAAAAGAAAAACAGTCAGAAAAACTAGCTGTTGGATCTGTCAGAACTTTTGACAGATTCCGGTCGACCGGGTCAGTCGACCGCCAACGGTCAAAAATATGACCGTTGCGGCTCATCGGTCGACCGGGTCGGTCGACCGAAAACTCCTGTAAACGTAAATGAACTTCGGTCGACCGGGTCGGTCGACTGATATAGACGTGCACAGTATTGTGCACATCGGTCGACCGGGCCGGTCGACCGGTTACTGTGAGTTCTGAAAAACAGAACTTCCAGAACCAGAAAACTTGGATTTTGGTTTTGGGTTTCGGGTAAGATTTTGGAACTTGTAAAAACATGAAGTATAAGCATGTGTCATACTTCAATCATGTTAAAATAGTTTGATAAAATTCTTTTGAACACAAACTTGTTTTTCAATGAAAATGTTTTTCCAAAACTATTGTTTTTCTAAAAAGCGTATTTTCAAATATGTTCTCTTTTAAAAACTAAGTTAGAAATGGAATTGAAAAATCTTTTTGAAGCCAAGAACCTAACTAAGAGGTGTGTGTGTGATAATCCCATAGCTCTACTTCTAATATCTAGCTTTGACAAAATATCTAAAATAAAAATAAAAATACAAAGCTTGTTTTCTTCAATGTCTTGATCTTGTCTTGATATTGTCTTGATCTTCATATCATCATCTTGATCCCAAAGCATCCTAGTTGTGCATAGCTTGGGAATTTTCATTTTTGCGGCGTCCAAACTTGTGAGTCTTTTAGCGGAGCCGTCAAAAACCTGTTCTTGAACCTGAAATCCTTTTAACCAAAAATATTAGATACATAACTAAATATGTTTTGTTATCATCAAAATAACTGGGATAATGGCCTTTGGGCCAACATAAACATATGAAGTCTATTTATGACTTACTAGATGTACAAGTATATATCCAAGTTTTAATGAAAATCAACATCTAAACATGTAATCAAATCATGAAGCATAAAACAAGACATAAATCAACATGATAAACATAAATAAGATCATTATGTAAATGCTATTAGAGCTATGATAAACATGATAGCTAAACAATAGTGAGAACACAACATATGGGTCTATATAAACATGGGTGATCTCAAGTGCTATACATGCATGTCAATGATCTAATATTCATGGCATTTAATATACTAATTAAAGCATGCTAAAACTCAATAATGTGGAAAGCATGTAAATATAAACGGGAGTTAGAGATCGATATCAAAACCGATGAAGGCACCTCTCTAGTTCTCCAAACCAAGGTGGTCCTCCCACCAAACTCCCCTTGAAAGCGATGCATCCAAATAGATCTCCATTAGGCTCGGAACGCATCCGCCTCAAGGCACCATCACTCTCACGTCATGTGAGAGCTCACACCTACATCAAATACCATAGGGGTGGCTTTTGGTACCCACACTCTTTTGGGTCCATGGGGTTAGTTCCTTTCCTAACCCAAACAAATTTATTTGCTAAATTAACATCATGTATACGATCATAACAAAACTTAGCAAAGTGGCCCTTACGTCCACAATGTGTACAAGTGTACACATGAGCATACATCGTGTTATGGGTGTAACCGTGAGAAGCATGTGTATGCCGTGGTTTGTGTGCATGCATAGATGGAATTTGTTTCTTGCGAAACATGGATTTCAAACGTGTATGATTTAAAGCACATTGGTTCAAAGTGGAGCCCAAACAATCCATATTCTTCTTTAACAAATTTATATCATTTTCAATTAAAGAAGTAGAGGGGCATGCAATGGATAAGTTAGGTGAAGCTACACTGGCATGGCAAACATGTGAAGACAATTCATTTTTCAAAGATTTATTTTTATTTAAAACTAAATCTAATTCTTTTGAAATAAAATCTATTTCATTTTTCAAAGAATGATTATCTTTTAAAATAAAATCTAATTTTGAAGATAAAACCTCATTTTTCTCCAAAACACCGTCACAATCATTTTTACTTTTTAAAATCTTATTTTCATTTATGACAAGATCAAGTTGGGATTTCAATGAGTCCCTTTCATTTGAAATCTAATCCTTTTCTTGTAAAACCAAATCAACCTTAGAAAGCAAGTTTTTATTTTCTTCTTTTAATTTAGAATTTTTATTTTTCAAAACCTTATATTTTGATTGCAATTTTTCACTAACTATAGATGGTTCTTCATATAAAGCATGTGCATCTATATAATCACCACAAGAAGAACTAACACTATTATCTAGTTTAGTTTCCGAATATACCTCAAGGGAGTCATTCCCTTGGACCATGAAGCAACGTTGGTTGGATTCTTCTCCACTAGATTTTTCCTCCATATTGATTTGTATTTGAAGCTCGGGAGACGTCAATATGTTCCACACTGTAAAGGCGGAATCACAATGAGAAATCATAGATAAATATTCTTTACTTAGTGAGTTTCTACTAGCCCTTAGGGCTTGAGCATTAGCCATTTTATACTTGCTATTACCAATAAAAGATTCCTTGGTAGCAGCAAGGTAAACATAACAACCTAGGGATTTTAAATAAATACTCATTCTAATCTTCCATATTTCAAAGTCACAAACATTAATCATGGGAGGGGCAAGGGGATCCATAAGTGTGTATAAACAATAAGTATGCAAATGCAAATCTAAGATTAGCTAGCCAAGATCTCACTCCTTGGTAGTTAAACCTAATGTCAGGAGCGTAGGCTCTGATACCAATTGAAATCACCTAGAGGGGGGGTGAATAGGTGATAATGCTAATCAATGCACAAATTTAAAAGTTATAATGCAACGATCACCCAAAACAAGACTAGAAGCCGAATACCCCGTGAAGGGCTCTGAACTCCTTCCTCGTGATTCCTCTAGATAAGAGTTTGAGGTGCGCAATGCAATCTTATTGTGTGAGTATTGATCGACATTATAGCAATGATTATGAAGCAAGTAAATATAGCAATGAAAATAAAGCAAGTAAATGAAGCAAGTAAACCAATCGCAAACACAGAGATTTGTTTCGAGGTTCAAGCACCCAGCTCTACGTCCCCGCCTTCACCCAGAAGGATTTCCGATCCACTAGAACTTCCACAACGGATTAAAACCACTAGGGGGTACCCAACTCCTCAATTACACTCCTCTAGTCCAGAGGTAGTGGAGCCACAAATACAATAATCACTGGATGATCAAAAGACCACAAACTTTCTCTTGAAAACTTTCTTTACAAAAACCCTAAAGAATAATATATAAGATTGAAGCTCAAGGTTTTGTAAGTGATATAAAAATAGAAGAGAGATTTTAAGAAATAAAAACTTTCAGAAAACCTTTGAAAATAATAGCCCAAAAGTTAAACAAAGCTCTTTCTCAAGAAAACTCAAAACTTTTGATCTTTGAATTTGTTGTTATGAAAACCTCTACACTAATGACCCCTATATATAGGATTAAGGAAGAGTAAATATAGAAAACTTTTTCCTGAATAAAAGAGGAAGAAATTGACCCTCTAATACAGCTAACCACATTTTATTTAAACTTAAACACATTTTGAAAACACGTTAAAAATCAGCCTCCAGAAAATTTGCTATTACTGCCAATCTGACAGATTGGTCAACTTTGAGCACATTTTTCAGGCTGTAAACGTCCAAATTCAGAATTAGGTATATAGGAATAATTTGTAGATCTTTAAGTCTTCATTTTAATGCAACTAAAATCAACTCAATATCATTTTTTATTAAAACGTTATCAATAAAACACTGACAGGTGTCAAAACAGAAACTGTAAGCTATTTTCAAAACAAGAACAGAGTTCAACCAAATATTTGATATCTTTAAAATTTGAATCTGAAAATAATTATTAAATAAGAAATTTAGATCTGAAAGTTATCTTTGAAATGCAAGTTAAATCATATTATTTGAATATAAGAATAAAAAGTTATGATAACAACTATAAAAGGGTGTCAAGCAGATCCGCAGAACTAAAACTGGTTCAAATCCAAAACCCGATATATGTACTTGAAATCTAAAACCGATTAAATCAAAAACCAAACGTATTGAATTTATGTGTGTGTATTTGAGCTTCAAACGTATATGCTATTCTTTAACAAGCTAAAAATATAAAAACTTTATAGGAAGGTGTCTCTGAACCGCGTTGCCAAGTTAGAGCCTTCTCTCCTATGAAAACGTCCTCTTGTGCCATCAACCTTTCAATATGCTTTAAGCGCCAATAATCTTGCAACATGTTTAAAGCCATCAAGACTTGTACAAACCTGAAATTCATTCTAGAATCTTTATTAGTACCAAATAGCTTTTGTATGTTTTGTTATCATCAAAACTATATAAATGGAGAGTATAACCTTTTGGGCCAACACCTTCAAGTCTACTCCTACCATCTCTGACGATGATGATGAAGATGATGATGATGAAGATCTTTCCCTTCTTGTAAGAAATGTAAGGAGAATATACAATAAGGCAAAGATTAACAATAGGAGACCATGGCAAGGAAAGGAGGAAAAGAAAATCATCTGTTTCAACTATCAGAAACTTGGACATATCATTATCAAATGTCTGAATATCAAAAACAAGTCATCTTCCTCAAACAAGTCAAAGAAGCCATTTAAGAAGAAAACTCTCAAAGCTACATGGGATTCAGTAAGTGAATCTGAAGAGGAGGTGGACACGGCAAATGTGTGTTTCATGGCAAATGATAACACACCTGAGGTAACTTCTAAACCATCCCTTGATGATTGTGATTTAACTATAGATGAATTAGGAGATGCATTTGTAGTACTTTCAAATAATTATGATTTTCTAAAGAAAAAATATCTAAAAATGAAAAAGAAAAATGAAGTTCTTTAAAATAAAATTATCACTCTTTCTAAAGAAAAGGGTGATTTATCTTCCACTCTTTTATCCACACAAAAAGATTTTTATGTATACAAAATTTCATGTAAAGCAAAGTTTCTCATGATTGATGAAAATGAAGTTTCTACTTTAAAAACTAAAATCAACACTTTGTAAAATGTTTTAAAGAAATGTGAGTTTGATAAAGCTAAATTAGATGCCATGTTTCTAAGAAAATTCTTCAAAGAAACATATTCATACTACACATGCTCACACTTCTAAATCACACACTAAGCATGATCATGTTTCACATGCTCAGCATACACATCATGCATTCATGTATGGAAGAGTTTATTCATGTACTTATTGTGGCCGAAAGGGTCACTTAGCTAAATTTTATTTTGATCATATAAATGCTTCTAATAATAATATTTGGGTTCGAAGAACTAACATTATAGGAACCAAGAAAATATGGGTACCAAAATTAATAACATCATTATTTAATGTAGGTACATACCAAGGCTCCAAGAAGTAGGGAGTGGTGGTATCTTGATAGTGATCGAGAAAAAATTACGCACAAAAAATGTGTGTTTTGAAATCAAGATTTAAAGTGTGTGTGCTTTGGCTCCTCGATACTTCCGTTATAGCATAGAGGCTAAAACGAGTTGAATCCATACGGATGGGAGGCGATAGAAGTTTACACGGTATGTTCATGTGTATGTTAAGTGTTCTTCAATGTTAGAAGAATGAAAAGAAAAGAGAACAAAAAAATAAAAAGAGAAGTACGGTGAAAACATGAAGAAGCGAGAAACATAGAAGAATGGTATTTATAATTTTATTTGTATATTTAAAACAAAGTAAAAAGATAGAGAAAACTCATGGCTACTAACTACTAATGACTCCACTAACTATGCTAACTTCTTAGTGATAGTTGCCTTACATGTACCCTTGACCATCAATAGTCCTTGGTTCAAGAGCGTTTCAAAGCATGACCCATAAGATAACTTTCACATTCAAACTCAATAAAACAAGTGCAAGTTACACTTAAACCATCAAGACTAAATAAGAACAAGCATGAAATAAAGCAATGTTATCTTGTTAGAGAGTTAGGATGTTAGAGTATTAAAATCCATCATCATGAGCCATCAATGACTCTTGCAAGAGCAAGGCCAAGTAGAGGCTATTAGATTCATGCGGATTATCAAATAAGAAGTTAGCAAGTTTGTGGTTAGTAGTTAGTTTCCATAAGAGAAAATTATTTAAGCACGTAAAAAGAGTTAGAGAGAAAAAATAAGAAGCGATAAAGAGAGAATCTTTCACAGATTGTTGATTGTTATCCAATTTTTCATATTTTACCACATCATTTCCATGCATATTGCAAATAAAAATATGATTTTTAATGTTCTTCTCTCTATTTTTGCAGGTCCACATCTGAAATGAGAAAAGGCCCAAAATTCCTTTAATTAGCAATAATTAAATGGAATTAATTCCAAGCCCAAAAGAGAGCCCAAGTTTGAATCCAGAATCAGGAGAGATCCACGCGCCAACTCACTCTTCCAGAAGATCCACGTGGATAACAAACTATAACAAACTCGCAACAGAAAATCTGGCCTCAACGGCCTTGATCTTGCCGCAATTTCTAAAAGTTTGCCGCAAATCTGCGGCAGTTACAGGTCTGTTAGGGCCGAGATTTTCTCCAACAACCCGGGCTCTAGATCCTTCTCTCTGAGGCCTATAAATACACTACCAGGGCCTTCGCAAAAATATTTGAAGGTTGAAGATGGAATATAGTTGATAGAGAATAGAACTTGTATTTTTTTTAGGTTTTTTAGTGCGTTAGGTCTTCTTCTTCCTCCCTAGAAATTCTGCAAAAGAGAGTTGTAAGAGAGAGAAAGCTTGTGTAGACCAAGGTGTGACAACTTGTGAAGCAAGGATTCATCCATTCTCTTCTCTCTACTTGAGCATTTTCTAGTATTACTTGCTTTCTTTAATTCTAGCTTTACTTTACTTGTAATTTTATTCATGCTTTGCTTTTCTTTTCTTGTAATGGCTAGTAGCTAAATCCCTCTACATGACTAGCTAAACAACTAACCTTGCTAACTACTAACTCATTGGTGATTGCTATCTTTAATCTTGCAAGTTGTATAGTCTTCTCTTCTCCGATGGGTTACTTTCATTGCTTGGCACTCTCTTGTTGTAATTTCATATGATTCATGTGTGCCTCATTTAGAGCCTTGTCTTTAGAACAAGTGCCTTGATGGAACATGGAGATAGATCACCAAACATATGCTATTTGTTGTACAACTTCTTTACTTCCATAAATGAATGTTGTATCTTCTTCCTTAGCATCCTTGAGTGTCGCTCTTTTGATTCCATTATTGAAAGTCTATCTTGTAGGCCTATGACATCTATGAGTCTACAAGACAAGTCCAAGAGTGATCACCCGTCATCAAAGTGGGAAAGTAATTAGACCAACACATAAGACAAATCTTTGCCGATGAATCAACATGAGGCACGCATTCACTATCACGGAGTTTAGTAAGTTTTTAGTAAGGTAGTAAGGTTAGCTAGTCATGGTTTTCTCCATCTTCAAATCTTTTACAAGTTTTCTTTTCTTTTTAGTGTTAATCCAAAAGCCAATCTTGTTTTGATTTCTTTTCATTTTCCATCATGAACATATCCACCGATTCTTTCATTTCTTTTTCCATATTTTATTCATTCTTTTAAGACAAAGAAGAATCTTCGTTTTCTATCTTCACAACGAACCGTAACGCTTCCATTGCAAGCTCTCCTCGAGGATCGACTCGGTATAGCCCATGCTATAACGGAGATTGGAAAGGATACATTAAACATATTAAATACATTTGTAGAGTGATAAAGCACTAAGGTTGAATCTAAACCTTTTCTCTTTTACATAATATCTGTGCAAATACTTCACACAAAAATCACACTATCTTTTCCTAATCAAAATTTTTGGCGCCGTTGCCGGGGAGAGCAACGGTTTTTTGTTTAAAGTGAAGAACTAAACGAATTTTCTTCTCTGTTGCAGGTTACAGGTTGAAGAAACAGGAAAATTTGCATTGCAGTGACATATAAGTGGCTCTGGGCTTCTGCTTTTGAAAGCAGAAACCAGAAGCCCTTTGAATTGCCGCAATTTCACGGCATTTGCCGCAGATTTGCGGCAAGGAGGAGAGGACTACTGAAAATTTTTCTGCAGGGTCTCTTGCTCTGCAAAATACAGTTGCTGCAATACTTAAATTCTTGTATGCTTCACCTTATATCTGCTAATAATCAACAATAAAAAATTGGTTGCAAAGTTAAAAATTGATTAGACATTTGCATTTCTAGGCACGTGTCTTTTCAATTCATTTACTTTACTGTTGAAGAGTGCTGGAGCAAGGTACATTTTGCATTGCATGTAGACTAGGAATCATCTCTTGCTAGATTTTCATACTTTGAGTGAATCCTAGTTATATATCTTGTATACTTGCACAATTCAATTTTAAGGGCATTAACCCACAAATAAGATAAGGTGGGGGATTTCATTACCCTTTCCTTGGCCCAAAAACCACTATCCTAGCACTCACTAACCTAAGCCTAATTTAAAAAAAAAAAATAGACGTTTGCCCTAGGGACATCTCAGACTCACTTAGGAGATTATCCTAAGGGGGAAAAGTGTTGGAATTTGACTCTTGTAAAATCAGTGTCTAGGAAAGGGATTGAGGGCCGAAAGCTTGAAGGTTGCTGGTTACTTAATTAAGGAACGTCTTTGACGGAAAATCTCCCACCAACCTTGCCCTTTCCTGGCTGATTAGCTTGTGGTCAAAGTCTACACTAAACCTCCCGTGGACGGTCTAATCAGTTAGCAGTCGTCTAGGTCATAGGTCTACCCTAACTTAGGTTAGAATTTTTTCTTTTTTGTTTGTTTCTTTTTGTTTGTATTTCATTGTGTGATATGGCTTATAATAATAATTTTTTCAACTTTAATAATAATCCATATTACACACCGACTTCATTTTTGGATATTACCAACCCGGCATATCATAACTTTGACCAACTTAGTGTGCCGGATTGGTCTTATCCGAATCAATATGACCCATACCCCCCATCGAATAACTATAATTTCCATAATAATTTCAACTCTTCACTGAGTCAGTGGGGATTCACCTACCCCGAGCATAATTTCCAACCACCTTGTTCTTCTTCTCCACCCAGTCCACAACATTTTCAAGACACAGACTCAGTCCACCAGTCCAAAATAGAACACCATCAATTTTGGAAATGAGTATGCGTGAGTCCAAACACAAATCCCAAAATGTGATGGACTCACAATTTCACTATCACTTCCAAGACAACACTTCATCTTTTCATCAAAACAATGAATTCATCAATTATGGAAAGATGCTTGAAGCCATGACTCATGCTCAAAATGCTAGAAATCGTGACATAGATATGATGGTCGAATCTCTACGTTCTCACCGTTTGACCAGATCTGGTGTCACTAGCCACTCTGTTAAAGCCGATGAGTCATGTTGTTTTGGAAATCAAGATCCTTTTTCAGCACGCTCATCTGAACTTGTCCAAACTTCAAATCCCATTGACATTTTGGCAAGTTTTCCTTTTCCTGAAATAGAACTTGAAAATGATTATGATCCTAAACCCCAACTTAGTGATTCAATTCTATTTCCTGATTCGATTATGACTCCGGTATCTTCACCTGACTTCAATCTTTTCCCGGAGTCGACATTGGATCCTGTCCCAATTCATAATGAAGTTGAATCACCCATCTTTGAGGATCATATTGAACTTGACCAATTATACACTTCTGAAGATACTATTGACAAATTGGCAAGTTCTCCATTCTTTGGTATTGAACTACATGAGAAATGTGACCTAGATTCTCACAATCTCTTTACTTCTGAAACTGATTGTACAATTCTGAAGGAAGATATTGACCTTAGTTTTGAAGAATTGTATGGCGATGAGCTAGAATTCCTTAATATTGGAAGTAAAGAGATAATACCCATATTAGGTCACATTCCATTGTTGGACAATACATGTGGACTGGAGTTTCAACTTTTTGACTTGGACCCAATTCCTGAACTCATTTCGACTCCTGAACCTTTACTCGACTTAAGTCACCTTCCTGAGTCGGTATTAGTTCCTGTCCTTCCTGAGTCCAAGTCAACCGTTCTATCATTTCATACACCATTCTGGGACGAGGTAGTTGACAAATTTGACTCCGAAATTACTTATGGAAATTGGAAATTAGATGGGGTCAAATACTTAATAAAGATCCTTCATGGATTTATCTTTTTAGTGGGTTGTATTCATGATATTTCTGGTGGGTTCCTCCAAACCCAAAGTAAAGTTGATTGGGCCATATTTCGTGGACCAATCAGACCACCACCGGAACCACCACCTTAAGGTAATTTTTTTCCCTCTCTAATTGTTTCATGCATACATATATCACGATGCATTGAGGACAATGCATGAAATAAGTGTGGGGGAGGGTTTACTAACATAGAGTTTTTAGATTTTCTTTCTTTTACACTTCTTTTAAAAATAATAAAAAAAAACTTTTTGAAATAAGAGACAAATGTTTTGATCTATTTTTAAGAAAATTAAGATGATCTTAGAAATTAATAAAGCCTTAATTATGACATCTTAAACCTAGTTGAAATAATGGATATTGTTTAAAATTATAGGCTAAGTAAGAAAAATTGGGAAGATATTTTTATCTTGAATTTTTGCCTTAGATAGTATGAACTTCACACTTACACATTTTTGGGATGGAAACAAAGACCAAAAAAGCCATAAAATAAATAAAAATAAAAAAAGAAAAAAATATATATAATAAAACATCACTTATTAAGCTGGATAATTGTGCCTCAAGAAGCATGATTATTCACGCCTAACGGTGGTAAAGGAAATAAATAATCCCCTTTAGTTTTGTGGCCTTTTTCACTCGAGTCCTTAAACCCGAGGGATGTTTTCTCATCTGGTGCCCTAGGACCTTCTGGTTTGGGAGTCATCGGTTATAGGCTCGCTACATAGGTGAACTAGAAAGCCTAAACTAAGGGAAGAAAAAAAGAGAAAAAGAAAAGTATATATATATAAATGGCTTGATGGTTAGAGTTGAAATCCCAGAAATTTTCACTATCACATGTGCATACTATCTAGGTTTTATGAAAGATAAAATATTCAATCCAATTTTGAATTCTTACCTTAATTGAAGACAAAATCTTGCATAGAGACTAAGTTTAAGGGAGAATGATTATAGGTGGACTTATGACCTTAGATCACTTATATTTTTACAAAAATAGTTCGAAAACATGTCTCTCTTTCAAAATGAATTTTCAAAACACTAACATTTGTCTTCTTTCTTTATGGATTTTGTGGGTGTAATCCGCTGAAAACCCTCAGGAGACAACACTCCTCCTCTAGGGTAACCTAGAGGTTTAACGGCTTGTTGCACGTGCTCAGTGCAATCGCGTCACCTGCGAAAGTGGTGTAATAAAATTGGTAGTATAGTTTTTCTTTCTTTGTTTTTGCTCGGGACGAGCAAAAGAATAAGTGTGGGGGTGTGATTGTTATCCAATTTTTCATATTTTACCACATCATTTCCATGCATATTGCAAATAAAAATATGATTTTTAATGTTCTTCTCTCTATTTTTGCAGGTCCACATCTGAAATGAGAAAAGGCCCAAAATTCCTTTAATTAGCAATAATTAAATGGAATTAATTCCAAGCCCAAAAGAGAGCCCAAGTTTGAATCCAGAATCAGGAGAGATCCACGCGCCAACTCACTCTTCCAGAAGATCCACGTGGATAACAAACTATAACAAACTCGCAACAGAAAATCTGGCCTCAACGGCCTTGATCTTGCCGCAATTTTAGAAGTTTGCCGCAAATCTGCGGCAGTTACAGGTCTGTTAGGGCCGAGATTTTCTCCAACAACCCGGGCTCTAGATCCTTCTCTCTGAGGCCTATAAATACACTACCAGGGCCTTCGCAAAAATAGTTGAAGGTTGAAGATGGAATATAGTTGATAGAGAATAGAACTTGTATTTTTTTTAGGTTTTTTAGTGCTTTAGGTCTTCTTCTTCCTCCCTAGAAATTCTGCAAAAGAGAGTTGTAAGAGAGAGAAAGCTTGTGTAGACCAAGGTGTGACAACTTGTGAAGCAAGGATTCATCCATTCTCTTCTCTCTACTTGAGCATTTTCTAGTATTACTTGCTTTCTTTAATTCTAGCTTTACTTTACTTGCAATTTTATTCATGCTTTGCTTTTCTTTTCTTGTAATGGCTAGTAGCTAAATCCCTCTACATGACTAGCTAAACAACTAACCTTGCTAACTACTAACTCATTGGTGATTGCTATCTTTAATCTTGCAAGTTGTATGGTCTTCTCTTCTCCGATGGGTTACTTTCATTGCTTGGCACTCTCTTGTTGTAATTCCATATGATTCATGTGTGCCTCATTTAGAGCCTTATCTTTAGAACAAGTGCCTTGATGGAGCATGGAGATGGATCACCAAACATATGCTATTTGTTGTACAACTTCTTTTCTTCCATAAATGAATGTTGTATCTTCTTCCTTAGCATCCCTTGAGTGTCGCTCTTTTGATTCCATTATTTAAAGTCTATCTTTTAGGCCTATGACATCTATGAGTCTACAAGACAAGTCCAAGAGTGATCACCCGTCATCAAAGTGGGAAAGTAATTAGACCAACACGCAAGATAAATCTTTGCCGATGAATCAACATGAGGCACGCATTCACTATCACGGAGTTTAGTAAGTTTTTAACAAGGTAGTAAGGTTAGCTAGTCATGATTTTCTCCATCTTCAAATCTTTTACAAGTTTTCTTTTCTTTTTAGTGTTAATCCAAAAGCCAATCTTGTTTTGATTTCTTTTCATTTTCCATCATGAACATATCCACCGATTCTTTCATTTCTTTTTCCATGTTTTATTCATTCTTTTAAGACAAAGAAGAATCTTCGTTTTCTATCTTCACAACGAACCGTAACGCTTCCATTGCAAGCTCTCCTCGAGGATCGACTCGGTATAGCCCATGCTATAATGGAGATTGGAAAGGATACATTAAACATATTAAATACATTTGTAGAGTGATAAAGCACTAAGGTTGAATCTAAACCTTTTCTCTTTTACATAATATCTGTGCAAATACTTCACACAAAAATCACACTATCCTTTACCACTCAATTGTCACCTTCTATTATAAGCACTCCTACTTCCACCCATGTACTACTCTCTCTCCTATTACAAGATCTATAATAAATAAAAAATATAAAGGAGGAAGAAGAAGAATAACTAACCTAAACCACCTTAAAACTATAATAAGGAGAAAAAAATCCAAAACATTATCCTAAAAATACCTCAAAACTCCTCCTCTCTTCAGCTCTAGAAATCCCAGGGCTTTAATAGGCGAAAGGGGGCACCAGGGGACCTGTACGGAGCCTCGCGTCAAATCACGACGAGCGGCTCCATGCCATTCCGTGGAAACACGACAATTGCCACGTTTTCGAGGCAGTCCTAGGGAGGAGCGCGCAGCGCAACCTTCTGCGCGCTTCCCGGTTATCCCCCTATCGGTTGTACTTTCTGATTTTCAAATTTGGGCACCTGATTTTCACGAAATCACCTTTCAAGGTCAATGGCTATTCTTGTAGGCTTTTAATCACCAATTAAATGGAATTTTGGGCTTCTTCTTCATTTCATGCCATGGACCTAGAAACATACAAGATAGGTGTTATTAACGGATTTAATATTAAATAAATGTGAAGATGTACTATAAAATATACAATTTTAGAGACTAATCACACTTCTACACTTATCTTTTGCTTGTCCCAAGCAAAATAGAAAAACTAACTAGGAAGATTATTACACACTTTCGCAAGTGACGCAATTGCACTGAGCGTGTGCAATAAGCTGTAAAAACCTCTAGGTTTCCCCTAGAGGAGGAGTTTTATCTCCTGAGGGTTTTTAGCGGATTACACCCATAAAATCTATAAAGAAATAAATCAAATGTTAGTATTTTGAAAACACATTTAAACTATTGAAGTATTTTTGTGAAAATTTAAGTAATCTAAGGTCATAAGTTAACCAGAAATTATTCTTCTTTAAACTAACTCGAAATGCAAAATTTTGTTATAAATTAAATGTAAGAATTTAAAATTGAATTGATTCTTTGATCTTTCATAAAACTCTTAGAAAAAACATGCACTTTGTGAACTGTGAAGATTTTTGGGATATCGACTTTTACTTTAATGCCATTTATTTATATTATTATTATTTTTCTTCTCTTAGTTTTCTTAGGCTTTCTAGCTTATCCGGGTAGTGAGCTTTTAGCCGGTGACTCCCAAACTAGATAGTTTTAGGGCACCAGATGAGAAAACATCCCTCAGGCTTAAGGAATCGAGTAAACAAGGTCACAAAACTAAAGTGAATTATTATGTTTTTATCCACCATTTTATGCGTGAATAATCATTCTTCTTGAGGCATATTTACCCAACTTCAATAGGCGGTTTTTATTTTCATCATTATTTTAATATTTTTAATGACATTTTCAGTCTTTGTTTCAATCCCAAAAAATTGTGTAAGTGTGAAGTGTATATATCTAAGGCAAAAAATTCAAGATCAAATTATCTTTCCAATCTACTTTCTTATCCTAAAATTTAAATAAAATATATTATTTTGGCTCGGTTTAAAAATTCATAATTTTAGGTCTTCCTAATTCCTAAGATAATCTTAATTTTCTTAATAATAAATCAAAACTATTTCTCTTATTTCAAAAAATTTTGTTTCTCTTATTTCAAAAGTTTTGTAAAAAGAAAAGAAAAGAGTTTCTATACAATAGAAAAATCTAAAAATTTTCTAAAAGAAGTGTAAAAGAAAGAAAATTTAAAACTAACGATGTTAGTAATCTTCCCCCACACTTATCTCATGCATTGTCCTCAATACATTGTGAATGCGTATATGCATGAAACGAACGGAAAGGAAGAAAAACTACCTCATGGTGGTGGTTTCGGTGTGTGGTCTGATTGGCCAACGAAATGCGGCCCAAGCCCGAGATTGCAGATCATGAAGGAACCCACTAATGATCTCTCTAATATGACCCAATAAAAGCATGACTGAGTGAATGGTCTTATTTAAAAAATTATCCCCATCTAATTTTCAATTTTCAAAAATAATTCATGAGTCATTTTCTTCAATATCCTTGTCCAACAATGAAGTCTGATTTTAGGAGATGATTGATTTGGACTGAAATTGAACAGGAACAAAAATTTATATTGATTCAAAAATTTAACTCAGATCAAGTCAAGATTCAAAAGGGGAAGACGAAATCGGTTAAAAAATGGGGTCCAGGCCAAAGAATTGATGTTTACACACTTTTTCCATCACTGAAGTGTGATCATAAGATCTTTGTGATTCATTTCACGGTATACTCGTACAGGATTCAATATTGAGTCTGGAATAGAGAAAAAATCTGGTAAAGATATTGGAGTCATTATTGAATCAAAAAGTGAATGGAATTACCAACTTGAGATTCAGGATCATTTTCAAGCTCAAGTTCAATTTCAAAAAAAAGATAACTTGCTAAAATGTCAAGATGGTTCTCAAGATTTTGGGCTAGTTCAAATGGATGTAATGAAATTGAATCTTGATTTTTGTCCACGGAAGGAATGTGAATGGGTAAAATGATCGATTCAAGTTCAGGAATTATGGGAATCAAAACTGGCTCGAGAACATTACTTAGTTTAGGTAACACTACAGGAGTCGATATTGATTCAAGGATTGGACTGAATTGCTAAATCGAAGCTCAGGTTCGCATTCATCTTCAAGCTTAATTTTATGAAATGGATAACTTGCCAAACTATTAAGAATTTGATGTTGGTCAAGTTCAGGTTGGTATGATGAAATTGAAGCTGAATTTTCAAAATGACATGATTCTTGAGTCATATGAACATTTGATGGACATGAGAAGTCAATCATATTTTGTATTATTCGCTCAGTCTCTTGCAAGAATTTCATAGTTTTTTTCCCACAATGATTTTTCTCAAAGTGGTTCTGGAAAAGAACTATATGAATATAGGAAATTTTATGGACATGGAGAGACCACCATGTTTTTAAATTATTTTTTGGCCTCTATTATTGCTTCCAAACTCCTTTGCAACGATGATTTTTCTTCAATTGGTGGTTTAGGAAAAGAGGATGTAAAGCAGAATTGAGAAATGAATATTGTGAAAATTATGAGCAATGTGATTGAAAATTTGACTCATGGGAGGTGAATCCCCATTGACTCTGTGAATAGTGAAAATTATTTTGAAAATTATAATCATAGTATTGGGGTATGGGTCATATTGAGGTGGATAATCCCAATCTGACATATATAGTTGGTTCATGTTATACATAGCCGGTCAGAGTTATCCGAGTCAAATGAGGTCGGGGTGAAATATAGATTCATATTAGAGTTGAAAGAATTATTGTTATTGAAATTCATATCACAATTTACAAAAAGAAAAACAAATAAACAAACAAAACAAATAAAGAAAAAGAAAACAAGCCTACGCTAGGGTTGACTTAGACCTAGACGACTCCTAACTGGTTAGACTGTTCACAGAGATATGTTGTCAGAATCTAACCACAAGTTAATCGGCTAAGTAGGGATAAGATTAGTGGGAGGTATCCGTGCTGGAACAACGGGCCTAATTATACCAAACCACTGTTCTTCAAGATTTCATCTCTCAATCCCCAATCTTTGACACCGATTTGACAAGAGTCAACTTCTAACAAATTTCTCCTTAGGTCAATCTCTTAAATGAGTCCGAGATGTCCCTAGGGGCCAATGTCTAGCAATTTTTTATTAAGGCTTGGGTTGTGTGAGTGGTGAGGTGATTTTTGGGCTAAGAGAGGGTAATGACTTCCCCACCTTATGTTGTATTAGGTTTTGTCCTTAAGTCTGATTCGTGCAGGTATGCAATATAGACAAGACAAAAAAACTGAGTAAATCACCCACCTATTTGTCCGAAGTATATGCAATGCAATATATACACCTCTGTCAAGATCATAACAACACAAAAATAAAATACAGTATATCGAAATTGAAATCGACGCGTGCCTAATGCAAATGTCTAAACCGTTTTAATGCATCCAATTTTTATATTTTAGTTCTTAAATTATTATAGTGCACAGGTAACAAAAACTAGCAAAAGAATATAACAACATACAAGAATTTACCCAACCACACAAAAGCAAGTGTGAACTCTGCAATGCTAAAAATTTGACCTGCACACCAAAAATAAAGAAGAAAAAACAAAAACGTGAAATCAAACTGTTCCCATCTGCGGTAACGTCGCCAAAATTTGATTGACGGAAAACCACGCACAAATAGTGTATGTTTTGAAATCAAGATTTAAAGTGTGTGTGCTTTGACTTCCTCGATACTCCTGTTATAGCATAGAGGCTAAAACGAGTCGAATCCAAAAGGACAGGAGGCGATAGAAGCTTACACAGTATGTTCACATATAAGTTAAGTATTCTTTAATGTTAGAAAGAATGAAAAGAAAGAGAATAAAGAATGAAAAGAGAAGTAAGGTGAAAACACAAAGAAGTGAAGTGCAAGCTACACTTAAACCATCAAGACTAAACAAGAACAAGCATGAAATAAAGTAATGTTAGCTTATTAGAGTTTAGGATATTAGAATGTTAGAATCCATCATCATGAGCCATCAATGGCTCTTACAAGAGCAAGGCCAAGTAGAGACTATTAGATTCATGTGGATTATCAAGTAAGAAGTTAGCAAATTAGTGATTAATAGTTAGTTGCAATGAGAAAAAATTATTTAAGCATGTAAAAAAAGTTAGAGAGAAGAGAACAAGAGAGATAAAGAGAGAACCTTTTATAGATTGTCACTTTCCATTACAAGCACTCTTGCTTCTCACCCATGTAATACTCTATCTCCTATTATAAGATCTATAAGAAATGAAAAATACAAAGGAGGAAGAAGAAAAAAACTAACCTAAAACTACAACAAGGAGAAGAAAACCCTAAAAACTATCCTAAAAACACCTCAAAACTCCTCTCTTTAGTTCTGGAAATCCTAAGACTTTTATAGGCGAGAGGGGGCATCAGGGGACCTGTACGGAGCCACGCGTCAAATCACGATGCGTGGCTCCACGGTGTTGCCGCAAAAACACGACAATTGCCTCGTTTCTGCAACAATCCTAGGGAGGCGCGCATGACGCCGCCTGCTGTGCACTCCTCGGTTGTCCTCCTATCGGCTGTACTTCCTGGTTTCCAGATTTGGGCACTCGATTTTCACGAAACCCCGTCCAAGTTTAATGGCTATTCTTGTAGGCTTTTAATCACCAATTAAATAGGATTTTGGGCTTCTTCATTTCATGCCATGGACCTAGAAACATACAAGACAAGTGTTATTAACAGGATTTAATATTAAATAAATGTGAAGATGTGGTATGAAATATGCAATTTTAGAGACTAATCAATAGCGGTTGCTCAAGACACATGACTTGGGACATTAATAATTTTGCAACCCTATCAAGGTATCATGAAGGTGGCACCATCACCTTCGGAGATGACTCAATGGGTAACATTATTGGTATAAGTAACATTAAAATTGGTTCATCTCCATTGATTGAAATATTATTTTAGTTGATAGACTCAAACATAACCTCTTGAGTATTAGTCAACTATATGATCAAGGTTTCAAAGTTATTTTTGATGATTCTTCTTGCAATGTTTTATGTGGTAAAACTGATGCTTGCATTCTTTTCAGATTTCGTGAAAATAATGTATATATTATTGATAATGTTAAATCTAGATTGCAATGCTACATGTTTAAATACTTTAGTGAGGATTCTTAGTTATGGTATAGAAGATTAGGTCATGTATCTTTTGATCATCTTTTTAGAATTAACTCTAAGAAATCGGTGAAGGATATTCCTTACGTGAAATTTGAAAAGGACTGCATTTGTGATGCGTGCCAACTTGGGAAACAAATCAAGTCCTCTTTCAAATCAATTAAGGATATCATGACATCTAAACCATTAGAGTTATTCTATATGGATTTGTTTGGTCCTACTAAAACCAAGAGTTTAAATGGAAACTGCTTTGTTTTGTATTAGTTGACGATTTTCTTGTTTTACATGATTTTTCTTTCTGGAACATAAAGATCAAGCTTTTTCGCATTTTAATATTTTTAGAAAAAGGGTTAAAAAATAAAAAAGGTCTTTTTCCGCATGAGAAGTGATAGAGGTGGTGAATTCATTAACCATTCTTTTATCACTTATTGTGAAAAATAGAATTAGGCATGAATTAGCTTGTCCTAGACTTCACAACAAAATAGAGTCGTTGAAAGGAAGAATCGTACTCTTCAAGAAATAGTTAGGATAATGATTAGTGAATACAGACTCCCTCAATATTTATGGGCCGAGGCCGTAAACACTTTATGTTACATATCAAATAGAATTTATTTTTTGTATCATCAACATTTCTTCCTGTCTTCCAAAACTTCTTTTGAAATCTACTATTTGAGAAAGCCTAATATTTTTTAATTTAGAGTTTTTGGATGCAAATGTTTTATTTTAGACACCATAGATAACTTAGGTAAATTTGATGCTAAAACTTTTAAAGCTATTTTTGTTGGTTATTCTAACACTAGTAAGGCTTATACAATCTTCAATAAATTTACTCTGACAATTGAAGAATCTATGCATGTTAAAT
>JAVJIF010003487.1:0-138253 GCA_038442645.1 Agave tequilana | reverse complement strand
GATCATAGCCGAACTGTCGAGCGAAGCGATTCGGCATGTATGGCTCAATGGTGCATGACGTCCCTTGCTGGAAAAGCACATATCCGGGCCGAATATTGAGCAACCACCAGAAGGCTCCCATGGATAACCTCGCGAAATCATCTGGGCCCGCGGAATCAATAAGTAGATCCCCGAAGAGTGCACCAGGGATCTGGGGGCAACTATAGGCAACGATTGAGCTGGTAGTTCGCCAGGGTCTGAAAGGCACTTCCAGACGTAATATATATAAGGATCACGCCAGTTTCGAACCCTCCAACCGCTGTACAAAAGGGACAGAACTCTCCCTCCAACGACCAACCACCGTCATCAAGGAAGGGCAATGCATCACGTACACAAGCCATGCGGCCCGTTGTAAGGCTGAGCTCGACCCGAGGGTTGGGACGCTCACCGTCGGATTCCCCCCTGAGTCAACACATACAGCTTTCCCTCGGAGTCTTGCAGTTTTCGGTGGCTCGCGAGAAATTCTTAGCTAGCGCCCGCAAGCCGCCCGCTCTGAATACCAGCCGCCACGGCCGGGAGAAGGGTATGGGGTTGCCATGAGCCAGGAGCACCCCCGGGTACACCACGTCAGCAATAATAACTTCATGTGGGCAGCGTGGGCACCACACAACGCTTCAGCCACAGCATCAGAAAAGCCCGCCAACAGCGCCCGATCGGAGATAGGGGTTCGGGCTTGATGGTGAAAGCTTTTACAAAACTAAGTCAGGGTCGAAACCGTCCTCGTTCGACTCCGTGGTGTAGAAACTGTCAGAAGGCCTGGTCGATCCTTTCTTCAATCTCCCTATCGGAGCTGGGAGCCAATCGGGTATCAGATGTTCTTGGTGTTGACGTTGTTGAACAAGTAACTGGCCCAAGACAGTTGCTTGACTCCCTGCGACCCCATTTGGTTATCTGGCCGCAAATGTGAAGTGACATAGCACTTCCCAGTAGGTCTCATATATTAGGGGATACTCCTCCTTCAAAAGGTGAAGCTCCACAGTGGTCGGGACATATTCCTCATAGGGAATGTCCCCTGTTGCCAATCCTGAGACTTCATGCAGCTCGTGCAGAGCGAGGCCCATCTCCCGACCGGAGTGAAGAACGTCCCCGTCAAAGAATTATAACGCTCTAGAACCCCGAAGAAGTTCTGAGAGCTTTGAGGGATCCCCCACTGCACGGCCCTGACTGCCGAGTACAGTCCCACACGCTTTAGCAGATCCCCGAGCTCGTTAAGGACAAAGCCGACCATCCTGCCCCACCAATAGTTCTCCGTGGAATGGACCCACCCAGGCGCACGGAACCCAACCGGATAATCACCCTCCGCTTCCATGAATGCGTTGAGGAAGGTAGTGCCAAGTTGTGATATCTCTCCAGCCGGAACCTCAGACTTGCGCGACCCAGGGAAAAGGCCGATAACCGACCTGTCATGGCTATCATGACGGTGTACTTTATGGGAGTCCAAATCACCGAGAGTAATCTCAGGGACATATCGAGAAAGGTCCCATTCCATCTTCCGAGGACGGACATGTGCTGGAAATAGGACAGCGGGAACATCCTCTCCATGTCCGGAAGAAAGAATCTTCCACCCCTTCTTTGACGGAGCCATTTGTAAGTTTCGTCATACACGCGATAGCCGCCCTCGTGGATACGATCTCCGAAGAAGAAGCAGGCAGCTTCTCCAGCTTGATGCCAGCATCCGTTGTGAATGCTGCATCGGTCATAAGCACCCGAAGAGTCCTCATGTCACATTCGAGAGCCTCTCCTCACGAGCCTGCGACTGGTCAGCAGTCACAGGGACAGTCCTTTGTAGCACAATGGTCAAGTCCCGGTCAGCACCACCTACATGTCCAAAGTGGCGCGTCTTGGCGAGTGAAGTAGTAAGGTGTGGCGCTGCACAAAAGAAAAGGACACTTAGTTAGATACTTTATCAAAAGTAAGGAAAAAATGCTAAGTGTTCATAACCCAGACGCAGAAGAGACACTGGACGCACGAATTATCAAATCCGCGTCCAGACCTGCGCATCCACGTCCAAACGCAGAAGAGACACTGGACACAGGAATTATCAAATCCGCGTCCAGACCTGCGCATCCACGTCCAAGCGCAGAAGAGACACTGACGAACGATGAATTATCAAATCCGCGTCCAGACATGCGCATCCACGTCCAAACGCAGAGGAGATACTGGACGCAGGAATTATCAAATCCGCGTCCAGACCTGCGAGATCCGCGTTTTGCAAAACCAAGACTTATGAGATTCAAGTACTTGGGACTCAGGCGCCAGACCGTAAGAACCAGCACCTGATGTTGCAGAATGCAAGGATCAAAGTCCGCGTTTTAAACCTTCACAATTAGAAATATTCTAAGTGAAGGGTCCAAAGGCAGGAACTAATGGCACCGGGTCATCAAAACCCGCGCCTCGGTTATCAACCCAAAGACTGTGTCTGGGAATCAAACACGATTTAAATTTGTGTGTTAAGGGTTCTTAAGGGTTCTTTGAACTTCCTTTAATGGCGAAATTCACGCAAAAAGGCATTTTACCATGGAGACCTTGGAGAACAACATCCTGCGCAGAGGAGGAGCTGCCCCTCCGGGCCTCGGCGACGGTCGCCTTTGAAGAAGAAGCAGTCGGCTTGGTCTTGGGTGCCATTGCTAATTCAATCCGAGGTTAAACAGATGAACAGAAGGGGAAATTCTCTTTCTTAATTTTATCAGCGAGTGCGTTCAGAGAAGAAGAGAAATCTTCCCAACTGTGGCCTTTTATAGGCACAAGGATTCGCGAAGATACGCAGCGTATGGCCCGATGAATTCTGCGGCGAATCTCTGTTCGACGCGTGGAACAAAATCACTTTAACACACAGAGAAGATCATGCGCCATGACTCTGCAGCGAATCGTCGCTCGACACGTGGCACGGATCATTTAATAAGCCAGGAAATCCGCGCGCCAAAAGGTGAAATCCCGTCTGTTTCCCCAGGCCAACTGGCAGCGCAATCATGACGTGGCACGGACTCGCACCGACGGCCATGTCTCTTCGATGGATATACCCCGTCAGCATCGCCATAAATGCGCCCAGACAATCGCGTCTATATTCAAAAGATGCGTCTCTCCGAAGTTCGCGTCTTCAGCTGAACATCGCGTCTGCCTTATGAAGATCAGTCGCGTTTCCATTGCCAAAGGTCGCGTCTTGCTAAGAAGTCGCTTCTTTAAAGCAGTCTCATCTCTGCTTTTCAAAAAGGAACCCGCGTTCAGTCCCTGCTTCTGCGAATCAGTTCAACAGTACACTGGCACAAGCAGAAGACCAACCACTCCTGGCTTAAAACGCACCCGTGACAGACTTAAAAGCAAACGGGGAGGTTTAGACTGTGTATCTAGACACTCAACATGATCAACTCCGGTGGCTTCAAAGAGTTCAACAGTACACTCACGAAGACCAACTCCAGAATAGATCAAACCCGGAGCACTAACAGTTTAGTCATGAAGGCAAATGCAGCTAGAATCCAAGTATTTCGAAATCCGTCCCAGTTAACTGCGGAATATCGAAAACTTTGGAGGGGGTTCTGTAGGCTGTCTAAAAAATCACCAAGACAAACCACCAAAACGCAGAGATCCAAGATCCAGACGCAAGGCTAAATGTGACAATCAAGACGCGAAAGTCCAACCCGCGTCTCAGCATTAAGGCACGTGGGCCCGACACCCGCATCTCAGCCTCAAGACGCGAGGGTCCGAACCCGCGTCTCAGAACCAAGGCGCGTAGGCTCAAAACCCGCGTCTCAACCTGAAGACGCGAGGGTCCAAACCCGCGTCTCAACCTCAAGACGCGAGGGTCCAAACCCGCGTCTCAACCTCAAGGCGCTAGGGTCCAGACCCGCGTCTCGGTTACAACCACCCCGATTATGGCGCCATTCACCGCCCATGTAGCGGAAAGTTGGCTCTCATCGTGGAGTATTTTTAGGGGACACGTTCACCCCTACAGCCTATATAAATAGCCCAGTTGCTATGGAGGGGGGAGAGCATCAGAAGAAATCGAAGGGCATCAATAGACAAAAGAGACCGAGAGATATCAACAGGCGCGACAAATACAGAGAGAGAGAGCTCGACTCTTCAAGCTAACTTGCTGCGTACAAGTTGCTCTTCGCCTACCTTCTCTTTTAGAGTTTTGGTAGACGGGGCTGAGTTACTCCTTCTACCTGCCAAGGAGAAGATCCCTTGACGGTCCAGACGGTCATCTGGTCAACGGAGAACAAGATTCACTCTCCACCGCCACACGAAGAACCCAGCACTAAACAAAGGGGGGATTCAAGCTTCAACATCCTCCCTCCCTTGTAACCGGAAGATTAGTCTGTTGTAATTTTTCATCTGATTCAAGGAAATTTTACACCTCCTTCTTTTCCGTGTCCAACAGCCACGAGACATGAAAATACATTAAATAGCACAACTTTATTTAATTATAAATGCAGAAATGTGACACATATGATATAAAAATATGTAATGCACGTGTACAATCAGTTGGACATGGCGACCTCGAGGAGCTTACCGGTTCGTGTATTGTCTTCTTGCAGGAGTGAGTAAGAGAGCTTGAAGATGTTGTGACACCGAGTGATCTTGCTGGATCAGATTATTGTGAAATTCTTCATTGCAGTGACTGCGAAGACGTAGAGCAAGTTGCTCGAAACTCGAAACAGTCTCCCGTGTTACGATTGTTTTTCTCTCTCAACTCAACTCAACTTACTCTTGTTTACATCTTTCATATTTATACTTGCTATCATTATATGCTTGTACTTATTTGAATCAAGAAAGCAATTGAGCACCTAAACTCTCATTTTAAGAAGAATCTTGAGAAGTTCAGATCCTTCAGGGTATATAGTTTCATTTCTTGATCAATAGTTTATTGTTTATATGTGTTATTTTTGTTAATTGATTATAGTTAATTAGTTTTTAATTCTACATTATATTAGCATATCACCTATTCACTCCCCTCTTGGTGATTTCAGGATTAACATGGCCAAGGAAATTCAATAGAACCCCGACCAGCAAACATCTAAAGAGGCAAGGAGAAGACGTGTGCTCTAATCTTTTATATGGGAAGCATGCTACTGATGATGATAACATTGTCATAGGCCCAGCACCAAACAATGGTGCCAACAGCCAAAATGCTGAAATTGTTGGATAAGAGGCCAGGATCTCCGCCGACCCTCGGGGGTACATATCAGTTCACGACGAAGCAAACAAAAGCAGCCGGCAAAAAGGTTAAAGGTTGTGCGATCTCACTCAGGCCTACCCCCTAAAACGGATCGGGACTCCATATCTGACGCAATGTCTAGCTTCTACATGGGCCATTTGAGACTGGGGTAGGCGATCTCAAAACGAGCACGAACATGTCGAACACATTGCAAACCCCGTTATCTCGATGGTCACCTTATCTCCCCAAACCATGCAAAATTTCGCCCCCCACTTTAGGGGGGTTCATTGGACATGAAGATCGGTTTGAGGAGTAACTACATCAGGTTCACTTAGATCTCGATGAACAGCTGCGCCGTTGCCATCTCCAGGTGACAAAAAATACCCAGGAGTTGACAACTCTCCTCCCGTATATGATCCAAACCCCTCTAAGGGGAGTGGAGCAAGCCGTCAATCAATCGGCTGTCCGCACAATTGGACCGATTGGGCCATACTTTTGTATACCACGCCATTTACGGTACACCGCAAACCGATGCCAACAGCCGCCGCCCACGGTACGAACAGCCAAATCCCGAACATGCGGCCAACACCGATCAGGATGACGGGTTGAACAATGGCAGGAGACCTCGAGAAGGTCCCCAGTATGGGTAGTACTTAGTGTATTAGGACACACCTCTCTTTGATGGCACTGTAGGCATATTTATATCTAGCCTTTTAGGGGTATTTTTGGTCTCATATTGATGTAGATAGCAGGAAAGCGCTGTTGCACATAGTACAACACCTCTTTGAGGAATTCACCAACCAGGTGGAGACTGATGCAGCGGGAGACGTACCCATCATGACAAGAACAGAGAAACAATAGAGAAAAAGCAATCAACACAGTATTTAACGAGGTTTGGCAACGTGCCTACGTCCTCGGGGCAAGGGAGAGAGAGATTTTATTGATTCAATAATCAATACAAACTAATATAAGAGGGAACTTTCAGGGATACAATACATGAGGGCTCTAGCCCTTATTTATAGCCACAGAGTCCCTGGGTTTAGGAAACCCAGCTGGATTTAATCCCAAACAGAAAAGGAATCTGAATCCCAAAAGGAAAGTCAAAACGCGTCTGTCGGTTGATAGGTCGGTCGACCGACCCCTGTGCCTGGTTGACCGGCCCGGTCGACCGGTACCAACCGAGACTTTGCTCCTTTCAGTCGGTCGACCGGGCGGTCGACCGTTTTGTGTCTGTGCACCTCGTGCACACTGATGGACCGAGCGGTCGACCGGCTCCTTGCATCGGTCGACCGGGAGGTCGACCGTGCACTGTTTTAGCCTGCTGCATGCGTCGTTTTTGCTCCTTTTGATTCCAATCTCTGTGCTATCTTCCGATGTCTCTTCTCTTCTATCTCCTCTCTCCCTACAATTCTCCACCTCGGTGAAGATTTCTCAAATCTGAGCTGATCTCTAACGAACTCCAGTCTATCACCTGGTGAAATCAACACACGATCTCGGCTTGCGCGCTCTGATGAAATCGACACACGATCTCGGCTTAAAACCTTTAGCTCAGTTATCCAACTGGAATGCACCATACATGCGTTCCCATCACTTCACCTTAGGAGAACTATCATACGAGTCGACCAACGAACGTGTCTCTCACTCAGCAATTTTACGACCATACGAAGAACTCACATGAGCCAACACTGACTCTCCAATTGACTAGCTCTCTCCAGTCTACTTGTCTTCAGCTAACAGTCCAACCAAGTCTGAGTAGAGCACACCGAACACCATCATCGGCTTCAACAAACTGGATGCACACCCCTCTTATGCAAGCTCAAATATTCTCACCAGAAGATCAACTATTCATCGAGATCACAATGCTTTACCTCTGCGTGAAGTCTAACTCTCCACCTCTATGTGAAGTCCCAATCAGATTCTCGAGAACCCAAACAGCTTCATACGGGTTGCATCACCAAATGTGGTCGCGCCTTTACAGTTGCCTACGTACCTTACCCAAAGGATCAAGCCAACCATAGTTCATTGAAATGAGCTCCATCAAGCTCAAGCACTTGTACCTGAATCTTCAGCAGCGAACCTATCTGCATATGAACCTCCTCACTACCGTCATGGAGAACAACGACTTTCAACTTGAGCTTGTCACGGTCACAAGCTTGAGATTCATGCTTCTTCATCCACGTACGTGGTTTTACCTTGGTTCTAATGGCTGCAAACAATTTGACATTCTCATCAATGTCTTCAACCTGTTCAGTATCAACCCTGGCTATAAGATCTCCACCCAGTGTCATATCCGGTGGAGTCTTCACTGATACCGAACTAACTGGAGATGGTAGAGTAGCATCAACCTCTACCCGCTGCGATACTTCCTTGGTCTTCGTCCTCTCCACCTACTGAGAGATGGTAGACTTCAACACTGAAGTCTCATCAAACGTGACATGCCGACTCAACACGATCTTTTTATTTTCGGGGTCCCATAACCTGTAGCCTTTCATATTTCTCTTGACACCCAAAAACACAAACTTTTTGCTCGCGGATTCACTATGCCATCTTTGGCACTGAAGTAGGTCGGACTTCCAAATTCCCGCAGCAAACCATGATCTTGAGCAGCTTTCTCAGACCAAATTTTCAATAGAGTTTTACCTCCTATCGCAGTCGATCCATTTATAAGATGGCTAGCAGCACAATCGCCTCAGCCTAAAACGATTTGTCTAATTTTACATTAGACAACAAGCACCGAACCTTCTCCAGCAAGTAACGGTTTACTTCCTTAGCCAACCCATGTATACCTTCTGTGAAGTGAGTACCAATACCAGTGTTCTGGCCAAACCGTTGGAATTGGTTCATGTATCTTTCAACATTACCAATCTGTAGCTCTTGATCTTCCTACCTGTCTGCTTCTCCATTCTTCCTTTCACTTCACCAACATATCTAGGGCTTCACACCTTTGTCTCAAGGGATATATCCAACAATGCCTAGATAAATTATCAATAAAAGAGACAAAGTACCTGTGACCTCCAAGCGATACAGTCTTAGCACGTCCCCAACGTTTACGTGAACACAATCATGAAGACTTTCTGAGCGGTGAGTACTGGTACTGAATTTCACCTTCTTCTGTTCAGAACGCTGTGTTCACTCCAAGTTATAGGTAGCAGCACCTTCCAATAATCCCTTCTTTGCAGGAGCTTGCAAAGACCTTTCACCTATAATGTCCGACCTTCACCTGCCAGACCTTTATGCAACCATCATCCGAAGAATTAGAAGTCTCCACCTAACTTGTAACCGTACTATCCTTCAAGTAGTAGAGATTTTCCTGACGGACGCCTTTCATAGCCATTATTGAGCATTTGATCATCTTGAGAACACCATATCGATAGATACCACAAGACCCAACCTTCCAATGTGCCAACAGAGATAAGATTTCTTCGAGTTGAGGTACATACCTCACCTCCTTCAATTCTCGTACTATCCCATCTTCCATCTTGATACGAACTGTACTCATCCTTCTATATTACATGGATGATCATTACTCATGACTGTGTAATATCCATCTACCTTCTCAAAGTTAAAAAACTAGGCCCTATTCAGGCACACATGATAAGTGGCTCCGGTATCCAAGATTCACTCAGTATTATCTGAGTAATCAACAGTAGGAGTAGTAACTGAGAGAGAATACTGATGAGTCTGAATCCGATCCATCCTGCCTGTGCGAGTTTCGTCTCAGTCTTTGACTCCATCTTCTTACCTTTGGCCTTCGGGCAATCAACTTTCCAGTGCCCTAACTCTTTGCACAAGACGCACTGATTCCTCTTCAGATATCTGAAGCTTGATCTGGACTTTGATCTTCCCTGATCATCTCTTCCCTTCCTATTAGAACTTCTGTCTCTTACCGCTAATGCCTCTGCTGTTGTGTTCCCCGAAGAAGACAGTCTATTCTGTCTCCTTACTTCATAACTCACAAGAGCAGCAGACACCTCACTGTAGTTAAGGAATTTTCTTCCATTGATCAATGTAAGAGTAAAGGTCTCATACTCTTCCCTGGGAAGAGAATTCAATAGGATTACCGCCTTATCCTCTTCATCGATCTCCACATCCACATTAAGTAGATCTGTAAGAAGCCTTGTGTAGCCATTCAAGTATTTATTGATAGAGCATCCTATTTGCATCTAAAAACTATAAAGCTTACTCTTCAACTGCAACCGTAATTCTATGCTTTTTGTTAGATACTTCTCCAGATCTCCCACAGCTGCCTCGCAGATGTCTCATGTAACACATGATACTTGATGTCTTGTGTTAAACAAGACCTGATCAAGTCACAACTGTTCTATTCATCTTGTCCCAATCTTCTTCAGTTGTTGATACGCGATTCTTCTCTAACCGTAGAGTGTCTTCGAGGTTTGATGCCGTCAACGCATCCATCACCTCACACCTCCACATACCGAAGTTGTTCATGTCGTTGAACTTCACCACATTAATCCTCCGCGGATGTGGATTCATGGATTTTCCCAATGATGTAGCTCTCCAGCTATCTTCTCAACTGATTCCTCAAAACAATGCGAAAAACAAATAGAGTTAGATAAAACAAACTAGATAAAGATAAGATCTTTACCTCCACGCGAAACCCTTGAAGAGTTTCTGAAGCTATCTACTCCTTCGAATTGATTCCTTGAGTAATCCGCACACTGTTTTGAGATCGACACACGAACCAACAAACAGTCCTACCACTGCTCCAAGATCGACACACGATCTCCACTAAACAGCAACTGATGCCTTCGGAATCAACACACGATCCTACGCTGAACCTGGGATGCTCTGATACCAATTGTTACGCGCAGTACAATAACCTCTCTGAGGAATCCACCAACCGGCAGAGACTGATACGGCGGGAGACGTACCCAACACGACAAGAGCAAAGAAACAATAGAGAAAAAGCAATCAACACAGTATTTAACGAGGTTCGGCAACGTGCCTACATCCTTAGGGCAAGGGAGAGAGAGAGAGATTTTATTGATTCAATAATCAATATAAACTAATACAAGAGGGAACTTTCAGGGATACAATACATAAGGGCTCTAGCCCTTATTTGTTGGCCCAAGAGGTTACACTCTCCATTGTTTTGTGTTTTGATGATAACAAACCAAATAAGTGCTATTTGGTACTAATGATTTGATCAAGATGCATTTCAGGTTTTGTACCATGTTTTGAGCTCATTCGCTTCGCTTTTGCAAAAACTTCTAAAGTTCCATATAGCAATGAAGGCAAATTGCACATCAAGGAAGGATCATAGAAGAGAAGGCACTTGCAAGGCTTTGGATGGCTCAAAGATTGCTTCAGAGGTCCTTAGGTTTTGTTTTATAGCTTTATAGCATGTTAAAGAATAGAGAGTAGGTTTGAAGCTCAAACACACACGTTTTCACGCGTATGCTATTTCCTAGTTTATTCCTCATAAAATATACAAAAATATTTTAACACTAATTCTTCCTTCTACAAATCTGTTTTTATGTTGTATACTGATTTCCTGTTCAAAATAGTTTTGATCAAAATATTTTTCCTCTCAAAATTCCCTTTATATTTCAATTTTTGACCTGAGCCGGTCGACCGGCAATATACCACCAGTCGACCGGAGTTCTGGCAGAGTGCACGTATCCGTGTGCACGTCTGTCGGTCGACCGGTAGGCTACCGGTAGTCGACCGAAGTTTTTAGTTTGCTCTCTGTATCTTACCAGTCGACCGGTGGGCTACCGGCCCTCGACCGATAGTTCATCCTTTATCTTTTCGGTCGACCGGCTGTCTACCGACAGTCGACCGGTACATGATTTGAGTCTCAGTCAGGAGCAGTCGACTGTACCAGTCGACCGATAGTTCATAACGGTCAAATTTTTGAACTATCGGTCGACCGGGCCAGTCGACCGATATGGCCGTTGAACAGTAAACGGGCATATTTTTAATTCTGTTTTAACTTGATTTTTGAAATTAAATATCCGTTGGAGGGTATATTTGGAACTAATTACTTCCTAATCTTCAGTAATTAATTCCTAAACCTAAACCCTAGCCCTCTCCTATAAATAGGGGTGTTTGGGGAGAGTTTCTTTACAACATTTTATTCAAGAGAAAATTCAAAAGTTTGGGATATTACAAAAGAGCTTGTTTCTTGTTTTTGTGCTGATATTTCTCATTCATTTTCAGAAGTGTTCTTGATATACTCTCTGAATTTGATTTTCTTTCTTCACTTACACAAGAGCTTCATTCCTTCTCAATATTCTCTAAGGACCTTTGTAAGGGAAGAGATATTTGAAAGAGAGAGTTTGTGATCTTTTGATTACTTAGAAATTGTATTGTGCTGAAATTGTAGGAGTTGGGTACTCCATTTGTAATTGATCTTTGTGATAGTGAAAGTAGCTAGAATCCTTCTGGGGAAGGCGGGGAGTAGAGCTGGGTGCTCGAACCTCGATAACATATCCTTGTGTTTGCGATTGGTTTACTTTACTTGCTATTACTTCTTGCTATTGATTGTGACTTGCATCATTCACTTGCATTCATCTCTATATTTGTTGCTCATTGCTTCATAATTTTTAATTTGGCCCTTGATTAGCATTGTCACCTATTCACCCCCCCCCTCTAGGTGATTTTCAATTGGTATCAGAGCTTGGACTCTAGGTTTGGCTTAACATCCTTAGAGAGATCCTAAAATATTGCTAATCAACATTTTCATTCATCCATTCATACACTAGTAAACATGGCCGACAACATTAAATCCCCACCTAAATTTGATGGCCTTAATTTCCCTATTTGGAAGGTTAGGATGACTATATTTTTGCAATCACTAGGTAGCTTAGTTGCCAAATCCTTGACCAAACCCTATGAGGCACCCGATGGTGATGAGGGCACTTGGACCGACCTTGACTTTAAGATGTATGAGGCTAACTCAAAAGCCCAAAACTCCCTTCTTACCGCCTTGAATGAGGATGACCTTACACGTGTTATTCATTGCCAATCCGCCTATGAGATGTGGCAACACTTATTGGTCACGCATGAAGGGACCTCACAAGTCAAGAGAGCCAAAGTAGATCTCTTGCGGTCTCAATATGAATCATTTAAGATGCTAGATGATGAAACAATTGATTGCATGATTACTCGTTTCACAAAAATCACTAATGGTCTTTCTTCATTAGGTGACATCATCTCCAACGACCAAAAGGTACGCAAGGTGATACGGGCTCTTCCTCCATCTTGGGAGATCAAGTCTACTACCTTGAAGGAATTAAACGACAAAGACGAGATGGACATCATAAGTCTCATAGGGAACCTCAAAACCTATGAGATGGAGAAGAAAGCAAGAGAAGAGGCGGCTCCAACAAAGAAGAAGTCTATCGCTTTCAAGTCTTCTTCCTCCACCATTGAAGACGAAGATGAAGATGAAGAAGAAGATGAGGAGCTCTCCCTCCTCGTGCGCAACATCAAGAGGATGTACCGGAAGAACAAGCAAAATTTCCGGAGAAAGTTTGAAGGTAAAGAGGAGCGAAAGATCATTTGCTACAATTGTCGCAAGCCCGGACACATCATGGCCGATTGCCCGGAATTCAAGAAGAAAATGACTTCCTCCTTCAAGCCAAGAAAGCAAGACGAAAAGAAGGCTTACAAGGCCACTTGGGATTCGGAAAGCGAGTCCGAAGATGAAGAAAAGGCGGACACCGCAAACATGTGTTTCATGGCAAACACTCCCAAGGTAACCCCTCAAACTCTTGAATCTATAGATGATAATGATGATGATTTAAGTAAGGAAGTTCTAGTGCATGCTTTTGTAGAACTTTCCGAAACTTATGATAACAAGAAAATGGAGTGTTTTAAACTACAAAAGGAAGTTGCTTTTCTTAAATCTCAACTTGCTTTGATTTCACAAGAAAAAGAGGATCTTTCTTCTAATCTTATTTCCATTCAAAATGAATTTCATTCTTATAAGATTTCTTGTAAGGGTAAAACCCCTATTGTTGATAATAATGAAATTTCTTCTTTTAAAGCTAAAATGAGTGATTTTGAAAAGTTTTAAAAGATTGTGCTTTTAATACAAAGAAACTTGAAGAAAAATTTTCCAAAAAGCATACATCTCATGCTAAAGTTTCTCATGATAAGATTCCACATGCTCATACTTCAAATGCTTCTCATGCTAAGTCTTTTCATGCTCACAATGCCAATGCTCACAAAACACACACCCATTATGCATTTAAATATGGTAGAGTTTATAGATGTACATATTGTGGCAAAAATGGACATTTAGCTAAATTTTGTTATGATAAATTGCATAGCTCAAATAATCTTGTTTGGGTTAATGGTTCTAACCCTCATGGACCCAAGAAAATGTGGGTACCAAAATCAAGTCCTAAAATGTTTGATGTAGGTACACACCAAGGCTCCAAGACGTAGGGAGCGGTGGTACCTTGATAGTGGTTGTTCGAGGCACATGACATGGGATATCAACAACTTCACAACCCTATCAAGGTACATGGAAGGTGGCTCCGTCACCTTCGGGGATGATTCCAAAGGCAAGATAATTGGTATAGGTAACATTCAAGTTGGTTCATCTCCTATAATAGAGAATGTTGTTTTAGTTGATGGTTTGAAGCATAATTTACTTAGTATTAGTCAATTTTGTGATCGTAGTCTTAAAGTTGTTTTTGATGATACTTCTTGCAAGATTTTTGATATTAAATCGAATGATTGTATTTTGACCGGTTTTCGTGATGACAATGTTTATATAATTGACATGCTTAATGTAGAGTGTTCTACTAAGTGTTTAAATGCTTTTGATGAAAATTCATGGCTTTGGCATAGGAGATTAGGACATGCATCTTTTGAACATATTTCTAGAATTAATTCAAAGGAATTGGTGAAGGGTATTCCTTGCTTGAGCTTTGAGAAAGACCGCATTTGTAGTGCGTGCCAACTTGGGAAACAAACCAAGTCTTCCTTTAAACCAATCAAGGATATCATGTCAACTAGACCTCTAGAATTGATTCATATGGATTTATTTGGACCAACTAAAACTAAAAGCTTAAATGGAAGTAGATTTGCATTTGTTTTAGTTGATGATTTCTCTCGATTTACTTGGGTTTTCTTTTTGCAAAATAAAGATCAAACTTTTTCTCATTTTAAGATTTTTAGAAAAAGAGTTGAAAAAGAAAAAGGTTTTCCGATTTTGAGAATAAGGAGTGATAGAGGTTGTGAGTTTGTTAACCAACTCTTCATAACTTATTGTGATGAAAAGGGAATTAAGCATGAAATGTCTTGTCCTAGAACTCCACAACAAAATGGAGTTGTAGAAAGGAAAAATAGAACACTTCAAGAGATGGCTAGGACAATGATAAGTGAATACGACCTCCCTCAATATTTATGGGCCGAGGCCGTAAACACCGCATGCTATATATCGAATCGTATTTATTTATGCAAAAATTCTTCGAAAACTTCTTTTGAAATGTATCATTTTAGAAAACCAAATGTTTCCTATTTCAAAGTTTTTGGATGCAAATGTTTTGTTTTGAACACTAAAGAGAATTTGGGTAAATTTGATGCTAAGGCTTATGAGGCTATCTTTGTAGGATATTCCTCTACTAGCAAAGCATATAGAGTTTTCATTAGATCTTCACTTACTATTGAAGAAACCATGCATGTTAAGTTTGAAGAATCTAATGTGTGTGTTGAGAATGTTGTAGAGTTTGAACCATTAGGTGAAAGCTTGGAGAAACTATCCTTGAAGGACTCACCCGCGCAAGAAGAAAAGCAAGAACCTTTAGGTGAAGTTCAAAAGGATAATGAGGAAAGTGCGCAACCACTTCCCAAAGCTTGGAGATATGCTACAAATCATCCAAAGGAGCTCATCTTGGGTGATGCCTCCAAAGGAGTCACAACGCGCTCCAAACTCCATGACCTATGTGGTAACTTTGCTTTCATTTCTCATTTTGAACCCAAAGGCATTCTCGAAGCCGAGACGGACCCATATTGGTTGCTTGCCATGCAAGAGGAACTCAATCAATTCGAGCGCAACCAAGTTTGGCACCTTGTTCCTAAGCCCCACGATAGACCAATAATTGGTACTAAGTGGATCTTTAGGAATAAGTTGGATGAGTCCGGAAATGTCATTAGGAATAAAGCTAGGTTAGTGGCCCAAGGTTACACTCAAGTTGAGGGAATCGACTTTGAGGAATCCTTTGCACCCGTAGCACGGCTTGAAGCCATACGGATAACACTAGCTTATGCATCTTTTAAAAAATTTCAAACTTTTTCAAATGGATGTAAAAAGTGCATTTTTAAATGGATTTCTAAATGAAGAAGTTTTTGTTGCTCAACCTCCCGGTTTTGTTGATCATGTTCATCCCGATTTTGTTTTCAAACTCGATAAGGCTTTATATGGTTTGAAACAAGCTCCAAGAGCTTGGTATGAAAGGCTTTCAAGTTTTCTAATTTCAAACAATTTTATTAAAGGCAAAGTAGACACTACTCTATTCACTAAGCATGTTGATAATGATATTTTGATTGTCCAAATTTATGTTGATGATATAATTTTCGGTTCTACTAATGAAGTATTATGCAAGGATTTTGAAAAGGTAATGCAACAAGAATTTGAAATGTCCTCCATGGGTGAACTCAACTTCTTCCTTGGACTCCAAGTCAAGCAATTGCAAGATGGGAACTTCATTAGCCAAGCCAAATATGCAAAGGAACTCGTGAAGAGGTTTGGACTTGAAGACGCTAAAACTTGCAACACTCCCATGGCAACTACAACCAAGCTTGATAAGGACGAACAAGGTAAAAATGTTGATATTAAATTGTTTAGAAGCATGATAGGTAGTCTTCTATATTTAACGGCAAGTAGGCCGGATATCATGTTTAGTGTGTGTCTTTGTGCTAGATTTCAATCGTGTCCCAAAGAATCTCATTTAATTGCCGTAAAACGCATTATTCGATATGTTAAGGGAACGATTGGATTAGGTCTTTGGTATCCGAAAACTATAGATTTTTCTATGACTAGTTATTCGGACGCCGACTATGCGGGTTGTAGAGTAGATAGAAAGAGTACTAGTGGGACATGTCAATTTCTCGGTAATTGTCTTGTTTCATGGTCCTCTAGGAAGCAAAATTCCGTAGCTCTATCAACCGCCGAGGCGGAGTATGTTGCCGCGGGGGCTTGTTGTGCACAAGTCCTTTGGATGAAACATACTCTCCTTGATTATGATTTGCATTATAAAAATATTAAAATATTTTGTGATAATACTAGTACTATTCATTTAACTAAAAATGCAAATCAACATAGTAAGACCAAGCACATTGAGATTAGATATCACTTTCTTAGAGATCATTTTGAGAAAGGTGATATTGATATTGATTATGTTTCCACCGATTTTCAACTAGCCGATATTTTTACAAAACCACTTGATTTTGCTAGATTTTCGTTTATTTGTGGAGAATTAAATATGTGTATTATTGATTAAACATGTTTTTCATAACCCTTTTTGATGTATGACAAAAAGGGGGAGAATAAGTTACATGTACAAAAATAAGTTCATTTGGTCTTGGTTCCATATGAATTTATGAGTTTTATGAGTTTTTATGTTTTTTTTTATCTCTATGATTTAAGTTTAAATTGGTATCAAGGAGCAAATTTTTGATTTTTGGTGTTTTTGGTATCAAGTACAAGTTTTAAAATTTCATTTGTATTGTATTGTTGATTTCAATAATTGGTGCATCATTTTTTTTATCATTTCAATTATTGGTATCTAGAGCATATTTATAATGTTTAAATATAGCATAATTTGAGGGGGAGTTTTCTCCTCCCCATATTTTTGTAAATAGCCTATTTGTTTTGTCATCATCAAAAAGGGGGAGATTGTTGGCCCAAGAGGTTACACTCTCCATTGTTTTGTGTTTTGATGATAACAAACCAAATAAGTGCTATTTGGTACTAATGATTTGATCAAGATGCATTTCAGGTTTTGTACCATGTTTTGAGCTCATTCGCTTCGCTTTTGCAAAAACTTCTAAAGTTCCATATAGCAATGAAGGCAAATTGCACATCAAGGAAGGATCATAGAAGAGAAGGCACTTGCAAGGCTTTGGATGGCTCAAAGATTGCTTCAGAGGTCCTTAGGTTTTGTTTTATAGCTTTATAGCATGTTAAAGAATAGAGAGTAGGTTTGAAGCTCAAACACACACGTTTTCACGCGTATGCTATTTCCAAGTTTATTCCTCATAAAATATACAAAAATATTTTAACACTAATTCTTCCTTCTACAAATCTGTTTTTATGTTGTATACTGATTTCCTGTTCAAAATAGTTTTGATCAAAATATTTTTCCTCTCAAAATTCCCTTTATATTTCAATTTTTGACCTGAGCCGGTCGACCGGCAATATACCACCAGTCGACCGGAGTTCTGGCAGAGTGCACGTATCCGTGTGCACGTCTGTCGGTCGACCGGTAGGCTACCGGTAGTCGACCGAAGTTTTTAGTTTGCTCTCTGTATCTTACCAGTCGACCGGTGGGCTACCGGCCCTCGACCGATAGTTCATCCTTTATCTTTTCGGTCGACCGGCTGTCTACCGACAGTCGACCGGTACATGATTTGAGTCTCAGTCAGGAGCAGTCGACTGTACCAGTCGACCGATAGTTCATAACGGTCAAATTTTTGAACTATCGGTCGACCGGGCCAGTCGACCGATATGGCCGTTGAACAGTAAACGGGCATATTTTTAATTCTGTTTTAACTTGATTTTTGAAATTAAATATCCGTTGGAGGGTATATTTGGAACTAATTACTTCCTAATCTTCAGTAATTAATTCCTAAACCTAAACCCTAGCCCTCTCCTATAAATAGGGGTGTTTGGGGAGAGTTTCTTTACAACATTTTATTCAAGAGAAAATTCAAAAGTTTGTGATATTACAAAAGAGCTTGTTTCTTGTTTTTGTGCTGATATTTCTCATTCATTTTCAGAAGTGTTCTTGATATACTCTCTGAATTTGATTTTCTTTCTTCACTTACACAAGAGCTTCATTCCTTCTCAATATTCTCTAAGGACCTTTGTAAGGGAAGAGATATTTGAAAGAGAGAGTTTGTGATCTTTTGATTACTTAGAAATTGTATTGTGCTGAAATTGTAGGAGTTGGGTACTCCATTTGTAATTGATCTTTGTGATAGTGAAAGTAGCTAGAATCCTTCTGGGGAAGGCGGGGAGTAGAGCTGGGTGCTCGAACCTCGATAACATATCCTTGTGTTTGCGATTGGTTTACTTTACTTGCTATTACTTCTTGCTATTGATTGTGACTTGCATCATTCACTTGCATTCATCTCTATATTTGTTGCTCATTGCTTCATAATTTTTAATTTGGCCCTTGATTAGCATTGTCACCTATTCACCCCCCCCCCCTCTAGGTGATTTTCATTATTTATAGCCACAAAGTCCCTGAGTTTTAGGAAATCCCAACTGGATTCGATCCCAAACAGAAAAGGAATCTGAATCCCAAAAGGAAAGTCAAAACGCGTATGTCAGTCGACCGACCCTTGTGCCCGGTCGACCAGCCTGGTCGACCGGCACCAACCGAGACTTGTCTCCTTTCAGTCGGTCGACTGGGCGGTCGACCGCTTCCATGCAACGGTCGACCGGGCGGTCGACCTTCTGTGTCTGTGCACCTCGTGCACACCGGTCGACCGAGCGGTCGACAGGCTCCTTGCATCGGTCGACCGGGCGGTCGACTGTGCACTGTTTTCGCCTGCTGCATGCGCCGTTTTTGCTCCTTTTGATTTTCAATCTCTGTGCTATCTTCTGATGTCTCTTCTCTTCTATCTCCTCTCTCCCTACAAGAGCAATCAACGCTTTTCTTTCCATGATTTGGGGTGAGCTTTTTAACCCTGGGTGCACCAGCGTATGACTCGCCTGTTGGTCGATGTGGTAGAGCTCTGGCGTGCCGCTTAGGCGACTTTGCAGGCTAACTGCTCCTTCACTTTCCCTTTTGGACCGTTCCTTCTTTTTCGCGTAGTGGCAATTGTGGGGAACAACTATTGTCTAGGGCTCTATGACTCTCAAGTCAGAAAGAGGGACTCGTGTTGTGGGCTTCGATATTTGGGCATTTCTTGTTGTGCCAACATTAGCGCATTTGGCTCACAGTCGTTGTTCTCACAAGTGTGACAATGGAGAAGCGTGGCTAACAGAAGATGAGTGAAAACGTTGCCGGGGATTTAGTGGAGAATAAGGTTTTTGCCAAGGAGAAACTGGAAAAATGCTATCCTACAAATTGGGGTTTTAACTAAAAACAGGGAAACTAAATGTGAAGCTTCAGTGATTATATGTCGTAGAAAATTTTGGTAGTGTCTCCTTCACCCTATGCGATAAGTTTTTTCTTCTCAGTTTGATTTCACAAGTGGAGGTGTATGATGATTATAAAATTTCAGGGGCAGAGAGAGAGAGAGCTTCATCTAAAACCTGAATATATAGGAATGTAAACGGTTTGGATATTCCCTTTTCCATATTCGTATCTGTTTTCCTGTAGAGGTTATGAATACAAATATGGTTAATGTGCGAATATTGAATTTAATATCCATATTTGACTAAAACGAATTCGTATTCGAATCAGATGCTGATATAAGTCAGATAATATTGAATATATCTAATAAATATGATGCTTTTCCTTGGCCTGGCAATTAGGAGTGCGAATACCTTGAATGTTCCCTACTTCTCAGATAATGTGAAAAATTCAGAGTGTGATATACTAACCTGCTAACCTCCTGTACTTTTGCTCATGTCATGCATTGAGAATCCAAATTTTGAATGCTTCCTTACACTAAACATACCAACACTAGAATAGAGCAGGGGGGGGAAAAAAAAGAAAGAAAGAAAAAAAAGTACAAAATGACAATAAGATGTACTCTCCAAATAACACACATTTTAATTAACAGAAAGAGTTCTTATATAAAAAGTTTTCTCCTCTGATTTCAATAACTCCCCATTAACATTTCTGTGCGCAAGCTCCAGTTGCATGCTGCCCGCTGAAGAAGACTGAAAGCAAAAAAGCAATAGAAAAGAATCTGCTAAACATAAGACGAGGAATACTCAAAAGAATGTGTTGGTGGCCATAATTCTTGTACCAGCTTTGAAAAGAAGAAACAGAAGTATAAAAACTAAAACATTTAGCAGTAGTTATCACATAGTACTTGTCAAGGATCAGAAAGCATCTTGAAACCCATGAGATAAAAATCCTTTGTTCAAGTTTTTCATCAAATTGATAAAGAAAAGAGGATGCATGCAGTGAGCACGGTACCTGGACTATAAGCGGTAACAAGTTTAACAGTCCTATGCAACAGCTCTTGCCAACAGAATCATGAAAGCAGAAGGTAAATTACAAGATTTGAGAATTGTTTAGCTTATTCCCCTCCAACAAGAATCTGTATACAGCCATCTGCAGCATTTGAGTTACAAAGAACATGACATCTAGTTACCTCTGATAGTTTCCAGCATCCTTCGAGTCAATTCTCGCCCGTCTTCTCCCCGTTCTTCCTTCATCTCTGCGAATACATCCTCCGCTTTTTCTTCAGTTGCGACGCGCCTGCTAAGATCATGCAAGCAGATATTGTACAATACAGACAAGCAGTGCAACTCAATTCTTTTCTCACCATTCTCAGCATACGACTCACAATCGTGATTTCCATCAAGGGCCTCCTTCCTTCATTTGTCCCGACCAAATGGTAAAGCAGAATCAGGGAGCTCTACCGGCAAATCCTCTTCTCTTGATACTGATTCGTCTTCATTAGTTGCTGCCAACACCAGTGGAGTAATGACCCGACAGTTTGCGAACCTGGTCAGATTTTGTGACCAGAGGAGGAGGTGGCAGAGCGTTAAACCTGCTTCTTCTCTGGAATGGACATCGTCATTGCAGAATCTATGAAAAAGTACTCGCAGTATGCTCGAAGCTCCAAAGGCCATCCGGGTCTCTTCATTGATGGCCAAGTTGTAGAGGGCAGTTGCAGCTTTTCCATGGGCTTCAGTGATGCCATTGGTGAGGATATTGATCAAATGAGGGACACCGGCGCGTTGGACACTCTTGATTGGTTGGATGGGGAGAGTGAGAACGTGTAGATTGCTTCTGTGGCGCTGACACTGATACTGGCATTGGCGGGTTGCAGCATTTTGTTGAGGGCAGCCAGGATTCTTGGCGTGCAGAGAGAGACCCTGTAGTGTTCACTGGGCTTTCCTTTGTGATCAATTGAATGAGGTTGGCCAGGGCTGATTCTTTTTTTGAGATTTGTGACTTATTGAGCTTATTCAGGATCTTATTCTCTAAATTCTCATCACTTCGAGTAAGTGAAGAAGAGGAAGAAGGTGGGGAGTTGTCAGCAGCATGGCCGTCGATTCTTGGTTTAGAAGATCTATGACCAGTAAGCAATCACCACACAACCAAAGAATACAAGATTTAACATGGTTCGGTAATGTGCCTATGTCCACGGGGAAGAGGGGTGAAATCTTTATTGAAAACAAAGAAGAAGATACAAGAGTTATAATGAGATATCTCTCATAACTCTCAATGGTGAAATTCTGAAATTCTCTTGAATTCTTGACTCACCTTCAAAAGTTTACCCCAAGAGGTTTATAAAGGCACGTAGAATGATTCTAATTCAACACGAACTCAAATCAGCATCTCTTCAGAGAAATAAGATATCCGTATTCAAACAAAAAAAGAAGACAGATCTATATTAGGAAACTGTCAAAACCTGAATTTTTCTCCAATGATTATGTGGACAGATCCGTATTAGGAAACTGTCAGAACCTGATTTCTTCTCTAATGAATATGAGGGATTCCAAATACTAACAATCTCCATCATGACTGATGTTCATTGAGTCATCCGTAGAAATTGGCCTCTGCATCATTCGCTTTCATTTCTCCCCCTTTTGTGACTTCACATGGCTCCTTCCCAAGAGTCTGTTCATCACTTTACCTTTGAAGAATCTTGATGAAGTTCAAAGATGCTCTAAACTTCTCTATCGGAATGGTCTTCGTCATCATATCTGCTAGATTCTTCTTCGTGCTGATCTTTACCAAATCGATCACCTTATCATCCACGACCCACTTACGTATTTTGTGATACCTCACATCAATATGCTTCGTCCGCTTGTGATACTTGCGATCCTTGGCGAGATGTATCACACTCTCTGGCTATCGCAATGAACCCGAACTGATTCCTGGATGATATTAACTGTCTTAACCAATCCTCTCAATCACAAAGCTTCTTTTGATGCCTCAATTGCAGCCATGTACTCAGCCCCTTTCGTTGAAAGAGCAATTGTATCTTGCAACTCTGCCTTCCAACTAATGTCGCACTCAGCTACTGTGAACACATAGCCCGTCGTAAATCTTTGCTGATCAAGATCTCATGTATAATCTGCATCAACATAGCCTTGTAGTAACCTAAACTTTCCCGTGTCTAATCTCTGAAACACCAAATCTAGTCTCGTAGTCCCTCGCAAATAACATAGCACCAACTTCGCTACTTCCCAATGTTTCTTTTCTGAATTTAACATGAACCAACTTACTGTACTAACTGCATAGGCTAAGTCAGGCCTAGTGTAGACTATAACATACATGAGTGACCCTACCGCACTAACATATGGTACTCTGACATTTCCTCCTCTTCTGGTGATTGTGGACACTGCGTAGAGAATAGTTTAAAGTGACCTGCCAAAAGAGTGGTGACTGGTCTTACTTTTGCCATGTTGAATCTCTCCAACATAGTTCTCCTGGGATAACCAAAGTCTATCTGAGCCTCTGTCTTGAGTGATCTCCATACCTAAGATCTTCTTGCCTTCTCGCAAATCTTTCATGTCAAATTTCTTCTTGAGCTGAGCTTTAAGCTTCTGAACATGTGTTTTATTTTTCACAGCAATCAGTATATCATCTACATATAACAGCAAATATGTCAGTTCAACACTATATTTAAAATAGATATAATTATCATACTCACATCGTTTGTATCTGGCCTTGATCATGAAAAAGTCGAACCGTTTGTACCACTGCCTGGGAGACTGCTTAAATCCATAGAGGGACTTCTTTAGAAGACACACTTTGTTTTCTTTACCTTCCTGAATATATCCTTTAGGTTGTTTCATATATATCTTCTCCTTCAACTCACCATGTAGAAACGTTGTTTTGACGTCCATCTGCTCCAATTTTAGATCAAACTGAGCAACTATCGCCAATAACATCCGAATAGATGTATACTTAACTACAGGAGAGAAAAATCTCATTGTAGTCAATACCCTCATTCTGAGCATATCCTTTGGCAACTAATCTTGTCTTGTACTACTCATTGTCCTTCTTGCGAAAGACCCATCTGCAACCTATTGCCTAGGAGTTCTTTAGAAGATCGACTAATGTCCATGTTTGATTTCAATCCAAAGACTCATCTCTTACTCCATGGCTGTAATCCACTTGCCATGATCATCTGCCTTGATCGCTTCCTTATAACTGTCAGGCTCACTTGTTTCTATTACTAATACAAAAGAGACATGATCATCATTCCAGTCATACCTTATTGGTGGCACCTTAACTCTGACTGACCGTCTCAACGGTTTAGGTTGCTCTTGAGTATCCTCCTGGTTGTCTCCATTTGAACCTGAGGAGTCCTCTTCTGACCTTTCAGGCCTTTTAGGGCTATCTGAGAACTCAACTCCTTTTTCCTGAATGTCTCCTGAGCTATCTGAAGTTCCATCTTGCGCTTTATCTTCTGTCTCTGATTTTTCTCGAAACATTGATTCTTCGTCAAAGACCATATCTCTGCTAGTAAAGGTGCTCCTTTTCTCGGGATCCCAAAATCTGAAACCCTTGACTCCTTTGGTGAACCCGATAAAGATACACTTCTTAGACTTGTACTCCAGTTTGTTCCTTTTCTGACTATCAACCAAACTGTATGTCGGGCAACCGAAAATTTATAAAGTTGAATAGTTCACAGATACTCCTCGCTATATCTCCTCTGAGATCTAAAGATCAATAATTATTGATGGTGACATATTTACCAGATAACTCGCATGATTTTCTGCCTCTGTCTAAAATTTTTCTGACATGTCAGCTTGTAATCTGATACTGCGGGCACGCTCTGTAAGTGTCTGATTCATGCGTTATGCTACTCCTTTTTGTTCTAGTCACTTTGGAATACTTAGCTGGTATTTGATGCCCTTGCTTACTAAGTAGTCTTTGAATTCTTTAAAAGTGTACTCGCCTCCATTATCGGATCTCAAAACTTTCATCTTTCGCCCCGTCTGATTTTTCACCAAAGTTTTTCACTCCTTAAACTTCTGAAATACTTCCGATTTCTGCCTCAAGAAGTATACCCAAATTTTCTTTGAAAAATCATCTATGAAAGTAACATAGTACCTAGCATCCCCAATGAATGCTACTAGCGAAGGACCTCACCATCCGTGTGTATGATATCTAACAAGCCCTTTGTCTTGTGCTGAGATGTAGAGGAAGCTACTCTACGTTGCCTACCCATAATGCAAGATTTACAAAGATCAAGTTTGCAATATTTGAAACATGGTAGAGAACTCCTTTTGTGTAGGGCTTGAAGACCTCACTCGCTCATGTGTCCAAGACGCATGTGCCAAAGTCTTGTAGTTTCATCATTCTTTATTGGCTGAAGTATCACCAATAATAATGCTTCCTGTCAACTTGTACAAGTTTATTATTCGTTCTCCTTTGAGAATCGTCATGGAGCCTCTAATAACTTTGATTCCTCCATTTGCACTAGAAAACTTTTACCTTCGAGCTTTCAAAGTTCCCAACGAGAGAAGATTCTTCTTTAAATCTAGAACGTGTTGAACGTTCGTAAGGTTCGAAGCTGTCCATTAAACATCCTCATATGGATGTTGTCAATCCCAATAGTCTAACACACGGCATCGTCTCCCATCAGGACAGAGCCTCCATCATAAGGCTTGTAAATAATGAACCACTCCCTTTTTAGGCACATGTGGTATGTGCACCCTGAGTCAAGTAACCAAGCATTTGAGTATTACCTTTTCCTGACTCAGCCATCAAGATATCACATGAATCCTCAGTTCCTTTTTTGACAACCTCGATTTGATCTGACTTTCTACTGGTACTACCCCCTTCAGAATCTTTGCCGCCTTTTCTCTTCAGCATCTCCTTATATTTCATACAATTTTTCTTGATATGCCCTAGTTTCTTACAAAAGTAGTTAGAGAAACTGCTAGAACCTTCTGGATCCCTTTTGAGTTCCATACTCTTTGATCTTTCCTATGGCCCTTGACAAATAATCTTGAGGCCTCCTCAATAGATTCTGTCTTTTCTATTAGCTCGTTGTTCTGGAGCATCTGTCAACATCTTCTAACTCCAAAGTCTCATTACCATATATGAATGTGGTTGCCAAGTGGTCATAACTTGATGGAAGAGAAGAGAGTAACAGAAGCGTTTGTCTTCTTCTCTAGCTTAACCTCTAAAGCTAACAAGTCACTTAAAATTCTATTAAAATATTGAGATGTTGTAAATTAAGCGTACCTTCCTTCATCCGAAGGCTGTATAACTGCTTCTTCATGAAGAGCTTATTTGACAAACTCTTCGTCATGTACAGGCTCTCCAGCCTACATCAAAAACTAGCAGTTGTCTTCTCATTCATCACATTGTAGAGGATCTTATCTGATAGACACAGTATGATCGCCGCGTTTGCACGTGAGTCAATATCATTCCACTCATCATTCTCCATCTTCGATAGCTTCTCAATACCAAGCAGGGTCTTGTGTGTGCCCTACTTCACGAGCAATGATGTTACTCGCATCTTCAATAACAGAAAGTTGGTCTTCCCGTCGAATTTCTCCATCTCGAACTTGATTGTCGTTGTCGTCTTGCTAGCCATCGCTCTGATACCAATTGTTGATGTTCTATCACCGATCAAACAATAGAGAAACACCGAGTTGAAGACTCAGCAGTGGAAGCAGAAGCGTAGAAGATCTACAACTAGCAAGCAATTACCCCACAACCAAGAAGCACAATATTTAACGTGGTTTGACAATGTGCCTATGTCCACGGGGAGGTGATTAGTCTCTAAAACAGCATATTTCATATCACATCTTCACATTTATTTAATATTAAATTCTGCTAATAATACCTCTCTTGTATGTTTCTAGGTCCATGGTGTGCAATGAAGAAGAAGACCCTAAATCACCATTTAATGGGTGATTAAAGGCCTATAATATAGCCATAGACTTTGGAGAACAGTTTCGTCAAAATCAGGGGCCACAAACCAGAAACTAAGACATGCAGCCGACAGGGGGACAAACGAGTGGCCCGCAGCAGGCGGCGCTGCGCGCGCCTTTCTGGTATAGCCGCGAAAACACGGCTATGGCCGCGTTTCCACGGCCATACGGGCGCGGCCGCACCCGTACTTTGGGCCAAGGGTTGTCCCCCTGGCCCCCTATCCCCTGGTGCCTATAAATACCCCCTAGAGTTCTGAAGATGGAGATATACAAAGAGTTAGGGTTGTTTTCTTTTCCTGTTGTAGTTTAGTTTAAGTTAGCTCTTCTTCTTTCTCTTTGTATTTTCTATTTCTTTTAGATCTTGTAATAGGAGAGAGAGTGGTACATGAGTGGAAAGCAAGAGTGCTTGTAATAGAAGATGATAATCTATGAAAGGTGCTCTCTTTACCTCTCCTTGTTTTCTTCTCTTTAACTTCTTTTATATGTTTAGCTAATTTTCTCTCATGGCAACTAACTACTAACCACTAACTTGCTAACTTCTTACTTGATATTCTACATGAATTTAATAGCCTCTACTTGGCCTTGCTTTTGCAAGAGCCATTGATGGCTTATGATGATGGATCTAACACTCTAACATCCCAACTATCTAACAGCTAACATTACTTTACTCTATGCTTACTCTTGTTTAGTTTTGATGGTTTAAATGTAACTTGAACTTGTTTTATTGAGTTTGGATGTGAAAGTTATAGCATGGGTCATGCTTTGAAACGCTCTCAAACCAAGGACTAGTGATGACCAATGATACATGTGAGGAAACTATCACTAAGAGGTTAGCATGATTAGTGGAGCTATTAGTAGTTAGTAGCCATGAGTTTTTTTTCTTTTTCACTTTGTTTTAGAAATACTATCAAAAATCACAAATATATTCTTTTCTATGTTTTTCACTTCTTTGTGTTTCACCATACTTCTCTTTTCATTCTTATTTGCTTTTCTTTTTATTCTTCCAAACATTGAAGAACTTTTAACATGCACGTGAATATACCATGTAAGCTTCTATCGCCTCCCCTCCTTATGGATTCGATTCGTTTTAGCCTCTATGCTATAACAGAAGTATCGAGGAAGCCAAAGCACGCACACTTTAAATATCAATTTCAATACATACACTTTTCGTGCGCGATTTTCCCCCAATCAAATTTTGGCGCTTTTGCCGGGGATGGGAACGGTTTGATTTCACGTTTTTGTTAACTTTTCTGCTTTGTTTTTTGGTGTGCAGGTTAAAGTTTTAGTATTGCAGAAGTCCACACTTACTCTTGTGTGGTTGGGTAAATTCTTTATATTCTTATACTCTGCTGCTAGTTTTTGTTTATATTACCTGTATATTGTAATAATTAAGAAGTAAAATACTGAAATTGGATGCTTTAAAATGGTTTAGATATTTGCATTTAGGCACGTGTCAATTTTCATTCCAATATACTGTATTTTGTTCTTGTGTTGTTATGATATTGACGGAGGTGTACATATTGCATAGCATATAGTTAGGACAAACACGTGAGTGATTTACTCTCTTTATATGTTCATTCTTATCTATATTGCACACTTGCACAAATTGAACTTAAGGGCAAAACCCAATACGACATAAGGTGGGGAAGTCATTACCCTTTCTTAGCCTAAAAATCACCTCCCACTCACACAACCCAAGCCTAAATAAAATTTGCTAGACGTTGGCCCTTAGGGACATCTCAAACTCATTTAGGAGATTGACCTAAGAGGGAAGTTGTTAGAAGTTGACTCTTGTTAAATCGGTGTCTAAAGTTGGGGATTGAGAGGCGAAATCTCGAAGAACAGTAGTTTGACATAATTAGGCCCGTTGCTCCGGCACGAATACCTCCCACAAATCTTGCCCCTACCTGGCCGATTAACTCATGGTCAGATTCTGACAATGTACCCCCCGTGGACAGTCTAATCAGTTAGGAGTCATCTAGGTCTAAGTCAACCCTAACATAGGCTTGTTTTCTTTTTCTTTTTCTTCATTTGTTTGTTTGTTTTCTTTTTTTTTTTGTAAATTGTGATGTGGATTTTAACAACAATAATTCTTTCAATCATAATATGAATCTATATTTCACCTCGATCTCATTTGACTCGGATAACTTCAATCAGGCTATGTACAACATGAACCAATCATATATGCTAAGTTGGGATTATTCGACTCAATATGACCCATATCCCCAATCATATGACTATAATTTTCAAAATAACTTCCACTCTTCACAGAGTTCATGGGGATTCACCTCCCCCGAGTCAAATTTTCAATCATATTGTCCACAATTTTCACAACATTCATTCTCTGATTCTGCTTCATATCCTCTTTTTTCTGAACCACCAATGAAGAAAAATCATCATTACAAAGGACTTTGGAGCCCAAAAATAATTCGAAAACATGATGGCCTCATCATATCCACAAAATATTCAAAATTCGTATAGTTCTTTTTTAGAGCCAATCAAAGAAAAATCATTGTGGGAAAAAATTATGAAATTTGTGCGAGAGACCGAGCGAGTAATATAAAATATGAATAAGTTCCCATGTCCATCAGATATTCATATGACTCAAGAATCATGTAATTTTGGAAATCCAACTTCAATTTCATCATACCAATCTGAACTTGACCAACATCAAATTCTTGATAGTTTGACAAGTTGTCCAATTCTTAAAATTGAATTTGAAGATGAATGTGAACCTAAACTTCAATTTAGCGATTCGAGTCCAATCCTTGAATCAATATCGACTCCTGTAGTGTTACCTAAACTAAGTAACGTTCTTGATTCAGTTTTGATTCCCATAATTCCTGAACTTGAATCGATCATTTCACCCATTCACATTCCTTCCGTGGACGAAAATTAAGACTTAATTTCATTACATCCATTTGAACTTGCCCAAAATTTTGAAAACCATCTTGACATTTTGGCAAGTTATCCTTTTCCCGAAATTAAATTTGAGCCTTAAAGTGATCCTGAATCTCAAGTTGGTGATTTCCTTTCACTTTTTGATTTAATAATGATTTCGGTATCTTTACCAGATTTTTTTCTCTATTCACATTGATCCTGTACCAGTATATTGTGAAATCGAATCACAATATCTTATGATCACACTTCAATGATGGGAAGTGTGTGAACATTAATTTTTTGGTTTAGACCCTATTTTTGAACCAATTATGACTCTTATTGTTGAATCTTGACTTGATCTGAGTCAAATTTTCGAGTCGGTATCGGTTTTTAATACTGTTCCATTTGAGTCCAAATCAATCATCTTCCAAAATCACACTTCATTGTTGGACAAGGATGTTGAAGAAAATGACTTAGTAATTATTTTTGAAAATTGAAAATTTGATGGGGGTAATTTTTTCAATAAGATCAAACAGTTCTCCAACATTTTACTGGGTCTAATAGAGAGGTCACTGGTGGGTTTCTGCGAGATCCACGATTTTTTAATTGAGTAGCAACGCTTGGCCCAATCATACCACCACCGAGCCACCACCTTGAGGTAATTTTCCTTTTCTTCTCATTTGTTTCATGTATATACGCATTCACGATGCATTGAGGACAATGCATGAGATAAGTGTGGGGGAGGGTTTACTAACGTAGGTTAGTTTAAATTTTCTTTCTTTTACACTTCTTTTTAGGAACTTTTTAAAATTTTCTTTTGTATAAAAACCCTTTTTTTTACAAACTTTTTGAAACAAGATATATATTAAATAAATAGCATAAAAGTTAGAGTCGATATCCCAAAAATCTTCACTGTTCACAAAGTGCTTATTTTTCTAAGAGTTTTATGAAAGATTAAAGAATCAATTCAATTTTAAATTCTTACATTTAATTTATAACAAGATTTTGCATTTCAACTTAGTTTAAGGAAGAATAATTTCTGGTTAGCCTATGAACTTGGATCAATTATATTTTCATAAAACTATTTTAATACTTTTCTCTATGTCAAAATGCGTTTTCAAAATACTGACATTTGATTTCTTTTGTTATGGATTTTGTGGGTGCAATCCGCTGAAAATCTCAGGAGACAAAACTCCTCCTCTACTGAAAACCTAGAGGTTTAACGGCTTGTTGCACATGCTCAGTGCAATCGCGTCACCTGCGAAAGTGGTGTAATAATTTTCTTAGTTCTTTTATTTTGCTCAGGACGAGCAAAAGATAAGTGTGAGGGTGTGATTAGTCTCTAAAACTGCATATTTCATACTACATATTCACATTTATTTAATATTAAATTCTGCTAATAATAACTCTCTTGTATGTTTCTAGATCAATGGTGTGCAATGAAGAAGAAGACCCTAAATCACCATTTAATGGGTGATTAAACACCTATAATATAGCCATTGACTTTGGAGAGTAGTTTCGTCAAAATCAGTGGCCAAAAATCAGAAACTAAGACATGCAGCCAATAGGGGGACAAATGAGCGACGCGCAGCAGGCGGCACTGCGCGCCCCGCTCTGGTACAGCCGCGGAAACATGGCTATGGCCGCGTTTTTGCGGCCATACGAGTGCGGCCGTGCCCCTACTTTGGGCCAAGGGTTGTTCCCCTGGCCCCTTTCCCCTGGTGCCTATAAAAACCCTCTGGGGTTCTGAAGATGGAGATATACATAGAGTTAGGGTAGTTTTCTTTTCTTATTGTAGTTTAGTTTAGTTTAGATTTGTACCTCTTATTCCTCTTTGTATTTTTCATTTCTTTTAGATCTTGTAATAGGAGAGAGTGTGGTACATGAGTGAAAAACAAGAATGCTTGTAATAGAAGGTGACAATTTATGAAAGGTGCTCTCTTTACCTCTCCTTGTTTTCTTCTCTTTAACTTCTTTTACATGTTTAGCTAATTTCTCTCATGGCAACTAACTACTAATCACTAACTTGCTAACTTCTTACTTGATAATTCACATGAATCTAATAGCCTCTACTTGGCCTTGCTCTTGCAAGAGCCATTGATGGCTCATGATGATGGATCTAACACTCTAACATCCTAACTCTTTAACACGCTAACATTACTTTACTACATGCTTACTCTTATTTAGTTTTGATGGTTTAAGTATAGCTTGAACTTATTTTTTTGAGTTTGAATGTGAAAGTTTTCGCATGGGTCATACTTTGAAACGCTCTTGAACCAAGGACTTGTGATGACCAATGATACATGTGAAGTAACATCACTAAAAGGTTAGCATGGTTAGTAGAACCATTAGTAGTTAGTAGTCATGAGTTTTCTTTCTTTTTCACTTTGTTTTAGAAATACTATCAAAAATCACAAATATATTTTTTTCTATGTTTCCCACTTCTTTTTATTTCACCGTACTTCTCTTTTCATTCTTTATTTTCTTTTCTTTTTATTCTTTTAAACATTGAAGAACTTTTAACATACATGTGAACATACCGTGTAAGTTTCTATCGCCTCCCGTCCTTATGGATTCGACTCGTTTTGCCTCTATGCTATAACGGAAGTATCGAGGGAGCCAAAGCACACACACTTTAAATATCGATTTCAATACATACACTTTTCGAGTGCGGTTTTCTCCCGATTAGAAGGAGGAGAGAAATCTTTATTGAAAAAAGAAAAGAAAATACAAGAGTTATAATGAGATTTCTCTCACAACTGTCAATGGTGGAATTCGGATTTCTCTTAAATTCTTAACACACCTTCAAAAGGCCATTGCAATGGGTTTATAAAGGCACTAGGATGATCCTTGTGCAAAAAATCAGTTCCTTCTAAGAGAAATAAAAAACCAGTATTCAATTAAAATAGGAAACAAATCCATATTAGAAAACTATCAAAACCTGAATTCTTCTCCAATGAACATGAGAACATATCCGTATTAAAAAGCTATCAGAAGCTGAATTCTTCTCCAATGATTATAAGACACCCCAAATACTAGCAGAAAAGATCAGCAGCATGGCTTCGATCAGCTGCAATAGTACCAGATGATGACAGTTCTTGATTACCCAAGCTCATTGTCGATTCGACGAAGCTTTTGGCCATTTACAAAGAGTAGGGGCTTGGGCGTTCCCTGCCTGCAGAATCACACCAGTGGTCGATGGCCGATTTAAGGGCAAGAGATTGGGGATGGAGCAAGCGAATGGGAGGAGAAGTCGATGGAGTGTGAAGAGATCAAGGGCGGGGTGAAGCTGAGCTCCCTGCTGGCCTCGATGCTGATTTGGTCGAAGCTCTCGTCAGTGGGGATGATGACAGGATCTGCCATTAGATAGCCTGTGATTGGGCAGATGAAAGCTGGGGGGAATTCTAACAGTTGTTGCGGTGGTGCTAGTTGGGTCGAAGAAGATGATGAAGAACTGGAAGTGCTTCTTGAAACGAGATTCCCCACTTGTTGACATCTTCTTGCAACCCTCACACAAAAGCCAGTGGCAATTCTTGGATTCTTTCACTCTCTCTCTAGATTCTGAGATCTCGGATGCGTCCCTCTGGGGCATAAGAGGTCTCCGGAGAGCGACATCTCCGAAAAAAGAGGTAGCTATGGAATGAGGTGGAATCTTCTGGGATGGAAATGCTGTTAGAAAGTGCTGAAATTCCGAGAGGATCGGATGCTCTTGAATGTGCTGGATGGCATAGTCGCCTCGAGTGGGGGAATGGTCACTTGGACACGTGATAACATCTTGATGGTGGTCAATTTTTTATCACTACAATCTCTTTTGCATCTTAGATACCCATCATGGAATATTTTGAGAAAATATTTTTTGTGCAATAAATAATTTTGCATTTTTTGGCATTTAAAAGGAGGAGATTTTGTGGGTTGTAGTTTAAGTTTTCAATGAAACCCGGAACATTTTGGTTTGGCCCAGAGTCAATTTGTGTTTAAGTTGGAGTCAACCTCTATTTTAATAACGATTACACCGCGGGGAATCACATTGGGAGAAGAGAAAAAGAAAAGAAATGAAATGAAAATGAAATTAGGCAAGCACTAGAATTTCAATTTTTCCGGATTTTAGCATAAAAGAAACTTAAAAATAAGGGACAATTCTTTCTCTCTTTTTAAAGTTTATCTCCTCTGTTCATTTTGTATTTATCATTTTATCTGAGTCTGGAGTATGAGTTAGAATCATATCGAATGTATGGGGTTGAGGTTTTGCTCGAGAACTTTCTCCAAATCTTATACATTTCTAAATTATCGTTGTTGATTTTCTCTCTCTTTCGCCCGTAGACCTACGCTGTCCATATCCAGCCCCGTAAGTTCGTGTAATTTTCAGGTTCTTTTTTTTTTTTTTTTATTACTTTTTTGTTGACGCAATGACCGATTCTTTATTTATTTTTCCCCCTATAGATTACATATACCAAAGGAAGAATTAATATTTGATCTTGCATGCTGCCACACCTTAAGACCCTGCGAAATTGAGATGAGGAATAAATTGAGATAAGAAATTAAAACAAGATGGTAATTAAAAAGATAACATGTTATTTCCAATAGAGATTCAAACAGAAAGAAAACTCTGTATTACTTTTCTACCATCAAAGTTCTGTAACTCCCAATAACATTTCACATTATGAAAGCAAATGTAACAGAAAATTGTCTGCTAAACATTTTCAGGAAACAATGTCACTTAGAACTTGAATTAACGGATTGATCTCCTGTATGCTTTTCACATTATGAATCAAGAAAAATAGCATTCATCATATACACACACAGATCTACAAGTGTGCAAAGAAGAAGAAGTAAGGAACATTTACTGGTAGCATTCAATAACTCCTGACAACAGAATCTGCATGTTACCAGATTGGAGCATTCAGCAGCAGTATTCAGAAAAACAAAGAACTATTAAATCATCGGTTTCTTCTGCTTATAATCTCCTCTAATGAATTCCAGCATCCTTCGCGCCAATTCAAGCCCGTCTTCTTCCCATGTTACCTTCATCTCTGCTAGCACCTCCTCTCCTCTTGCTAAATTTGCGTAGTGCCTAAACCCCATAGAATCCTGCAAGCAAATCCCGTACAATACAGCCAAGCAGTACTCCCCAATCAGGTATTCTTTTCTCAACATTGTCAGCAAACCACTCACAATCCCTGTCCCCTTCAAATCCTCACTCCTAGTTGCCCCAGCCAAATAATACAGCAGAATCATCGCACACTTGCGCACCTCGATCCCTCTTACCTCTTGCCAGTAGTGTGATTCGTAGGCTGTTAGCGACAGCAGCCGAACAAGGACCCCAGAATTTGCCAAAATGGCCAGATTCTCTGAACAGAGGACGAGATAGCAGAGGGCTAACCTGCTTCTTCTCTGCAGGAGAAACTCCTACTGCTGAATTTATCAAGAAGTGTGTGCATTACACCTGACGCTCCAATGGCCATCCTGGTCTCTTCATTGATGGCCAAGTTGTAGATGGTCCTTGCAGCTTTTCCACGGATTTCCGGTGTGCCCACTTTGAGGGCATCGGCTAAAACTGGGACAGCGCCGCATTCGACAATCTTGATTCTGTTGGATGGCGAGAGTGAGAATGCGTAGATGGCTTCCATGATGCTGACGCTGATGCTGGTGCTGGCCGCAATGTGAGATTGCAGCATTGGGATGAGGACATCCAAGATTCTTGGAGTGCAGAGAGAGACACTGTACCGTTGTGGGCTTTCCTTTGCGAGTTGAATGAGGTTGGCCAGGGCTGATTCTTTTTCTGAGATTTCAGACTTGTCAAGCCCCTTCAGGATCATCTTCTCTAAAGGGTCAGCTGAGGTTTCGGTTTCAGTAGGTGAAGAAGAGGAAGAAGGTGGGGGGTTGTCAGCAGGGCTGTCGGCGATTCTTGAATCAGATGATTCAGCTGAAGCCTGAGCTGAAGAAGATTCTTGATTGTCCCCCTGTGTTGATGATGGTGGTTCCAATGGAATTGGGGCGTTCTTCAGCTTCGTCATGATCTTCGTCAGGAAAATATCAGCAACACTAATTTGATGAGCCAGAGAAAGGGAAGGAGAAGCAGCAGCTGGTTGTTTCCCGGCTTCCTCCGAGATTCCTGATCCCGAAGGCATCGATGGCAGCCAACCTCTGAACGATGGTTCGTGACTACCACCATCAGCATCACAGTGGTCGATGCCCATCTTCATTTCCATTGCAACGAAGTATTTGGCCATTTGCGCAGAGAAGGAGACAGGGCGATCTTTGCCAGCAGAATCGTACCAGTCGTCGATGGCTGATTTCAGGGCGAGATTGGGGACAAAAACGAGGGAAGGAGAAGAGAAGTCGATGGAGCGTGAGGAGAGCTCAGGGGGCGTGTAGTTGAGCTCCTGGCAGGCCTCGATGCTGATTCGGTCGAAGCTCTCGCCGGTGGGGATGACGACGGGATCCGCCATTGGGAATTTCGTGATTGGGCAATGGAAGTGAGGGGGAATTGGTTCTTGCGGGGGTTCTTGCAGAGGGTCTTGCTGGGGTTCTTGCAGAGGTTCTTGCGGTGGCTGTGATGGGGTTGAAGGAGAAGATGAAGAACGATTGAAGAGGTTCTTGAAACGAGATTGTTGCCGAGGTTGTTGCGGTGGCTGCTGTGGCTGTGGCGATGGTGGGGTTGAAGGAGAAGATGAAGAACGTTTGAAGAGGTTCTGGAAACGATATTTCGCGCTTGATGACATCTTCTTGCCACTCACACAAAAGCCAACGGTAACTCTCGGATTCTTTGTTTCACTCTCTCTATTACTCTTGGACTCTCTCACTCTTTCTCTATTAAGAATTTGTAATAGTTGAGAGATGACTCGATGTTGGTAACTTGGTATATAAAGGAAACCTATGACGGTTTGTTATGGTCTCAAGAATCCTGATAAAATCAGTTGGGATCTCAGTTGGTTAAGTTCCAACCAACTGTTGATGTCCACTTCCAAGGGAGCATAAGAGAAATGAAACATACAATCTCACTAACTGAGATGTCATTTTGGTGACGTGGACTAACATAAAATCAAAACTTTATTTTATGACTGAAGGACAGCTCCCTGGCCTTTGTTTTTTAGATATGAAATTAGCATTGCAGTTGAGGTTCTGATCGATACTAGTTTGTTGACAGTTTCCTAGAGAACACAAGAATATTCTAACTATGAAAAATAAAAGTGAGAAAAATAAACTACAAAACGAAGAACACACAAATTTTATGCAGCGTAGCGTGAAGATTCTATGTCCAAAGGCAAAGAAGTACAAAAGTATGTTATAATTTAAGGAATATAAGATGGGAGGAACCTCCCAAAACAGAATCCTAATTTTTTTTTGAAAATAAACCTTGAGGCCTATAAAGCACCAGGCGTTTCATTAAAAAACGCTTATTGGAATAACCCCAAGAATGAAGAGTGCAAAAATGTATACAAACAAAATTGTTCCTTCAAGAAAATATAATTTCAACAGGAGGTCACTGACAACCAAACGTCATGACGCCGTCCTAGCGTAGTCTTCAGGCGCCTAGACATTACTGACGCTGCCAAGATCAATCTGACGAGATCCGTCGTACTCTCTTCTGACACAAATTATCCATCTCCCACCAGCTATTCGCGACCCTAGGACAACCAATCCATAACAGTTGTGACACCTCTCTTGTTCACTCTAGATCAGTCCACTCCTCCACAGACTTCTCCAAAAGAGGAAACCCATATTAATCCGGCTGAACCTTTCCAATTTGCTTTGCCTTTCTTCTTTTTAACCTTTAACTTAGAATGCTCACTAGGGGGAACATCCCCATGATGTTATTAAACTCATTCTGGAAGTATCCCTGTAGCCTCCTACCCACCTGGTTCAACAAGAACTCTTCACTCTCTACGCCTTCCTTCTGTTGGAACTTGCCCCTACATGCTTATATATCATATCAGATTTTGATGATAACAAACTTGTATATATCATATTTCTGTACTCATACTTGTTCTGCAGGTTTTTATAACAAATCTCTCTGAAGATATGGATTTAAACATGGAGCTTATGAAGTAAAAGTTTATAGAAGAATTTTTACTATTTTTCTATAATTTTTTATATTTTTTAGAAATATGTAAAAAGCCTTGAACAAACACACTGATACATGATTAGTCGACTTATCCCAAATCCCTAGTCGACTAACCCTTTCTTCTAGTCGACTGATTCTTGACCTAGTCGACTACATGTGTTTTACAGAGAATTTAGTTCTCTCTGTTTGCCATATTAGTTGACTATACTAAATTTATTAGTCGACTACAACTTCTGATAATTTTTTTCTTATTCAAATAATTACAGTTCATTAAGTATCTATTAAAGGTATTCTTAACCTAGTCGACTAATACAAATATATAGTCGACTAACTCCATTTTTACAAAAACATATATGATATTGATTAAGTTAGAACCTGCACAGAAAATACAGAATTTCACAACTTGATAATAGGTAGTGCAAGTACTCAATGCTACCGCTATAGTAAGTGGCTATGCGGGTCGTGATCCGCAAGGAGGGACTAGCGATGGAAGCTTTTAAGTAAGTTTGTTTCTTTTTTTGAGTTTACAGAAATATGTTAGTAATTTCTTCTCTGTTTTAGAAAAAAAAAACAAAAAGGTTAAGTTAGAAAATGTGAAGAAGATGGTAAAAGAAAAGATATTGTTTTATTTACAAAAGAAAAGGAAAAACTAAATAAAGAGGAGAATGATGGTTTTGGAGTAGAATTCTAAACTAAGAATTAAAAGAAACCTAAAAATTCTTACTTCACTCTTTCGTGCTCATATACCTTGGATCGTCACTATGACTTAACTAGTCTCTGAAGGCCATCAAGCATAGCGTGTAGGATCTTCCCCGTTCCCGATCTACACTACGAATAAAAGAGCAAGCTAAACTAGAAAAAGAATGGTTGTTCATCACCATAGGCCATCAAGGGCACTTGCAATGACGAAACAGTCTCGAGGCTATCAGATTCACTTGGATTGCAAATACATCAGAGGAAAACAAACAAAAGCAAGAGTAAAAAAGAAGAAAAACCTTGATTTGATTCAAATAATAATAAAAGAAAAGACTTACTTATACCGATGTCTCGTTCAGTACAAGCTTGCTCTCATTCCTCCATGAAACTCTCCTCTCTTCTCAGTTACATGAACAAAATAAAAAATTACATAAAAGAAAAAGAAGAACGTAGGTTAAACCTATACAAGAATCTATTCTACTCTCTGCTTCCTCCTCCCCCTGCCTCTGATGTATGGGATATTTATAGGATAGAAATTGATAAGGAAACAAGTCTAAAGATAAGGGGAGCTGGCTATTTCTGAATTTAAATCCTCCCTTATGTCAAAACTTGATTTGAAGTGGATATTCAATTCTGATCTGTAGCTTATTAGCGTTTTGATTGCAGAATATAACTTATCAAGTGATAGAATTAGAAATAGTGATCAACTTACGTGTTGTAGTTCTTTAAGTCTTCTTTCTATATCATCTTGAATCATCAGATTTGAGTTTCGGTAGAAAAAGCTATGATTCAAATATTAAAATATATCCAGTCTGAATCCAAGTCTAAATTATTTCATCTCATCCATTGATCTTCTCTCTATCCATTTATCCTTTGAATTTTGAATTTCAGCTTTAGATTTGACGATCTGTCTCTTTATCCTTAGTGAAATCGATAAGGTCTTCTTCTAATCCATTTTTCTTTGAATTTGAATGATATTATCTCATCTGATATATTCAGATAAGATGTCATTTAGAACCTCTGGATTTGAATCAATTCTCTTTCTTTTGACTTTTAGATTTAATTGGATAAATCTGTCTCTCTCTCTCTTTTTTTTCATCCTTAATTATCCTACACGCCATTATACATGAAAATACATTAATAGCAGAGTTTTATTTAAATAAAAATTTAGAAATGTGACACATATGATATGAAAACATGCAACACATGTGTGTGATCACACCCCCACACCTATCTTTTGCTCGTCCTTACGCAAAACATCAAAACTAAATAAGAATTTATTAGACTACTTTTCGCAGGTCACGTGATTGCACTGAGCATGTATAACAAGCCGTTAAACTTCTAGGTTCCCCCTAGAGGACGAGTTTTATCTCATGACGGTTTTTAGTGGATTACACCCACAAAATCCATAAAGAAAGAGAAACAAAGTGTTAGTATTTTGAAAACACATTTTGAAAGAGAAAAATATATGAATTATTATTGTAAGAATTAAGTAATCTATAAGTTATAGAAAAATCGAACTTTTTATTCTTAAACTTAGTCTTTATTCAAAAACTTGTTATCAATTAAGGAAAGGAGTCAAACTGTATTTCTCATCTAGTCTATTATTTTACACTAAGTTATATGCACCTTTGTGACCATAAAATTTTGACTCGGGTTCTTTAACTCTAACTCTTATGCCTTATTTTTTTTGATTTTTGATTTTTTTACTTTTTGGTGATATTATTACTTAATTCTATTAGGCTTTCTAATTTGCCTATGTAATGAGCCTTTAATCGGTGACTTTCAAACCAAATGGTCTTAGGGCACCGGGTGAGAAAATACCCCAAAAACTTAAGGACTCGAACAAATAAGGCCACAAAACTAAGAATTTTATTATATGAACCACTTTTAGGCGGAATACTTATGCTATGAGGCACAAATACCCAGCTTAATCAGAAGATTTTTGATATTATATATATATTCTTCTTTTTTTAATAAGACATAAGAATCTTTATTTTTGAAACCTAAGTGTGTAAGTGTATAAAGCATGCATATTTCATCAAGGTAAAAATTAAGAAAAAATTGCTTTTCTAAAATTTCTTCCTAATCTTGAAAATCAAACAAATAATCTTATTTTGACTAAGTATAAGAAATCCTAATTATGATACTCCTATTCCTTAAAAATGAATTAATTTTTTACAAAAAATATGTCAAAATACTGCTTTCTTTTCAAAAAGTTTTTATTTTAAAAAGGAAAATGTTAATTTTTTTATTTTAAATAAAAAGAAAACCTATGTTATGTTAGAACCCTCCACCACACCTATCTCATACATTATCCTCAATATATGAATGAATGCATAGATGCATGAAAAAGAAGAAAACGAAGGAAAATATTGCCTTAAGGTGGTGGTTCCAGTGGTAGTCGAATTGGGTCAAGCGTTGCTACCAATCAAGATAATATGGTGGTTCACGGAATCCACCTTTATTAATCTCTTTTCTATTTACATATTTATAGTCCCCAATATGAATAGGATCATGAAAGATCCTATCATGAAACTTATTCCCTTTACATGACCAGTCTTGAAAAATCATCACAAAGTCATCATGGTCTATACCTATGTCCAACAAATGAATGTGATTTGGTGGAATGGTTAACTTGGGCTCAGGAATGATAGGCTCAGGAATCAATATTAACTCGAAAAAATCAACTTTGAGTTCGAGAGTCAGTTTTGGTTCAAGAGTTGAGTCCAAATCTAAGAATTGAAATTCACATTCTTTTTCCATCAATGGAATGTGACTATCCAAAATTGGTGATTCAGTTCCATCTTCGAACAAGGAAATAAATATCTACAGTTATTTAAACTTTACAATTCAGCCAACTGGTAAAAAATACAGATTAGTAGTTCACTCAGTTTGCTACAGGAATGCAGCAAATCTGAGGGTTTCTGGGCTCTACTTTCTTGATCATAGCCAAGGGCCACTTAAATGTCCACTGCAGCAAAAATTTTCTTGTTGTTAAACCTGTACACTAAAAACAAAGAAGAAAGTTAATCAATAAAGTAAACAAAAAGGAGTTACTTACTGTCCCTCTCCGGTAACGGCGCTAAAATTTGCACAAAAAATCTTAGAGAAAAACTCTTTCCAATGGGGTATTTATAGCCCCCAGAAAAATATAGCCGTTGGCAGCAGAAACTGCCAGAAATGACCTACCGGTCGACCGCTCGGTCGACCGTCCAACGGTCACATTTTGACCGTTGGCAACTGACGGTCGACCGCCCGGTCGACCGAAAAGAACAGAGAGCACTGCTCTCTGGTCCGGTCGGCCGGCCGGCCGACCGTCCCACTGTGCTGCCAGACGTGCACAGCTCTGTGCACGTCGGTCGACCTCTAGGTCAACCAGCCATTGGTTCGGCTGACCGCACGATCGACTGACCTGGCCTGTCAGCTAGTGTCCTGGGTCAGAAAACAGGATAAAAAAATATTCTAATAAATCCATAAAAACTTGTAAAAATACACAAAAATAGTTTTCTCATTTTATATTGAAATATAAACATGTGATAAAAATTTCATCACAAATAACAAACATTTTAAAATATTTTTATGTCTTATCATTTTTACCAAAATCCAAAACTTGTATTTTCTAAAACTTAGATTTTTGAATAGAAAATACATTTTGTCCAAAACTCATCCAAATACAAAAACATGATATTAAACAACATTTAGCCATGATGTATATGGATATAACCCTATATACATGAAACATATATATATATCCATGTTTTTGTCATTAATTCCAAAATATGTTTTGTTAAAAATACCAAAACATAAAACACATGAAATAGACTATCAAACTAAGTTTGTCTAAATAGTTGAAGCATGCATGTATATAGAACAAATCTAATATACATTAAACCATGTAAACTTGCTTTGATCTATCTATTCATGAAACCAAGATCGGTTAAACTAAAAACCGAAAACCAAAACATGAAACGTGTGTGTTGTGAACTTGAGCATATCATACTATTCTAATCTTTACAATTTGAATCTAAACACAAAACTAAACTATGGTACCGATATCTTCTTGTAGAGCGCAATCTCCAAGCCGACTCGAACCAAAACTCTTTGATCCACCGAGCAAGTGCTATATATGATCTTTGACGCTCGGGCTCTTGAATCAACATGTGAAAGCTTTCAAATCATCTTGTTGAAGCTAATCACCTACTAATATCTTGATTAATGATCTGAAACTAAATAACACAAGATTATTAGTACACATAACTATATGAGTTAATCATCATCAAAACTAGAGTGGAAGGCCTTTGGGCCAACAATCTCCCCCTTTTTGATGATGACAAAACTCATGGAGTTATATATGCATGGATTAAAGTTAAGCTTCAAAGAAGCTCCCCCTTAACTCATGCATAGGGATAAACAACAAATATATGCAATGAATACTAAACATGAATATGCATAGATATGCATAAAACAATAAATGGCTCTAGATACCAATGAAAGATACCAATGAAATTTTCAAAAACAAATAAACATGCTCTAGATACCAATTAACAAAAACAAATAAACATGCTCTAGATACCAATTAAACTAAACAAATAAACATGCTCTAGATACCAATTAAACTCAATATATGCTGTAAGATCCCTAGCTAGTAATACAGTATTTTCATTTTTCTAAAAGTATTTATTTTGAATTACTGATTATTTTTATTTCATCAACTTGATTTATTATTTTCTTCCTTGTGATTATTTCTATTATTAAATATGGGAATTTATTTTTAAGATAGTAAATGGTAATTTGGTATTATGTTTACCGTTATTTATCATTGACATTTCTTTTGCTAAATTATTATTATTATTTCATTTCCATTAGTTGTTAATATTATAATAGTTATTTCTATTATCAATATTTTATTATGATTATTTGTTGCTATTACGAATATTGATTGATATTATTGGTAGTGGATATTCTATTATCATTTCGTTGTTAATTATTTTTTTATTATTATTAGTGCTACCATTATTTTATTTATTTTAATATTAGTATTATTAGTGATGTTGTTAATTTCTTTATTTCTATTGCTATAGTTGTTCCGATTATTATGTTTGTTTAGTAGTAGTATTATTTCCTTTCCCTTGTACCCTTTATCCTATTGCCCATACCCGTTTGGATTCCATAACCCATTACCCATTTCTATTTTCTAAATCCAAACCCATTTGGATCAAACCCACTACCCGTTACTCTATTTGGATCAACCCGAAACCCATTCCTAATCCAACCCGCTACCCATACCCAATAACCCATCTTATATATGATCCTATTTCCTAATCTATTTTAATCCTAACCCTTAAACTAAAACCTAAATCTAATCACCATCTAAACCCCTCCCAATGCACAGCCGCCTCCATCTCTCCCCAGCGCTCAGTCCAGCGCAACACCACCGGCGAGCCCCGAGATCCCCTTCATCATCTTCTCCGGCACTCCGCTGACGCAAGCCCCGCAACCACCGCAGCCTCCGCCAGGCCCAGGTCGCATCCAGCGCCCAGGATCCCCTGTGGCAGCCCCCTCCCTGCAAGCAGCACAGCCCCATTTTCAGACCAGCACAGCCCCCATTGATCCGCAAGCCCCAGGCCGAGCACCCTCTCCTCCTTTCGTGTGCAACCATCGTCCATGGTGGCGCACAAGCAATCAAGCCCCCATATCCGAGCCCCTGCTTCCATGGATTCTTGCAAGTCTATACTCTGGAAGAAGCGTATGCATTTGGAATTATCAAACACAGCCGAACACCATCACTCTCCTCCCCTATTCATTTTTCACATAGGTATTAATATTGGTGATTAGGTATTATAATGTTGCACTTAAATTAATGTTAAGATTTCATATTGCTTGGTAATAATTTGGATTTGGTTATTTTTCATTGGGATGTCTCTTTTCTAGTGCAGCTCACGGCAACAACAAGGCAAGCCAAATTTCCTCCCTTTTGGCCTTGAAGCATCCTACTCCGAACCATTTTCGGACTCTCCGCGGGATGCCGTTGATCGACGTCGGCGAGCGCGAACGCACCCTACGCCCTTCACGGCGAGTTGCTCTATCCAACGACACCCTCCGCGACCCCGGACGCCTCCGTCGGAGCCTCCATCGGTGCGCCGCAAGTTGCCCCGAGGTTAGCGTTATTTTCATGTATAATGGCATTTGTGTAATTATTGGGAAGTTCATTTATATTTGTGTTAGTGTGTGCGTGAGTGTGACATGCATGCATGTGTATGCATGATGTATATGTGCATGCATGTATGTAATTAATTAATGTATATGTATTTATAGTTAATAATAGTTATTTAGTAATTTGGATATGTATGCAATTAATTAAATTAATGTGTACACCTATATGTGTAATTATGCATTAGTATATATGTAAGTGTATAATATGTAGGCATGTTTATATATATGTATTGTTGTGTATGCTTGTATACGTATGTGTACGTGGGTGTACACGTATGTGTCGGTATGCTCAGGAGTGTGTTTAGCATACATTTATAATTATTTGTATGTATTGGTTGCATGCTACAGCATTTCAGACCAATTTGGTGAGATCCGGACCAGTTGTAGAAGACCCGGACACGATTCGGATTCGTGTCGTTGTGGACCCGACATACAGGAGATCCGAAGACCGATGCATGGGATGATTCGTAGACCAGTACCAGTTCGTGCAGTGAAGACCAGACAGAGATTCAGTTCCGAAACCGCGTCATTTCATGTGAGTGTTCGTTCTTATGTATTTACCCTTATTGGTATGCTTTACATGTTGATCTTATCATTTCATGTGACTTTCTTTTATATTTTACCAGTTTGATTACTTGTACCGCTTCATGAAACATATATGATTGCCCACTTTATTCATGTAGTTGATATCTACTTGTATTAGCTTCCTGTGTTGGTAGTTTGTCTCTGTTGGCTTAGGCCTAGTTTTGATATACCTTTAGACTGTAACTTGACTCGATCTATTGATTGGATAGATTAAGTATATAGTTGAGCATCAGATAAATATGGATCTTGTTTTTGGACATTGAGTTATTAGAGTTATATCATTTCATGAATAGATGATTATTGTTTCGGACTGGGACTATTTGTAAAGGAACTTGGACTGTACACATGGTTGATCTTATGTTAGATTGGTTTGTGATTGTGGTTTACGATCTACAATTTATCTGGACAATTATCAGATTTAATATTCGTTACTTGGTGATAATTCAGTTAAGAATTTATCCGGGTATTTGAAGACAGATGATATATTTCATGTAAAGTACTTTCCAGACTTGTTATTCTTTCATGGGAATAACTTAGGTGATGATTCATTTGAGTATTGATGATGGACTTATTATGATGTTAGAGACTGGATTACTTGATGCTTGGATTAGTATATGGACTTAGTTAGAGTTTGGATTGATCTGGGATTTATGTTATTTATATTGGATATTGATCAGTATTTAGATGTGACTGATTTTGTTGGATTGTGACTAGATATGTGGATATCTTACCTTTGACTTCGATATGTGATATTATATTGGTTTTGGATTAGTAGAAGCAAAAGTTCCTGGATGTACCAACTAATTAATCATTGAGTATGGATGACTTGTTGGTATTGACTTAGAAGTGAATATTTTGGATTGCAGTTGTTTGTGGATGTTTTCTATTTCAGTATCCATTGACTTGTTGATCTCGAGGACAAAACATTGTTTCGTGATTAGTTATTGATTACTTCACTTGATAGAGATTGAGCTATTGTGATAGTGACCTAGTTGATATCGGTGGTCTTGTATTTCAGAGTTATCAGCAGTCATCACTTTATCAGTTATTAGTGAGATTATTTGTTGGTGATCATATGACATGTTCAGAGTTTATATGAGTTGGTAGATACCTGTACCAGTTACTAGTTGTTTGTGACACTATTGTGTTAGTAGCTATATCTCCAGTATTCTATTTCAGATGTCAGATATTAGTTATCAGCTACTCAGTTGTCGGATATCACAGTTGTCAGATATCATAGTTGTCAGATATCACAGTTATCAGTTGTCAGATTATCAGCTAGTGTTGACATCAGCAGTTGTTAGAGATATTGGTTACTATTACAAATAACTCATTGATTGTTTATTAATAAAAGACACCATAACCCGGGGAACAAGGGGTAATTGCCTGATGATGGATGTCGTGTATTTTGGAAGGATTCTTATGGTACCGAGTTGTGGGTTCCAACCATGGGGAACCAGGGTAGTACTGGCTACCCATTCAGTTGTCAGTTGTCAGGGCTATGCCAGGATTACGGCGCCACACTAGTTGTCTTTTCGTGTGGGGCTGTGGTCTTCAGTTGTCAGAGCCTTGCGGCTTGTCCTGGTTCAGTGCCAGGGGTGTTAGACCGTGGTACCGGGCATGCACGGTACTCTTCCAAAACACATGCACTACATTGGCAGGCAGTTACAACAACGATAACATTGTTTGATATGTGGGAAAATGGCTGTGGTATGGGACACAGCTAAGTCTACATTATTTAGGTTAATAATAACCAACCAGACTAGTGACATATAGGTTACACATCAGACATCAGCTATTAGTCTACATTTGAGATAGTTGACCTTTATATCAGTTGTTAGTTACAGTTGTGATAGTTGTCTTATATCTTTGTTCATGTTGTTATCAGTTATACTTCAGTTCAGTTACTTTATTATGTTATTCAGTTGTCTTATATCTTCAGTTGTTCTTGATATTTCTTTATGCACATGTTTATATGCACGAGCTTTCCCTTTACACACACACTCACCATGGTCGCGTTCTGACAACCCTGGATTTGCACGTCCAGATATTGGACGGTTCGTTTCTAATGTGCAGGTGTTCGTTGAGGCTGTATGCTTCGCGAATAGCTGAAGCTTCTGCCTATTCTATTCTGGTACTCTTATTTTTTTAGCTTTCATATTATTTCCTGATCCTCATTATATCAGTTCAGTCATTATTCCAGTCTTCATTATAAGATATCATGCGTGGTTGCTTATATGTGGTATTGCAGTATTCATGATTCATTACAGTTTAGATTTATAGCTTGTTTCAGGTTACTTAAGGCTTAGCGCGTATACGTGAGGAATTTTCCTTGCATATCTGCGTCGCCGACTCATGTCGCGTCTCCGCTTCAGCGTATTTTGGGAAGCGGGGCGTGACAGGATTTTCTTGGTATCAGAGCCTAGGTTTTCGACTTGTGATGTGAAATTTTGACTTTTGTTTTGCAAGAGAGACCTAGCTCTTACCGGTAACTTGAAAATAAGCTATTGTTATACTGCAATATACATATACTATCCATTATGATATTCAGTCCATTTGGAATTGGCCATCCTTCCTTTGGAAATTCTCATCTTTGATCTTTCGATATCCTTGATCTCTACTCTTCTTTTGAGTGATTTGGATTTCCATCTTGATTTCATCCTTCCTTTCTATTCTATTTCTTTCCATTCTATCTCTTGGGAGTGGTTACTTCATGTTGAAGCTGGTAGCAGAATCAGAGTAGCGCAGCGGAAGCGTGGTGGATTTATGATGTGTCGAGAAGTGATGTGAAGTTTGTTTGTTTTCTCCTTTGATTTTGGGATTATTTTTGCCATTTCCTACTTTATTTGAATTTTGGGGACGAAATTTTTAATAAGGTGGGTAGAGTGTAAGATCCCTAGCTAGTAATACAGTATTTTCATTTTTCTAAAAGTATTTATTTGAATTACTGATTATTTTTATTTCATCAACTTGATTTATTATTTTTTCCTTGTGATTATTTCTATTATTAAATATGGAATTTATTTTTAAGATAGTAAATGGTAATTTGGTATTATGTTTACCGTTATTTATCATTGACATTTCTTTTGCTAAATTATTATTATTATTTCATTTCCATTAGTTGTTAATATTATAATAGTTATTTCTATTATCAATATTTTATTATGATTATTTGTTGCTATTACGAATATTGATTGATATTATTGGTAGGGGATATTCTATTATCATTTCGTTATTAATTATTTTTATTATTATTATTAGTGCTACCATTATTTTATTTATTTTAATATTAGTATTATTAGTGATGTTGTTAATTTCTTTATTTCTATTGCTATAGTTGTTCCGATTATTATGTTTGTTTAGTAGCATTATTTCCTTTCTCTTGTACCCTTTATCCTATTACCCATACCCGTTTGGATTCCATAACCCATTACCCGTTTCTATTTTCTAAATCCAAACCCATTTGGATCAAACCCACTACCCGTTACTCTATTTGGATCAACCCGAAACCCATTCCTAATCCAACCCGCTACCCATACCCAATAACCCATCTTATATATGATCCTATTTCCTAATCTATTTTTAATCCTAACCCTTAAACTAAAACCTAAATCTAATCACCATCTAAACCCCTCCCCAATGCACAGCCGCCTCCATCTCTCCCCAGCGCTCAGTCCAGCGCAACACCACCGGCGAGCCCCGAGATCCCCTTCATCATCTTCTCCGGCACTCCGCTGACGCAAGCCCCGCAACCACCGCAGCCTCCGCCAGGCCCAGGCCGCATCCAGCGCCCAGGATCCCCCGTGGCAGCCCCCTCCCTGCAAGCAGCACAGCCCCATTTTCAGACCAGCACAGCGCCCATTGATCCGCAAGCCCCAGGCCGAGCACCCTCTCCTCCTTTCGTGTGCAACCATCGTCCATGGTGGCGTACAAGCAATCAAGCCCCCATATCCGAGCCCCTGCTTCCATGGATTCTTGCAAGTCTATACTCTGGAAGAAGCGTATGCATTTGGAATTATCAAACACAGCCGAACACCATCACTCTCCTCCCCTATTCATTTTTCACATAGGTATTAATATTGGTGATTAGGTATTATAATGTTGCACTTAAATTAATGTTAAGATTTCATATTGCTTGGTAATAATTTGGATTTGGGTATTTTTTCATTGGGATGTCTCTTTTCTAGTGCAGCTCACGGCAACAACAAGGTAAGCCAAATTTCCTCCCTTTTGGCCTTGAAGCATCCTACTCCGAACCATTTTCGGACACTCCGCGGGATGCCGTTGATCGACGTCGGCGAGCGCGAACGCACCCCACGCCCTTCACGGCGAGTTGCTCTATCCAACGACACCCTCCGCGACCCCGGACGCCTCCGTCGGAGCCTCCATCGGTGCGCCGCAAGTTGCCCCGAGGTTAGCGTTATTTTCATGTATAATGGCATTTGTTTAATTATTGAGAAGTTCATTTATATTTGTGTTAGTGTGTGCGTGAGTGTGACATGCATGCATGTGTATGCATGATGTATATGTGCATGCATGGATGTAATTAATTAATGTATATGTATTTATAGTTAATAATAGTTATTTAGTAATTTGGATATGTATGCAATTAATTAAATTAATGTGTACACCTATATGTGTAATTATGCATTAGTATATATGTAAGTGTATAATATGTAGGCATGTTTATATATATGTATTGTTGTGTATGCTTGTATACGTATGTGTACGTGGGTGTACACGTATGTGTCGGTATGGTCAGGAGTGTGTTTAGCATACATTTATAATTATGTGTATGTATTAGTTGCATGCTACAGCATTTCAGACCCATTTGGTGAGATCCGGACCAGTTGCAGAAGACCCGGACACGATTCGGATTCGTGTCGTTGTGGACCCGACACACAGGAGATCTGAAGACCGATGCATGGGATGATTCGTAGACCAGTACCAGTTCGTGCAGTGAAGACCAGACAGAGATTCGGTTCCGAAACCGCGTCATTTCATGTGAGTGTTCGTTCTTATGTATTTACCGTTATTGGTATGCTTTACATGTTAATCTTATCATTTCATGTGACTTTCTTTTATATTTTACCAGTTTGATTACTTGTACCACTTCATGAAACATATATGATTGCCCACTTTATTCATGTAGTTGATATCTACTTGTATTAGCTTCCTGTGTTGGTAGTTTGTCTCTGTTGGCTTAGGCCTAGTTTTGATATACCTTTAGACTGTAACTTGACTCGATCTATTGATTGGATAGATTAAGTATATAGTTCAGCATCAGATAAATATGGATCTTGTTTTTGGACATTGAGTTATTAGAGTTATATCATTTCATGAATAGATGATTATTGTTTCGGACTGGGACTATTGTAAAGGAACTTGGACTGTACACATGGTTGATCTTATGTTAGATTGGTTTGTGATTGTGGTTTACGATCTACAATTTATCTGGACAATTATCAGATTTAATATTCGTTACTTGGTGATAATTCAGTTAAGAATTTATCCGGGTATTTGAAGACAGATGATATATTTCATGTAAAGTACTTTCCAGACTTGTTATTCTTTCATGGGAATAACTTAGGTGATGATTCATTTGAGTATTGATGATGGACTTATTATGATGTTAGGGACTGGATTACTTGATGCTTGGATCAGTATATGGACTTAGTTAGAGTTTGGATTGATCTGAGATTTATGTTATTTATATTGGATATTGATCAGTATTTAAATATGACTGATTTTGTTGGATTGTGACTAGATATGTGGATATCTTACCTTTGACTTCGATATGTGATATTATATTGGTTTTGGATTAGTAGAAGCAAAAGTTCCTGGATGTACCAACTAATTATATCATTGAGTATGGATGACTTGTTGGTATTGACTTAGAAGTGAACTATTTTGGATTGCAGTTGTTTGAGGATGTTTTCTATTTCAGTATCCATTGACTTGTTGATCTCAAGGACAAAACATTGTTTCGTGATTAGTTATTGATTACTTCACTTGATAGAGAATGAGCTATTGTGATAGTGACCTAGTTGATATCGGTGGTCTTGTATTTCAGAGTTATCAGCAGTCATCACTTTATCAGTTATTAGTGAGATTATTTGTTGGTGATCATATGACATGTTCAGAGTTTATATGAGTTGGTAGATACCTGTACCAGTTACTAGTTGTTTGTGACACTATTGTGTTAGTAGCTATATCTCCAGTATTCTATTTCAGATGTCAGATATTAGTTATCAGCTACTCAGTTGTCGGATATCACAGTTGTCAGATATCATAGTTGTCAGATATCACAGTTATCAGTTGTCAGATTATCAGCTAGTGTTGACATCAGCAGTTGTTAGAGATATTGGTTACTATTACAAATAACTCATTGATTGTTTATTAATAAAAGACACCATAACCCGGGGAACAAGGGGTAATTGCCTGATGATGCATGTCGTGTATTTTGGAAGGATTCTTATGGTACCGAGTTGTGGGTTCCAACCATGGGAAACCAGGGTAGTACTGCTACCCATTCAGTTGTCAGTTGTCAGGGTTATGCCCGGATTACGGCGCCACACTAGTTGTCTTTTCGTGTAGGGCTGTGGTCTTCAGTTGTCAGAGCCTTGCGGCTTGTCCTGGTTCAGTGCCAGGGGTGTTAGACCGTGGTACCGGGCATGCACGGTACTCTTCCAAAACACATGCACTACATTAGCAGGCAGTTACAACAACGATAACATTGTTTGATATGTGGGAAAACGACTGTGGTATGGGACACAGCTAAGTACTACATTAGTTAGGTTAATAATAACCAACCAGACTAGTGACATATAGGTTACACATCAGACATCAGCTATTAGTCTACATTTGAGATAGTTGACCTTTATATCAGTTGTTAGTTACAGTTGTGATAGTTGTCTTATATCTTTGTTCATACTGTTATCAGTTATACTTCAGTTCAGTTACTTTATTATGTTATTCAGTTGTCTTATATCTTTAGTTGTTCTTGATATTTCTTTATGCACATGTTTATATGCACGAGCTTTCCCTTTACACACACACTCACCATGGTCGCGTTCTGACAACCCTGGATTTGCACGTCCAGATATTGGACGGTTCGTTTCTAATGTGCAGGTGTTCGTTGAGGCTGTATGCTTCGCGAATAGCTGGAGCTTCTGCCTATTCTATTCTGGTACTCTTATTTTTCTAGCTTTCATATTATTTTCTGATCCTCATTATATCAGTTCAGTCATTATTCCAGTCTTCATTATAAGATATCATGCGTGGTTGCTTATATGTGGTATTGCAGTATTCATGATTCATTACAGTTTAGATTTATAGCTTGTTTCAGGTTACTTAAGGCTTAGCGCGTATACGTGAGAAATTTTCCTTGCATATATGCGTCGCCGACTCATGTCGCGTCTCCGCTCCAGCGTATTTTGGGAAGCAGGGCGTGACATATGCAAAACAAAACTAATGATCTAATGATCTCTTTTACAAGCTCTTGATACCAAAACTAAACATGTTCTTTAAATAATGCTTTTGATACCAATTGAACTTGAGAAAAACACATAAAACATGCATACAAACATGCATATAAACTCAAATTCTTCTCCCCCTTTTTGTTAATCCTCAACAAAGGGTTAAAAACAAAACAAAACTAATACACATATTCTTTTTATTCAAAACAAGGAATCAATCAAGGGATGTTCTTCCCCTTTTTGTCTAAACTCAAATATGATACCAATTAAAAAATGTGTCAGGGAAGTGCATATTGATACCAATTTAAAAGTGAAACTATACCAATTAAAAAAACACAAATCTTGATGCCAATTGATAAGTAAACAAATATCATATCAATTGTAAATAAGCGATCTTGATACCAATTAAAATTAAACATTGCAAATTTAGAATTTCTAAACATAAATCTTAATACCACTTGAAATTATTATTCTTTTTACCAATTGAAATCATTATTTTCTATCATAAAGCAAGGGAGTGGAATATATAAAATACCAATTGAAAGATGAAATACAAGCTTTTCTCCCCCTTTATGAAATACCAAATAAAACTATGCATAGGCTCGAATAAAGATACCAATTGAAAGCTAAATCAATTGAAGCAAAGTTGAAGCTCAAGCTTAGCATAAACAAAATCCTGTGCTTAAAGATATAGGGATATAATAAGCACAAATAAAACATATATATGTATGAACAGTAGATACCAATTGAAATTGATATTCTTTGAAATGAAAGCATACATACATACAAATATATGAGTATACAAGACATGTCAATTATTGATACCAATTGAAAGAATCCAATGATACCAATTGAAACAACAATAAGATCAAATGTATATCTCATATAACCTACCACCCATTTCATGCTCAAGTTTAAAATGATTTTCAATAAAGCACATACAAGGCATGGTCGCCCAACCAACCACCCTTGGAAGGTAGGGGTTTTCAAAAATATGTTTGAAAATGTAGTATGTTTGAAAACTACTACCAAGGAAGAATAACACAACTAGTTATATGAATCAACTAGTACGAGATCCTTCAAACAAGTAATAACAAAAATATTTTTCATGAAGACACATGTAAAGCACATGGCACTAAAACACTCAAAATCCATATAGCACAATTTGTACTCATGAAAACTAAGTCATGAGAAAACATTAAATAAGGTGAGTGTACAATGTTGTGAGAAACATATCAACATGAAAATGGACAATCAAGCTTAATATTGAAAACATAAAATTCATCTCAGATGTGAAATAACTAATTGAAATCATCTTAAAAACATGAAATTCATCATAAAAGTGAAATCACCTAGCAAACATATAATTCATCTAAACGATTTAAACTTCAAGGCATATGTATGTCATGTACAAACTAAAGTATACATACATATCCTAAACACAATGAGTCCACAAAAGTATATGCATGAAGGCACGTGGCTCAAGGATGTATATGTATAAATGATAGTTTGGACAAGATGGACATGTACATGAAGTTAAAATAAAATATGTAAAATGATAAATACAAGTCAAATGCAAGAATCATCAAAACTAGACTATACTAGTACATCAAGTGAATACAAATGAGCGTTCAAGCACAAACATATATAAAGGTCTATTTGTAGCTCATTAGTTGTACAAGTATAAATCCTAGTCTTAATGAAAACTATCATTCAAGCAAGTAGTCAACACATGAAGCATGAAACGGGAATCATAAACCAACATGATAAACATAATAATCAAAACATGAAATATCAAAACAAGAATCATGAACATCCAAATGATCATTATGAATATGCATGTGAATTAGATCTTGAGCATACATATTAGTTATAAACAAGGTGAGAACACATAGGTATAGATCCATATAAACATGAAGTGTCTCAAGTAACTAAACATGTATAACACTAATCTAATCAACATGACATAAGCATAATGAACAATAAAACAAGACATGGTATGAATAGATGAACATGAAAAGCATGCAAATAAAAATGGGAGTTAGAGAATGATACCAAAACCGATGAAGGTGCATCTCTAGTTCTCCAAACCACGGTGGTCCTCCCACCAAATCCCCTTGAGAGTGAAGCATCCAAATGGTTCTCTTTTAAGCTTAGAACGCATCCACGTCAAGGCACCAATACTCTCACGTGATGCGAGAGCTCCCACCTACATCAAAAGTCAAGGAGGTGGTTTTGGTACCCATTTCCTTTTGGGTCCACGGGGGTTAGTATCTTTTCTAACCCAAATAAGATTATTTGCTAAATTTTCAAAATGTAAACGATCATAGCAAAATCTAGCAAGATGGCCTTTTCGGCCACAATGTGTACATGTGTACACATGAGCATACATGTTATGGTTGTGTCCGTGATGAGCATGTGTATGCCGTGATGGGTGTGCATGCAAGGATGGAACTTGTTTCTTGCGAACCAAGGTTTCCAAGCGTGTATGATTTAAAGCACATTGGCTCAAAGTGGAGCTCAAACAATCTACACTTTTCTTCAAAACATTTATATCTTTTTCAATACTTGAAGATAAAGTGGAGCATACAATAGGTGTGCAAGAAGAAGAAGCTATACTAGCATGGCACACATGAGAATCAATATCAATTTTTAAAGATTCATTTTTCTTTAAAACCAAATCCAATTCTTGTGTAATAGAATCAATTTCATTTTTCAAGACAAGGTTATCTTTTAAAACAAAATCTAATTTAGAAGATAAAACCTCATTGTTTTTCACAACATCATTACAATCATTTTGTTTTTCAAAATATCAATCTCATCAAGGGCAAGGTCTAGTTGAGATCTTAGTGAGTCTCGTTCACTAGTGATCTCTTCCTTCTCTTGCAAAACCAATTCAAAATTAGAACACAAATCCTTTAATTCATTTTTCAAAACAAGATTATCCTCTTTCAAAAGTTTGTGTTTTTCCAAGAAATTTTCAAGCTTTGTGGCAAGTTCCATATTTAAGGTTTGAGCTTCTAAGCAACCATCACAATAGGAACTAGAGCAATCATCTAATTGAGAATCCGATTGTACCTCAAGGGAGTCTATCCCTTAGACCATGAGGCAATACTCGTCGGACATGTCTCTCATAGATCTTCTCAACTTGTTGATAATCCTTGAAAGCTCGGGAGAAGTCAATATGCTCCAAACTGTAAAAGCCGAGTCATAACGATCAAACACGGTAAAAGATGTTCATTAAGAGATGCTCTAAGTGCTAATGCATATGCCTTTTTATGTTTGCTACTATTAGGGAATGATTCTTGAGTAGAGGCTTGATAAACTAGATGTCCAAGGCTTTTTAAATGACTACTCATATTGGCCTTCCAAACATCAAGTCTAAAATGGTCAAACATAGGAGGGCTATCCATGAGTGCAAACTAAATGAGTGCAAATGAAAATGCAAATGAAGATTAGCAAACCAAGATCTCACTCCTAGGTGGTTAAACCTAAATATCAGGAGCGTAGGCTCTGATACCAATTGAAATCACCTAGAGGGGGTGAATAGGTGATATAGCTAATCTATGAACTAAATGGGAAATTTAAAAACTTAATGCAATACACTCAAGTGCAATCAACAAGTGATGCACACACAACCAAGCCAAGCAATTATGAATGCACAATATGAATAGTTGCAAGGCACAAAGTAAAGAGAGAGATAGAGAGAGAGTCAATGGATCAAGCGCAAACAACAAGATATGTTTCGAGGTTCGAGCACCCAGCTCTACATCCCCGCCTTCGACACACGAAGGATTTCTAATCCACTAGCTAGTCCACAAAGAACTCTCACAAGGAGTACCCAACTCCTCTCTTTACAACCACAACCTTCTCCTTGAGGCAAGCTCCAATCCAACAAAACAATCACCTCACAACTTGAGGGATTAGCACAAAGCAAACAAGGATCACCTCACCACTTGAGGGATACAACCCAATAGCACAACCTCCTCAACACACTGGGGGAAAGGCACAAAGCCAAGCTAAGTTAGGGTTTATAACTTGGTGGTCTAACAAACAACCACAAACAATTTCTTTCTCCCACACAAAGATCCTATAGAAGAGATAGTAGATTTTAGCTCAAGTGTGGAGAAAACCAATGGAATGGAAATCAAAATCACAAAGAAAATCCTTGGGAAAAACTGAAACCAAGATATAGAAGTTCAATCAAAATCTTTCCCAAAAACCCTTTTCTTTGATTTTCCAAACCCTAGCAAAAACTCCAAATAGATTGTTCAATTTGAGTTCAAAAACTTCTTTTGATTGCTGTAAAAACACCAGAGAGTAGGGAAAAATTCGCACAAAAAATCTTAGAGAAAAACTCTTTCCAATGGGGTATTTATAGCCCCCAGAAAAATATAGCCGTTGGCAGCAGAAACTGCTAGAAATGACCTACCGGTCGACCGCTCGGTCGACCGTCCAACGGTCACATTTTGACCGTTGGCAACTGACGGTCGACCGCCCGGTCGACCGAAAAGAACAGAGAGCACTGCTCTCTGGTCCGGTCGGCCGGCCGGCCGACCGTCCCACTGTGCTGCCAGACGTGCACAGCTCTGTGCACGTCGGTCGACCTCTGGGTCGACCGGCCATTGGTTCGGCCGACCGCACGGTCGACCTACCTGGCCTGTCAGCCAGTGTCCTGGGTCAGAAAATAGGATGAAAAAATATTCTAATAAATCCATTAAAACTTGTAAAAATACACAAAAATAGTTTTCTCATTTTATATTGAAATATAAACATGTGATAAAAATTTCATCACAAATAACAAACATTTTAAAATATTTTGTGTCTTATCATTTTACCAAAATCCAAAACTTGTATTTTCTAAAACTTGGATTTTTGAATAGAAAATACATTTTGTCCAAAACTCATCCAAATACAAAAACATGATATTAAACAACATTTAGGCATGATGTATATGGATATAATCCTATATACATGAAACATATATATATCCATGTTTTTGTCATTAATTCCAAAATATGTTTTGTTAAAAATACCAAAACATAAAACACATGAAATAGACTATCAAACTAAGTTTGTCTAAATAGTTGAAGCATGCATGTATATAGAACAAATCTAATATACATTAAACCATGTAAACTTGTTTTGATCTATCTATTCATGAAACCAAGATCGGTTAAACCAAAAACCGAAAACCAAAACATGAAACGTGTGTGTTGTGAACTTGAGCATATCATACTATTCTAATCTTTATAATTTGGATCTAAACACAAAACTAAACTATGGTACCGATGTCTTCTTGTAGAGCGCAATCTCCAAGCTGACTCGAACCAAAACTCTTTGATCCACCGAGCAAGTGCTATATATGATCTTTGACGCTCGGGCTCTTGAATCAACATGTGAAAGCTTTCAAATCATCTTGTTGAAGCTAATCACCTACTAATATCTTGATTAATGATCTGAAACTAAATAACACAAGATTATTAGTACACATAACTACATGAGTTAATCATCATCAAAACTAGAGTGGAAGCCTTTGGGCCAACAGATTGTTCATCACCATAGGCCATCAAGGACACTTGCAATGGCGAAGCAGTTTCGAGGCTATCAGATTCACTTGGATTGCAAACACATCAGATTAATGCAAACAAAAACAAGAGTAAAGAAGGAAAAAGAAATCTTGATTTGATTCAAATAACAATAAAAGAAAAGACATACTTACGCCGGTGTCACCTTCAGTACAAGCTTGCTCTCATTTCTCCATAAAACTCTCCTCTCCTCTCCTCTCAGTTACATGAACAAATAAAAAATTACATAAAAGAAAAGAAGAACCTAGGTTAAACCTATACAAGAATCTATTTTACTCTCTGCTTCCTCCTCCCTCTGCCTCTGATGTGTGGGGTATTTATAGGATAGAAATGGATAAGAAAATTAGTCTAAAGATAAGGGGAGCTGACTATTTCTGAATTTGAATTCCCTCCTTATCTCAAAACTTGATTTGATGTGGATATTCAATTCTGATCTGCAGCTTATTCGCGTGTTGATTGCTGAATATAACATATCAAGTGATAGAATTAGAAATAGTGATCAACTTAAGAGTTATATACCTTTAAGTCTACTTTCTGGATCATCTTGAATCATCAGATTTGAGTTTCGGAGAGAAAGTTATGATTCAAATATTAAAATGTATCCAGTCTGAATCCAAGTCTAAATTGCTTCATCTCATCCATTGATCTTCTCTCTATCCATTTATCCTTTTGAATTTTGAATTTCAGCTTTAGATTTGATGATCTATCTCTTTATCCTTAGTGAAACCGATAGGGCTTTCTTCTAATCCATTTTTCTTTGAATTTGAATGATATTATCTCATCTGATATACCCAGTCTTCAGATAAGATGGCATTTAGAACCTCTAGATTTGAATCAATCCTCTTTCTTTTGACTTTGGATTTAATTGGATAAATCTGTCTATCTCTCTTTTTCTTTCTTAATTATCCTACATGCCATTATACATGAAAATACATTAATAGCAGAGTTTTATTTAAATAAAAATGTAGAATTGTGACACATATGATATGAAAACATGCAACGCACATGTGTGATCAGATATTTGTCACTATAGTCAACTACAACTTCCCCTAGTCAACAAACATAGGCAATTTCACTATGGTTAGTCGACTAACCCATATCCCTAGTCGACTATAGGAGCAATTTCTGATTGTTGAACAGTTTTGATTTTTTTGTTTTTTTCTCACTCATTCCAATTCAAATTTGTATTGTATAACTACCCAAATAGTCTTATTTTTTTAGCTATAAATAGGGGTATTATTTATGGGTTTGGACACTGCTCTTGTTCACATAATTTTAAATTTGTCATCTTCAGAAAAATTCTCTACTTACTATCTTTCTTCATCCTATTTCAAACTATAGTGAAGAAAACTGAGAGTTTCCCTATAAAAACCTTGTAGATCCACACACACAAAAGTCAAGGCTTAAAGGACAATTTTATGCATTCAAAGAAAGGTCTTCTTGTTGATAAGAAGTGGTGTTCAAATTTGACGAAGGAGTTTGCCAAGTGGTGTAATGTTTTGATTTTGTGGGGTTTCAAAATCAGGTTAAGAAAAATCTCAAGCGAGTTGCTTGGAGATTGGATGTAGGTTAAGAGGACCGAATCAGGATAAAATCTCTTGTGATTGCATTTGTATTTTCTGAGATTTATTCTGTGCATGTTTATTTTCTTGCTAGTTATTTATATTTCTTATTTAGAATTTTAAGATACTATTCACCCCTCAAATATTTGTGTTGTCATACTTTTAGATCCTACACCTTAGTTGCCTATTTGAAATTAGACCCATCTACTGGAAAGCATGAGTCAGAGCACTCTTCCGAACTCGGGTCAGAATGCTCATTAAAAGAGCAACCACTCTCTACTAGTGGAAAGCCTGAGTTAGAGTACTCTTCCGAACCCAGGTCAGAAGGCTCATCAAAAGAGAGACCACTCTCTGCTAGGGTTTCGCCAGATCTCTCTCATCCTCAGCGCTGTAAGCACAAGGCTGCAATAAAAACTCCTTCTTTAAGCCCTTAGGTCCACTCAAATTCCCCCTTAGGAAACTGACACCTGATTGCACGTAGTTTTAATAATCCCAGTACCCTCGGGCCCAACATGAGCATCATTCGTGAGCTTTGCAAGCTCAATATCCTTCAGCCCCTGAACGAGTTTATAATGAATGCTAATAGGAGGCTCAATTACCCTCTGCTCAATAGGAGTGTTGAAATCCGGATCCGGTTCCAAATCGGATTCGCACCTCTCAACATCAACTTCGCACTGTTACCCAAAGCAACGACGCCCTCCACACGACTTTTAGAATTTAAAATTACACCTTGATCGAGACACTGCTAAGCCCCACCCTCGAAGCTGGATGTCAACGTCGACCTGTCGCCACTGACAACCTCAAAACCGCTACTCTTCAAATGAAATTCTAATTTGTCATTGTCAACAGCTCTAAAACTTGAGTCATCATGGGGACGACGCCGGTATCCTTAGCTGGCGCAGAGATGAGGTAGACTTGAAGTTAGAGTCCCCCATACTCTTACCCATCATTGTGTAAGAAGCCTTTGCAATCAACACTGCTCCCCCTGCAACTGATGTGTGACAGATGATGCCTCAAGTTCCATCTCCAATGACAATACTCTAGTGGAAACAGCTGACCGACTTTCCCCCAACTCCCCTCCTACTGGCCTGGAAGAGTTGACTAGAACAACGAACTCCCTCGATCGCTCCCCTACCGCTAGGAAGTGGCTCGTGAGCACTAGAAATGAGAAGGATTCTGACAAGCTAGCTGATCCTTTGCTAATGATGTCGGCATATGTCCTCCTGGCCCCAGAACCCACCTCGTCCTCACCATCGTCTAACTGAAAGCATAGGAAACAACTTACTAGTGATAAGGCTAGAGATTATTTCTTTGCTTAGCCTGACTCGCACCGACATAGCCTCCCATCAACACCACCGACAACCTTCGGTGGTTGACCAGAGCCTCCTCCCCTGACACTGACTTCCTCAGAGGAAGCTTTCACCAAACAGGACACCCACTGCCCCTGTGGCCTTGCCTCGGTAAACAAAACAGATGATGTCCAAAGTGCACTCAACCTTCCAGTGGCCCAACTGGCCACATTGGTGGTAGCAATCCCATATACACCTCCGACCCGACCTTCTGATCTCCGACAATCATCCGGACCTCCTTGTGTTGGTGAAACACAACAAGAATAACTCTTGCCACCTTGACATTCCATCATGAAATCACCTAGAGGGGGTGAATAGGTGATGGCTAAAAATAACGGCAAACAATGCAGAAATAAAAGCTAAACTAGTTAGCAAACCAACACTAATATAGCAATATTCACAAGATATAGCTAGCATGTAAAGATGAACACAATAATAGCGTACAAGATACAAAAGAGTGAGTAGAGTTAAGAGATAGAGAGAAGGCAATTGCAAATACAAGGATATGTTTTGAGGCTCGAGCCACTTGCTCTACGTCTCAACCTTCATCGCAATAAACGACTTTCACTATGCTCGATCTCACGAGATTACCAGCTCGTAGAAGTTCCAGCAAGAACTCTCGGAACCCGCAAGTCCCTCACTCGGTGCCGCAGTACCTTCAATCTGAGCTCGTAAGCTCACTCGAGGCTGCAACCTCTACAACATCTCAAATACAAGAAAGTGGTGATCTTCTTCTAGGTTACAAATGTCACAAACAATCCCTATAGTCAAAAATGAGGAGATGGGGCTCTTGAGATTGTGTGTTGAGAAAAGATTGAAGAGATTTGAAGGAAAGCACAAGCTAAATCAAGGATTTGGAATCTTGGCTAGATCTTGAAGAACTTTGAAAATCTTTTGTAAAAACTTGAGAAAATATGATTTTTATCACCTAAAAAATGTTATTAGGGTTTCTCTACAGTCCCATTATATATAGGGGATCAAAACAACTGATAGAAATCCAAAATAGTCGTTAAAAATTAATCCAAAAAAGTTAGATTAAAAATATAGCCGTTTGAGACAAAACACAGGCTAATTAAGCATGTCGGTCTGTAACATCCATCTCCAGAATACGTACCCAAATACGTGTCCCAATTTTCAATCATTTTTTCTATTTTTCCAGTATTAATTTTTATTTTGTGATCATTTATATTATTATTTGATATCGAACGCGGATTTTTAGACTCAAAATCAGCCCGAGTCCGAACCCGGGACCTGATCCTAGTGTTACTATTTGAATTGACCTTCTGTTATTTAGACAAGAACTCTTTCAGTTTCAGGCATTAATTTTTAATATTGTAGACTTTTCAAGTTTTCTAGGAGTTTTTTTGATTTATTTTGCAAAACTTCTAAATTTGGTGTCGATCTGTATCACTAATCAATTTCAAAATTTATAATTTACAAATAATATTGAATCTCTTGAATCTTATTTCACATTGTTCTCAGGATAATATTTTTCATATTTTGAGAATTTTTGAGAATTTTTCTGAATTAGTCAAAAATTTTCAAATAAAATAATATTTGTATTTTTTCGAGTCCGAAACATGGTCCGTATGTTCTCCCTACTTCTCTCTTTTTCTTTTCGTTTCTCTTTTATCTTTATATTTTTCTTTTTATTTTTCTTTTTATTTCTTTTTCTTTTTTTCCCTTCTACAACCTTCTACTCCCTTCCATCACCTTTTTCCTTCTTCTTTTCTTTTCCTTCTTCTTCCTTTTCTTTTCTCTTTCTTCTCCCTTTCTCTTCTCCTAGTAGGCAATATCTCCCCTTGCCCTCTCTTATAAATCTGTAACGCCCCGATCCCAAGGATACGGAGACGTTATGGCGACGTACATACGCGAGGTGAAAACACACTCACGAGTACGTTAAGCCTCAGTACAGGACAGGGCCTCCATATACACAAGAGTTCCAGCAGGAAAAAGTACAAGAATACCTGCAGAAAGGGGTTAGTGATCATAACAGATAGAAAAACAGTGATAAATAAGATAACAGAAACAAATCACAAAGATACTTATGAATGGTCTCGATGATGAGTCTCCTATGTGACTCCAATGGGCTACCTGACAATACGATAACTCGGATCTCCAACCTGGGCACGCAAACCCAGGGTCGTCAGAAAGCGACCTAGTGAGTGGTAAAATGAAGGAGGCAGTAATATGTACTATAGTAATACAAGCACGATAATAATGTATAATACATGTTTATATACCAGTGATACCATATCATAGATACTTAGGAATCAGTAGAAATATAACAATGCCATATTTTAATACCATCATAAACTAGCATGTTATCATCGGGTCATGTCTACAGTAGTCTTAGGTTTGATATAATAAATATGCAGCATGCAATATACCCATACTACTGTGTTGTGCAGATACAAAATGAAGTATGTAAGGTATACATAAACCAGAATATTTACAATGCAGGGTATACATGTACATGAATCACATGTTACCACATGGAGTGTAACGAATATCAGAAAGTGTAACAAGATATCAAGTGACATGATAGTGAATAACATATAGGAATAGTAACAAACATGAAGGGACAATAATATACATGAGTCGAGCATGTCATGTTATTTAGACAATAATAACAATCAGTACCACCTAGTATTTTAGTCAATCTCTTCCAGTGTCCCATACCACTGGCAGTTCATACTGGAGCCCGCACTCCAGTCGAACCCATCCGGACATGGCATATGGGTACCATTATCCAAACGAGAGAGTGACCAAATAACAAGTGGTCCCAATGTCACTATTGTGTATACTGTTTTATTATGTTACTTGGAAACCCATGGTCGAGGAGTTCTTATCGGGTAGGTGTATCCCGTGCATATCCGGGATCACGGCCTTAAACACACCCCTGGCTGCTGAGACCAGGGCCCTCCGCTAAGAGGGGAACAATAATCAAGTAACGGGAGCTCATGGAGCAATTGGTAGTAGCACTACCGTCCCCTGCAGTGGGACTAACAATATGGATCCAGTATATCCACCCGATAAGATCTAATCAACCATCAAGTCTCCTCCATTCCCAAGTTATCTTTATTATATGATATTTAAAGTACACAGTGGAACAAGAACAAATACAGTGCATGGTACATGTAACATGATAACAGGACCTGAGCTCTGTTGATAGCATAGAACAATATAACGGGAAGCGGGAACAAGAGATGTGGGATTTCACATATCGCATATCAACAGCTCTCATGTCCAGTAACGGGAATATCAATATCCATAACGGGAAATAATCATATAACGGGAATACAGGGTTGACTACTCATGTAACAATAATCCATGTAATATAAACAGTGTTCACTATAACGGGAATCCAGGAATATCCATGTAGCAATACTATAAACCATGATCCATGTAACAGGAATAAATCCATGATCCATGTAACAGGAATACAAGGACAATCAATGCATGTATACCGGTGAGTCTATAGAACAGTGATGTAAGAACATGAAGTAACTGTGCACAGGACGGTATCCAGTGTACTAGCGTATCAGTATATCAATAGTTCCCAAACATGCAGGAATAGTGTTGTGAATCTCGGTATCTATGTAATGGTGAAACATCAACTAACGGTATAGCGTGTAACAGATATTTATGTGCAATACAGTGTTCAGTGTATCGGTGGGGTCGGTAAGGGTGATAGTATAATAGTGACAATATCTGGTATCATGGAGTACGCGTGTATCAGAGCACATGTAACAGTACTACGTAACCATGATTGATGTCTATGAAGTGACAGATGTGATGGATGTAAGAAAAACATGTGGAATAATATCTAACCATGTTAATATGATTATCTATCATTTATATATTATATGAACTATATGTTATATGAAATCATGAAGCAGATGAAAATATTATTTTATTGGTTATGTATCATGCATTACAAAATAGGCCTTTTCTATAATTAAGTTATTTATTAACATTCTAGTGATTTACCCATAATCACGATTTATTTACCTAAGCAATCACTCAATTTATTAAACATGAATAAATATAATTTATGAAAAAGAAAACACTCACTAACTAGCCATGGGAAGGTAGCTCTCTTCTCACGATCGCAACGGATCCAGAATCGTCCAAATCGGAGTCTGGATTCTCCAGATATCGCCCGAATACTAAATCATAACAAAAAGGGTTAAATATGTAATAAAAATATCTTAAATGTAAATCATAAAAAGTAGCGGGGGTTTCTGCAAATTTACCTTTATTGGGTTTCGGATGCGGTTTTGGGTCGCTCGCGGGTCGAGTTTGGATCCAATGCCCAAACCCACTAACAGAAGTGATGGGTTATTGGGTTAATGGGTTTCAAACTAACCCGTAATCAACCCAATATGGTTATTGGGTTCGGGTTCTACCCGAACCCAATACCAGAGCAGGAGCAGCAGCTATTGCTGCTGCTGCGTGAGTAGCCGGCCAGCAAGCCTGGCCGGCGGCGATCCCGGCCGCCGGCTGTGCGGCAACCCTTCAAACAGAGAGAGGGTGAGTGAGAGAGAGAGGGAGAGGAGAGGGAGTGAACAGGGCAGCTGTTGCTGCCCTGTGCCTGGCCGCGCGACTGCGCGCCATGGCGGCGCAGCGGGACGGCCGGCGGCGTCGCTAGGCCGCGGCGGCGTGTTGGGCCCGCGTACAGAGAAGGGGGAGAGAGAGAAAGAGAGAGAAGAGAAGGGAGCAGGGGCTGGCGGTGGCCAGCCCTGCCGGCGGCAGCTCCGGTTGGTGAAAGCCGAGCGAGGGGGAAGAGAGAGAGAGAATGTGATGATAGAGAAAGAGAGAGTTTGAAAGAGAGAGAGGGAGTGGGGTTTTAAAATAAGGGGGAGAGAAAAAAGGTGGTGGGTAAGGCGGTGGAGGATGCTTCGGGAAGAAGGGAGAGGAGAAGAAAAGAAAAAGAGATTAAAAAAATAATATTTTATTATTATTATATTGGCCTAAAATTCGACCAGCTCCGAACGGTGCCCAAAAATTACAGAAAATAGAGAATATTATCCTGAGCCATAATTTGAAAACTTTTTAAATAAATTCAGTTTGGTTTACAAATTAAAAATCCTGGAAGATGTCGCCGGTATTGGGCGACACCGCTTCGCCCGATTTTCGATAAATTCAGAAAAATTCCCAAAAATATCCTAGCATAGATCATATGATTCTAAGACATATGGTGAAAGCGGATTATCAAAATACAATGCCGTTTGTGAATTAAAATCGTAGAGCCGATTATCGGTATCGGTCGACACCGACTACGGAGATTTTCCAAAATAATCTAGAAAAATTTCAGAAAATGCTGAAAAATTTAAAATATTAGAAAATGATATTTGAAACTAAAATCAGCTCAATCAGACTGCCAAGGAGGTCAAGTCAATTTTGTACGTCGTATCGAGTACAGATACTGTGATACGGATATCAGGGATCAGGGGGTTACATTTCTCCCCACCTTACAAAAAATTTCGTCTTCAAAATTTCAATTCAGGTGTGAGAACAAGATTTACGGCCCCAAAGCCTAATGTTACGGGTCCATGACACTTTCGCTGCGCACTCTGATATCTATAAGGAACTCGGGATGGAGAATTGGTGTCGTGAACTAAGGATGAAGGATTGAAAGTGATATGATGAAGAGAACGCGAGAAGGGAATCAAATGATTCTGGTTAATATTAGGAATGAAGGAATAGACAAGAGTAAAAGAGTACATTATCAAGGAAATGGTATTCTTGTACTCATTACTGGAATCCCCAAATTCAGATACAGACAAGCTTGAATCTGAATCTGATATACTGCTGGTAAGAGCCCGAGTGTTGGCCCAGGTGGTTACCCACACCAGCTGTGAACCTAGGCTCTGATACCACTATGTAACGCCCCGATCTCAAGGATACGGAGAGGTTATGGTGACGTACATACGCGAAGTGAAAACAACTCACGAGTACGTTAAGCCTCAGTACAGGACAGGGCCTCCAGTTACACAAGAGTTCCAGCAGGAAATAAGTACAAGAATACCTGCAGAAAGGGTTAGTGATCATAACAGATAGGAAAAACAGCGATAAATAAGATAACAGAAACAAATCACAAAGATACCTATGAATGGTCTCGATGATGAGTCTCCTATGTGACTCCAATGGACTACCTGACAATACGATAACTCGGATCTCCAACCTGGGCACGCAAACCCAGGGTCGTCAGAAAGCGACCTAGTGAGTGATAAAATGAAGGAGGCAGTAATATGTACTATAGTAATACAAGCACGATAATAATGTATAATACATGTTTATATACCAGTGATACCATATCATAGATACTTAGGAATCAGTAGAAATATAACAATGCCATATTTTAATACCATCATCAACTAGCATGTTATCATCGGGTCATGTCTACAGTAGTCTCAGGTAGATATAATAAATACGCAGTATGCAATATACCCATACTACTGTGTTGTGCTGATACAAAATGAAGTATGTAAGGTATACATAAACCAGAATATTTACAATGCAGGGTATACATGTACATGAATCACATGTTACCACATGAAGTGTAACGAATATCAGAAAGTGTAACAAGATATACAAGTGACATGATAGTGAATAACATATTAGGAATAGTAACAAGCATGAAGGGACAATAATATGTAAAACCTAGAGGGGGGGTGAATAGGTGTAAGTGCTAATCTAATAAACTAAATGCAAACTAAGTGCGCTAAATGCGGAAGCTAATGCAAATCTTGCAACACACTTAATACAATCCAACAAGTGTAGCCGAATTCCCCTTGCGAGGCTCTGGACTAACTCCTCTCTGATTCCCCTAGATATGGGTTGAGGCGCTATGTGAAGCTCTTGTTGGATGAGTATAGGTGATGCACAAACACACAAGCAATTCAAGCAATGTGCACACACAATCAAGCCAAGCAATCAAGGATATAGCAATATGAACTAATGCAAGGCAATAAGAAATATGCTCAACACAAGCAAGTATGATATGAGATGAAGTATGATGCTTTGCATAAAGTAAATGAGAGAGAGTTAGAGAGACAATGGGAGCAATCGCAAACACCAAGATTTGTTTCGAGGTTCGAGCACCTTGCTCTACATCCCCGCCTACACCACCGTGTAGGATTTCCACTATCTCAACTCCCACCGAGAGAACCTCTACCAAAGAGGATTTCTTACAACTCTAGGAGTACCAAACTCCTCTCTCAACAACAACCTCCTCACAACCGAGGGGTTAGGCCCGTAGCCAATACAACAACCAATCCACACACCTCTACCGAAGAGGCTCACAACCAAACTCCACCTCTACCGAAGAGGGAGCAAACCAATACCACTCCGACCATCTCTACCGAAGAGGGATACAACAAATAAAGGAGGGTTTACAACAAGTGGTTCAAAAACCACAAACTCTCTTTTTCTTTCTTTTTCCACAAAAACAAAGATCCTAATAGTTTAGGATAGAAGATAGCTCAAGTGTGGAATCAAAGTGTTTTTGGAAACAAGCAACAAAGAAAAACTACTTGGGAAATCTCTTGTAGAAGATAGAAAAAGCAAATCAATACAATCTCCCAAAACCCTAGCTTTCTTTGATTTTTCAAAAACCCAAAACAAATAGAGATGAGAAGTTTAAAGCCCAAAAACTCTTTTTAAAACTCTTTTAAACACTTCAGAAAACTGGAAAATTTTTCTCTTAGAAAACTTGGCCAAAATCCCCAAGAGATGGGGTTTATATAGCCCCTATACAAAACTAGCCGTTAGGCTGAGCTGGCAGTCTGACAGACTGCCGGTCGACCGGTCCGGTCGACCGCCAACGGTCAAAAATGTGACCGTTGGGCAATAGCGATCGACCGGCCCGGTCGACCGAAACATCCTGAGAGCAGAACTCTCATCTCGGTCGACCGGCCGGTCGACCGTCCCAGAGACTCCAAAACGTGCACAGACTTGTGCACGTCGGTCGACCGTCCCGGTCGACCGGCCTATGGTGCGGTCGACCGGTCCGGTCGACCGACTTGGCCTGTCAGCCAGTCCTCAGTTCTGCACAGATACGGGATTTGAAAATAGGTCTTTCACTCAATAAAAATCCCATAAATTCACAGTAAATCTAAAAATAGTTTTAATCACAATAAAAACTGTTTTTCTAAAAATATGTTTTTCTAAAACTTGTTTTATCATTTTACTTTGATAACCAAACTTGTGATAAAAATTTCAAGACATATATCAATCATATCAATTCATTTTTGTGTCTTGCCAATTTTATCAAAAACAAAACTTGTATTTTTATCAAACTTGATTTTTCCAAAACATGAATAGGATAGTCAAAATAAGTTTGTCTAGCAAGTTTAAAGCATGTATGTGTATCTAGACCATATATAATATACATAGGTATAAAGTAAACTTGTTTGGATCTATTATTCACGAAAACCAAAAACCAAATCATGAAACGTGTGTGTTTTGTGCACTTGAGCATATCAACTAAACTAAGCTTTACAAATATGGATCTAAAACACAAACTCTAAACTAGATACCTAAGTCTTCTTGACGATCTTCATCTTCAAGTAGACTCGGTCCAAACTCCGTGATTCTCCAAGTGCAAAGGTATGATCTTTAAGCTTTGGCACCGGAATCATCATGAATAGCTTCTAATCATCTTGTTGAAGCTAATCACCAACCTAATATCCTGTTAATGATCTGAAACTTAGAAACACAAGAATATTAGTAAACATAACTACATGAGTGTTGATCATCATCAAAACTAGAGTGGAAGGCCATTGGGCCAACATAATATACATGAGTCGAGCATGTCATGTGATTTAGACAATAATAACAATCAGTACCACCTGATATTTTAGTCAATCTCTTCCAGTGTCTCATACCACTGACAGTTCATACTGGAGCCCGCACTCCAGTCGAACCCATCCGGACATGGCATACGGGTACCATTATCCAAACGAGAGAGTGACCAAATAACAAGTGGTCCAATGTCACTATTGTATATACTGTTTTATTATGTTACTTGGAAACCCATGGTCGATGATTTCTTATCGGGTAGGTGTATCCCGTGCATACCCGGGATCACGGCCTTAAACACACCCCTGGCTGCTGAGACCAGGGCCCTCCGCTAAGAAGGCAACAATAATCAAGTAACGGGAGCTCATGGAGCAATTGGTAGGTAGCACTACCGTCCCCTGCAGTGGGACTAACAATATGGATCCAGTACATCCACCCGATAAGATCTAATCAATCGTCAAGTCTCCCCCATACCCAAATTATCTTTATTATATGATATTTAAAGTACACAGTGGAACAAGAACAAATACAGTACATGGTACATGTAACATGATAACAGGACCTGAGCTCTGTTGATAACATAGAACAATATAACGGGAAGCGGGAACAAGAGATGTGGGATTCCACCTATCGCATATCAACAGCTCTCATGTCCAGTAACGGGAATATCAATATCCATAATGGGAAATAATCATATAACGGGAATACAGGGTTGACTACTCATGTAACAATAATCCATGTAATATAAACAGTGTTCACTATAACGGGAATCCAGGAATATCCATGTAGCAATACTATAAACCATGATCCATGTAACAGGAATAAATCCATGATCCATGTAACAGGAATACAAGAACAATCAAGCATGTATACCGGTGAGTCTATAGAACAGTGATGTAAGAACATGAAGTAACTGTGCACAGGACGGTATCCAGTGTACTAGCATATCAGTATATCAATAGTTCCCAAACATGCATGAATAGTGTCGTGAATCTCGGTATCTATGTAATGGTGAAACATCAACTAACGGTATAGCGTGTAACAGATATTTATGTGCAATACAGTGTTCAGTGTATCGGTGAGTCGATGAGGGTGATAGTGTAATAGTGACAATATCTGGTATCATGGAGTACGCGTGTATCAGCGCACATGTAACAGTACTACGTAACCATGATTGATGTCTATGAAGTGACAGATGTGATGGATGTAAGAAAAACATGTGGAATAATAATCTAACCATGTTAATATGATTATCTATCATTTATACATTATATGAACTATATGTTATATGAAATCATGAAGCAGATGAAAATACTATTTTATTGGTTATGTATCATGCATTACAAAATAGGCCTTTTCTATAATTAAGTTATTTATTAACATTCTAGTGATTTACCCATAATAACGATTTATTTACCTAAGCAATCACTCAATTTATTAAACATGAATAATATAATTTATGAAAAAGAAAACACTCACTATCTAGCCATGGGAAGGTAGCTCTCTTTCTCACGATCGCAACGGATCCAGAATCGTCCAAATCGGAGTCCGGATGCTCCAGATATCGCCCGAATACTAAATCATAACAAAAAGGGTTAAATATGTAATAAAAATATCTTAAATGTAAGTCATAAAAAGTAGCAGGGGGTTTTTTGGAAATTTACCTTTATTGGGTTTCGGATGCGGGTTTGGGTCGCTCGTGGGTCGGGTTTGGATCCAATACCCAAACCCACTAACAGAAGTGATGGGTTATTGGATTAATGGGTTTCAAACCAACTCGTAGTCAACCCAATAGGGTTATTGGGTTCGGCTTCCACCCGAACCCATTAGCAGAGCAGGAGTAGCAGCAGCAGCTATTGCTGCTGCTGCGCGAGCAGGCCGGCCAGCAAGGCTGGCCGGCGGCGGCGGCGGGGGCTTGCCGGCGGCGATCCCGGTACTGGCGGTGCGGCAGCCCTTCAAACAGAGAGAGGGTGAGTGAGAGAGAGAGAGAGAGGGAGAGGAGAGGGAGTGAACAGGGCAGCTGTTGCTGCCCTGTGCCTGGTATGGCCGGCTGCGGCCGGCAGCGGCCAGCAGCGGACGGCCGGCGGCGTCGCTAGGCCGCCGGCGGCGTGCTGGGCCCGCATACAGAGAGGGGGAGAGAGAGAAGAGAGAGAAGAGAAGGGGGCAAGGGCTGGCGGTGGCCAGCCCCGCCGGCGGCGGCTCCGCTTGGTGAAAGCCGAGCGAGGGGAGAGAGAGAGAGAATGTGATGAGAGAGAGAGTTTGAAAGAGAGAGAGAGAGAGGGAGTGGGGTTTTAAAATAAGGGGGAGAGAGAAAAGGTGGTGGGTAAGGCGGTGGAGGATGCTTCGGGAAGAAGGGAGAGGAGAAGAAAAGAAAAAGAGATTAAAAAAATAATATTTTATTATTATTATATTGGCCCAAAATTCGAACAGCTCCGAACGGTGCCCAAAAATTACAAAAAATAGAGAATATTATCCTGAGCTATAATATGAAAATTATTTGAAGAAATTCAGTCTGGTTTACAAATTAAAAATCCTGGAAGATGTCGCCGGCATTGGGCGACACCGCTTTCGCCCGATTTTCGATAAATTCAGAAAAATTCCCAAAAATATCCTAGCGTAGATCATATGATTCTAAGACATATGGTGAAAGTGGATTATTAAAATGCAATGCCGTTTGTGAATTAAAAATCGTAGAGCTGATTATCGGTATCGGTCGACACCGACTACGGAGATTTTCCAAAATAATCCAGAAAAATTCCAGAAAATGCTGAAAAATCTAAAATATTAGAAAATGATATTTGAAACTGAAATCATCTCAATCGGACTGCCAAGGAGGTCAATTCAATTTTGTACGTTGTATCGAGTTCAGATACTGTGATACGGACACCAGGGATCAGGGGGTTACATTTCTCCCCACCATACAAAAAATTTCGTCCTCGAAATTTCAATTCAGGTGTGAGAACAAGATTTACGGCCCCAAAGCCTAAATGTTACGGGTCCATGACACTGTCGCTGCGCACTCTGATATCTATAAGGAACTCGGGATGGAGAATTGGTGTCGTGAACTAAGGATGAAGGATTGAAAGTGATATGATGAAGAGAAAGCGAGAAGGGAATCAAATGATTCTGGTTAATATCAGGAATGAAGGAATAGACAAGAGTCGAAGAGTACATTGTCAAGGAAATGGTATTCTTGTACTCGTTACTGGAATCCCCAAATTCAGATACAGACAAGCTTGAATCTGAATTTGATTGTACTGTTGGTAAGAGCCCGAGTGTTGGCCCAGGTGGTTACCCACACCAGGTGTGAACCTAGGCTCTGATACCACTATGTAACGCCCCGGTCCCAAGGATATGGAGACGTTATGGCGACGTACATACGCGAGGTGAAAACACACTCACGAGTACGTTAAGCCTCAGTACAGGACAGGGCCTCCATATACACAAGAGTTACAGTAGGAAATAAGTACAAGAATACCTGCAGAAAGGGGTTAGTGATCATAACAGATTAGAAAAACAGTGATAAATAAGATAACAGAAACAAATCACAAAGATGCCTATGAATGGTCTCGATGATGAGTCTCCTATGTGACTCCAATGGACTACCTGACAATACGATAACTCGGATCTCCAACCTGAGCACGCAAACCCAGGGTCGTCAGAAAGCGACCTAGTGAGTGGTAAATGAAGGAGGCAGTAATATGTACTATAGTAATACAAGCACGATAATAATGTATAATACATGTTTATATACCAGTGATACCAAATCGTAGATACTTAGTAATCAGTAGAAATATAACAATGCCATAGTTTAATACCATCATCAACTAGCATGTTATCATTGGGTCATGTCTACAGTAGTCTCAGGTTGATATAATAAATATGCAGCATGTAATATACCCATACTACAGTGTTGTGCAGATACAAAATAAAGTATGTAAGGTATACATAAACCAGAATATTTACAATGCAGGGTATACATGTACATGAATCACATGTTACCACATGGAGTGTAACGAATATCAGAAAGTTTAACAAGATATACAAGTGACATGATAGTGAATAACATACTAGGTATAGTAACAAACATGAAGGGACAATAATATACATGAGTCGAGCATGTCATGTGATTTAGACAATAATAACAATCAGTACCACCTGGTATTTTAGTCAATCTCTTCCAGTGTCCCATACCACTGGCAGTTCATACTGGAGCCCGCACTCCAGTCGAACCCCTTCCGGACATGGCATACAGGTACCATTATCCAAACGAGAGGGTGACCAAATAACAAGTGGTCCCAATGTCACTATTGTGTATACTGTTTTATTATGTTACTTGAAAACCCATGGTCGAGGAGTTCTTATCGGGTAGGTGTATCCCGTGCATACCCGGGATCACGGCCTTAAACACACCCCTGGCTGCTGAGACCAGGGCCCTCCGCTAAGAGGGGAACAATAATCAAGTAACGGGAGCTCATGGAGCAATTGGTAGGTAGCACTACCATCCCCTGCAGTGGGACTAACAATATGGATCCAGTACATCCACCAGATAAGATCTAATCAACCGTCAAGTCTCCCCCATACCCAAGTTATCTTTATTATATGATATTTGAAGTACACTGTGGAACAAGAACAAATACAGTGCATGGTACATGTAACATGATAACAGGACCTGAGCTCTGTTGATCGCATAGAACAAATAACGGGAAGCGGGAACAAGAGATGTGGGATTCCACATATCGCATATCAACAGCTCTCATGTCCAGTAACGGGAATATCAATATCCATAACGGGAAATAATCATATAACGGGAATACAGGGTTGACTACTCATGTAACAATAATCCATGTAATATAAACAGTGTTCACTATAACGGGAATCCAGGAATATCCATATAGCAATACTATAAACCATGATCCATGTAATAGGAATAAATCCATGATCCATGTAACAGGAATACAAGGACAATCAATGCATGTATACCGGTGAGTCTATAGAACAGTGATGTAAGAACATGAAGTAACTGTGCACAGGACGGTATCCAGTGTACTAGCGTATCAGTATATCAATAGTTTCCAAACATGCAGGAATAGTGTCGTGAATCTCGGTATCTATGTAATGGTGAAACATCGACTAACGGTATAGCGTGTAACAGATATTTATGTGCAATACAGTGTTTAGTGTATCGGGGGTCGGTAAGGGTGATAGTGTAATAGTGACAATATCTGGTATCATGGAGTACGCGTGTATCAGTGCACATGTAATAGTACTACGTAACCATGATTGATGTCTATGAAGTGACAGATGTGATGGATGTAAGAAAAACATGTAGAATAATAATCTAACCATGTTAATATGATTATCTATTATTTATACATTATATGAACTATATGTTATATGAAATCATGAAGCAGATGAAAATATTATTTTATTGGTTATTTATCATGCATTACAAAATAGGCCCTTTCTATAATTAAGTTATTTATTAACATTCTAGTGATTTACCCATAATCACGATTTATTTACCTAAGCAATCACTCAATTTATTAAACATGAATAAATATTATTTATGAAAAAAAAATACTCACTAACTAGCCATGGGAAGGTAGCTCTTTCTCACGATCGCAACGGATCCAGAATCGTCCAAATCGGAGTCCGGATGCTCCAGATATCGCCCGAATACTAAATCATAACTAAAAGGGTTAAATATGTATTAAAAATATCTTAAATGTAAATCATAAAAAGTAGCAGGGGGTTTTCTGCAAATTTACCTTCATTGGGTTTCAGATGCGGGTTTGGGTCGCTTGCGGGTCGGGTTTGGATCCAATACCCAAACCCACTAACAGAAGTGATGGGTTATTGGATTAATGGGTTTCAAACCAACCCGTAGTCAACCCAATAGGGTTATTGGGTTCGAGTTCCACCCGAACCCAATTCCAGAGCAGCAGCAGCAGCAGCTCTTGCTGCTGCTGCGAGAGCAGGCCGGCCAGCAAGGCTGGCCGGCGGCGGCGGGAGCTTGCCGGCGGCGATCCCGGCCATCGGCGGTGCGGCAGCCCTTCAAACAGAGAGAGGGTGAGTGAGAGAGAGGGAGAGGGAGAGAGGAGAGGGAGTGAACAAGACAGCTGTTGCTGCCCTGTGCCTGGCCACGCGGCTGCGCTGCCATGGCGGCCGGCTGCGGCCGGCGGCGGCCGGCTGCGGCCGGCGGCGGCCGGCTGCGGCCGGCAGCGGCCAGCAGGGGACAGCTGGCGGCGTCGCTAGGCCGCCGGCGGCGTGCTTGGCCCGCGTACAGAGAGGGCGAGAGAGAGAGAAAGAGAGAGAAAATGAGGGGGCAGGGGCTGGCGGTGGCCAGCCTCGCCGGCGGCGGCTCCGCTTGGTGCAGGCCGAGCGAGGGGGAAGAGAGAGAGAGAATGTGATGAGAGAGAAAGAGAGAGTTTGAAAGAGAGAGAGGGAGTGGGGTTTTAAAATAAGGGGAGAGAGAAAAGGCGGTGGGTAAGGCGGTGGAGGATGCTTCGGGAAGAAGGTAGAGGAGAAGAAAAGAAAAAGATATTAAAAAATATATTTTATTATTATTATATTGGCCCAAAATTCGACCAGCTCCGAACGGTGCCCAAAAATTACAAAAAATAGAGAATATTATCCTGAGCCATAATATAAAAACTGTTTGAAGAAATTCAGTCTACTTTACAAATTAAAAATCCTGGAAGATGTCGCCGGTATTGGGCGACACCGCTTTCGCCCGATTTTTGATAAATTCAGAAAAATCCCTAAAAATATCCTAGCGTAGATCATATGATTATTAGACATATGGTGAAAGCGGATTATCAAAATACAACACCGTTTGTGAATTAAAAATCGTAGAGCCGATTATCGGTATCGGTCGACACCGACTACGGAGATTTTCCAAAATAATCCAGAAAAATTTCAGAAAATGCTGAAAAATCTAAAATATTAGAAAATGATATTTGAAACTGAAATCAGCTCAATCGGACTTCCAAAGAGGTCAAGTCAATTTTGTACGTCGTATCGAGTACAGATACTGTGATACGGACACCAGGGATCAGGGGGTTTCAAAATCTCTCTCTCCCTCTCACAAATCTCTCTATCTCAATCTCTAATTTCTCTCTTTCACTTACTAATCTATCTCACTCACTAATCTCTTTCACTCTCCCTCCAACTCTTTCTATCTCTCTTCTCCATCAAGTCAATGGTCTTTCCCTGACGTCGATCTCTTCTCTGGCGAACCATCAGGCCAATGGCGCTCCTCCGGTACCTCTCCCTTTCTCCTTCAACTCTAATCACCATCGTCCACACCCCACTTCCCTCTCCTTCTATCTCCTCCTCCATCTTCCTCAAAATCCCACCACCGTCTTCTTCCTCCTCTTAATCCAACCACCCACAACCACCATCCGATACTCCCACCACCAAATTTCCACCATGCTCTCCACCAATACAACCTCCCACATCTCCACTATCCCCCCACTTCACCATCTCCTTCAATTTCATCAAAATCCACAACCCACTCCTTCATCCCATCAATCTCCACCACTTCCAAATCCCACCACCAATCATCACCACAAACCACCATCATCCACACCATAACCACCTCCCACTCCTCCTCCTTTCTCCCTGTTCTCTAAATCCACCACCACCTCAAAATCCCCACTACCATTACTTTCATCTCCATTAAAATCCCCATTACTCACTCCACTAACTCCTCCCCTCTCCCAGCAAGCTTGGCTGGCCACCACCTTGGTCGGCGGCGTGGCCAATGCGCCACCCCTGCGGCTGGCCACCTAACCATGAGCCCAAGTCACAGCACCTTTCCGTGACCTGTTCCTCTCTCCTCTCTCTTTGTTTCTCTTCTCTCCCTTTTTAATTCTCTCTCTCCTCTCTCTATTTTATTAGATTTGAACACATATTGTTGGCCCAAAGGCCTATCACTCTAGTTTTGATGATGATCAACTCATGAAGTTATGATTACTAATGATCTTGTGTTTAATTAGTGACAGATTCATTATCAAGATCTTAGTAGGTGCATAGCTCAACAAAGAACAAAATATCAAGATTTGGAGCTAGCACGGTGTGATCCAAGGAGCTTTTGGATCAAGCTTGGACCAAGTCAAGAAGATGAGAAGACTTCAAGTGAAGACTTCAAGAAGATGAAGACTTGTGTCTAGGTATAAGATTTTGTTTTTGTTTAGTTAAAAATGTAAAGGATAGATAGTTGGTGGATTGCTCAAGTCATATCACACACACACTCTTAATAGAACTCTTGATAGAATTGCTTTCATAAAAGATTTTTATGTTTAGAAAAGAATTTTTAGTTAGTAAAAGATTTTCTTTTGACAAAATATATATACTTTGGTTTTTGGTATTTCTATCATACATATCTTTCAACCAAACCAAGTTCAAAGCTTTATGATAAAAAAACATAGATATTACATTATGATTGTGTAGTGGATCATATCCATACACACTATGCTTTAAAATGAAATCAAATATCTTGTTTTTATATTTTGTGAAGTTATGAAAACCAAGTTTGAAAAATACATGTTTTGATTTTTGATAAAATTTGCAAGACGCTGAAATAATATGAATATGTTGATATATGTCTTGAAAATTTTTATCACAAGTTTGGTTTTCAATATAGAATGTTAAAACAAGTTTATAGAATTTTTATAAGTGTTAAAAGATTTTAAAATTAATTTTTAAAACAGTTTTCCAGACCTGATATTGGCTGACAGGCCAGTCCGGTCGACCGGGCGGTCGACCGAACCAAGGGCCGGTCGACCCACGGTCGACCGGACGTGCACAGACTTGTGCATGTCTGTCAGCACAGTGGTCCGGTCGACCGTACGGTCGACCGCTGCAGAGAGTTCTGCTCTCTGTTTGTTTCGGTCGACCGGGCGGTCGACCGGAGGCTGCAACGGTCGGATTTTTGACCGTTGCCGGTCAACCGGCCGGTCGACCGGAAGCTCTGACAGAGCCCAACGGTCAGATTTTTCTGGCCTCTATAAAAGGGGGTTTTGTCATTGTTTTGAGCTAAGATTTTAGGAGAGTTTTGTGCTAGTTTTTCCCAGCCTTTCTAAAGAGTTTTCTCCACATTATAGTGAGCTAATATTTCCTATCAAAAGGGATTTTATCAAGAGAGTGTAAATTGTGATTCTTTGAGTTTTCCTCCACCTTTTTTATCCTTGCTTTTCTCACACTACACTTGAGCATCCATTGTTATATCTATCCTATAGGAGAGTGTTGTAGTGAGAGTGTCTTTAGGTGATCAAGTGTTGTGATCACCAAAGAGATTTTACTTTGTACTTTAAGGAGGCGGGCAAGTGTGCTCGCGGTGGTTTAGAGTTCTTGTGTGAACTCGGTGATTTGAGGTGCGGCCTCGGCGAGCCGGTGGGCTTGCGGTGTGTAAGGGACTAGAGAGTCCGAGGGCTTGTAGGTGTTGCGGCACCGAGGAGAGATCCATTGGGATCTTGCATAGTGGAAATCCTTCGTGTGTCGAAGGCGGGGATGTAGACCAAGTGTGCTCGAACCTCGAAACAAATCCTTTGTGTTTGCGATTGCTTACTCTATCTCTCTTTCTCTCTTTGTCTCTTATATCTTGCATTACTTTATAGTTTTTATCTCTTATATGCATGATATACCCTTGTGCTCATAATTGCTATACTTGCTTGGGATTGTTGTTAACACTAGTATTCAACCAAGAGAGCCAACGCGGCACCTCAACCCATTTCAAGGGGAATCTAAAGGAGCTTGTCCAGAGCCCTGCAAAGGGAATTCGGCAACACTCTTGTGTTATACATAAGTGTTTAATTAAAAGAAGTTTTATTTGGTCATCTTAGTTTTAATTCTGCATCATTTGTTCATTAAGTGACCATTAGATTAGCCAACACCTATTCACCCCCCCTCTAGGTGTTATTTACAATTGGTATCTGAGCCAAGTGCTCTTGATATTGGGTCTAACAACCTTGAGTTAAAGATCCTCATTTTTAGGCTAATCACAAGATTTGTACACACACCATGGACTTCATGTCACCACCCACCTTTGACATCCTTAACATCCAAATTTGGAAGGTTAAGATGCTATTGTACCTCAAAGCCTTAGGCATTCATGTATATCTTGCCACTACTAATAATGCATATTCTTTAGATGGTAAGAATTTTGAGGCTAATGCAAAAGCCCTTCATGCTATCAAGTCAACCCTAAATGATGATTATTTATCTAGGGTTTCTAATGTTGAATCGGCTTTTGTAGTATGGAACATCATCACCTCCCTCAGCGAAAAAGATCTATACTATGCGGGGAGTGACTCGGATGTTGGAAGCGACACCTCTAACAAGTGCTACATGGTCCAAGGGGATAACCCCCTTGAGGTAAACTCCGAATCCGATGATGAGGACATGTCATATGATGAGCTATCTACTTTTTGTCATCTATTGCTTGAAAAATATGACATGATTAAAAAGGAAAATAAAAATTTGAAAAAGAACATTGCTTGCATGCATATAGAACAAGACTCTTTTAAATCTAACATTGCATGTTTAGAAAAAGACAACAATAATTTGAAAAAGGATTTTGATTGCATGCTTAAAGAAAATGATTCGTTTAAATCTAAGATTGCATGCTTAGAAAAGGAAAATAAAGATTTGAAAAATGAGAATGTTTCCTTATTTTCAAAATTAAATGATTTGTGTGAAGGAAACAATACTTTGAAAAATAAAATTGATTTGGTGGAAAAACAAAAGGAAGTTGTTTTTCAAGAAAATATTTCTTTGAAAAGAAAATTTGTTGAAAAAGAAAAGGAATTTGTTTCTAAAAAGAAAAAGAAAAATGATTCTTTATCTCATCATGCTTTACATGCCACCACTAATGAGATAAATATGTTGAAAAATAAAATAGATAGTTTGAGCTCTAATTTGAGCACATGTGCATTTAATCATACTAAATTGGAGTCTTTGTTTTCAAAGAAACAAACTCCACATGCTCATGCACATACTCATCATGCTCATGCTTATGTTGCACATCACGATCACACTCACACTCATAAGTATCATACTAAGGTGTACACATGTACACATTGTGGCCGCAAAGGCCATTTAGCAAAATATTGTTTTGATAAGAAACCTCATTTATATTTTGCTAAGTATAAAAGATTTTGGGATCCTTACAATAAAGCTAACCCCAAAGGACCCAAGAAAGTATGGGTACCAAAACCCCCACCCTTTGATTTTGATGTAGGTGAGGGCTCTCACAAAACGTGAGAGGATTGGTGCCTTGATAGCGGATGCAATGGACATGATGGACAAACTTTTGGATGCATTGCTATCAAGGAGACTTTGGTGGGAAAGACCACCATGCTCTGGAGCTTTGGAGTTGGTAACAATTTCTAAACTCCTACTTTTTATGTACGTGCTTTTACTTATGTCATATTCATAAGCATGTTCATGATTTTATTTGATTTGTGCTTCATGTGGTATTTACATGCTTAGATGTAGAATGTATCAAACTTGCTTTTATACATATATAGATAGTGAACTACAATTGACTCATATATATTTTGAACTTCATGCTCACTTGTATCCACTATATGCATATGTATAGACTAGTTTTGATAATTCTCCGTTATACATGTTTTACCTATTTTATGTTCCACTTCATGTATATGCATGTTTAATTCAAATCTAATAAATATACATGTATACCCGTGAGTCTCTTGCTTCCATGCAAACATCTTTAATAGACTCTTTTATATTTGGGATATGTATGCGTATTGTTAGATTTGTATAATTCATACATATACCATGAAGATTGTAATTCTTATGAAAAATGATTTTGAGTTGATTTGTTTTGATAAAAATAATTTTTATGTGTTGTTCAATAAAAGTTTTAGTCATATTTGATTTGAGCTTCATTGACTATTTTCATAAAAATGCTATTTACATGATCATTTAACACTCACACTTTTGTTAAAAATTATTTTGAGCTTTATAGACCATGAGTGCTTAAATTTTTTGTGTATCTAGTTATTTTTATGAAAAACATATGAATTGATGTATTTGAAGGATCTTTAACTAGTTTTCAAAAACAATTTATACTAGTTACTTATTCTTCAAATAATCTTTGAGATTGACACATGATTCTATTTTTCTAAAGATTTGATGCTTCATATATTGAATATTAGTTTAAATGTTAGTTTTTATCAACACTAGGATTTATACTTATACATATCATGGGCCACAAATAAATCTATTTATATTTGTGCTTGAATGCTTATTTGAACCCATGAAATGTGCTTGTATTGCTTAGTTTTGATGATCCAAACATCTTTAAACTTGTATTCTCACTTCTTTGATTTGATTTATGATCATGTGCTTTTCATTTCATGTATATGTGTATCTTGCCAAAACATTAAGATATACATGGATACCTCTTGAGTCATTTGCCTTTCATGCAAATCTATATATGGACTCAATTGTGTTTTAAGGATATGTATGTATACTTAATGTCTTGTCAAAACATACATATATCTTGAAATATAAATTTTTGTTTTTAATAAAAATTTTGTAATTTTTCAATAAAATTTTTGTGATGGATTTCATGATTTCAAAATTTAAAGGAATATTGAGTTTTATTGCTACTTTTCATGATACCATGTTCCACATAACACTAGCACACTCACTTCTTTTTGAAAATTTATGGACTTCATGGATATTAGAGTGTTTTTAGTGCCATGTGATTTACTTGTATTTCATGAAAAATATTTTTCTAGTGCAAATTCTTCATTTGGTAGAGTTTTTCAAACTAAGCTTATTTTCAAATCTATTTTTGAAAACCCCTACCATCCATGGGAGGATGGATGGGCGATTATGCCTTGTATGCTTCATTGAAAATCTTTTACCTTGTGCATATGAAGGGTGGTAGGTTATGAGATATACACTTGATTTTATTGTTATGTCAATTGGTATCATTGAATCGTTTCAATTGGTATCAATATGAACTTATTTTGTATATACTCATATTTTTTGTTTCTTATATATATGTATGTATCAATTTCAATTGGTATACTCATTTCTCATACATATATATGATTTCCATGTGCTTAACTCACAATTGGCTCACATTTTTTAAAAGCACAAAGTTTATGAAAGAATTTTTTTTTCTATTGATATCAAAATAAATAAAAAAATATATGTTGATTTGATATCTCAAAATGTGTTTTTATTAAGAAAGTTCAAAATTTTGTCTTGATAAAGAAATATTCAAATTTTTGATTTGTATTTCCTATATGAAAGGAGAGCTTAACATCTCTCTTACATATGGATTCATGTTGAGTATATTATAAATTGAGGAGCTTGACAACTCTTCTTTATATGATATACGTGTGTAAGGGGAGCTTCACATCTCCTTTTATGCATTACATAATATGTGTTATGTGAGTTAGGGCTTGTCATCCCTTCTTCATGTAATGCATATGTGTAGGGAAGCTAACTTAGCGTCTTCCTCTTCATGGATGTATATCGCATATAAATCTTTATTGATTGACTTGTATTACCCCTTCTTGATTTCTTTGTTTTTGACAAAAAAAGGGGAGAAGATTTGTTTGATGTATTTTACTTTGAACCCTTTGTTGATGATTGACAAAAAGGGGGAGAAGTATTTATAAATTTTATATGCATGTCTTCCTTACTTAAGGGGGAGTAAGATTTGTGTTGATGCATATGTGTTTTGAGATTTGTTTTGAGATTTATAATGTATGGAGATAAGATTTATGATGTTATATTTACATACATGCCATACATTGCATACATGTTTATGAGCTTCATTGTAATATATTATTGTTTTATTTGGTATGCATGAGTTAAGGGGAGCTTCTTTGAAGCTTTACTTTAATCCATGCATATATAACTCCATGAGTTTTGTCATCATCAAAAAGGGGGAGATTGTTGACCCAAAGGCCTATCACTCTAGTTTTGATGATGATCAACTCATGAAGTTATGATTACTAATGATCTTGTGTTTAATTAGTGACAGATTCATTATCAAGATCTTAGTAGGTGCATAGCTCAACAAATAACAAAATATCAAGATTTGGAGCTAGCACGGTGTGATCCAAGGAGCTTTGGATCAAGCTTGGACCAAGTCAAGAAGATGAGAAGACTTCAAGTGAAGACTTCAAGAAGATGAAGACTTGTGTCTAGGTATAAGATTTTGTTTTTGTTTAGTTAAAAATGTAAAGGATAGATAGTTGGTGGATTGCTCAAGTCATATCACACACACACTCTTAATAGAACTCTTGATAGAATTGCTTTCATAAAAGATTTTTATGTTTAGAAAAGAATTTTTAGTTAGTAAAAGATTTTCTTTTGACAAAATATATATACTTTAGTTTTTGGTATTTCTATCATACATATCTTTCAACCAAAACCAAGTTCAAAGCTTTATGATAAAAAAACATAGATATTACATTATGATTGTGTAGTGGATCATATCCATACACACTATGCTTTAAAATGAAATCAAATATCTTGTTTTTATATTTTGTGAAGTTATGAAAACCAAGTTTGAAAAATACATGTTTTGATTTTTGATAAAATTTGCAAGACGCTGAAATAATATGAATATGTTGATATATGTCTTGAAAATTTTTATCACAAGTTTGATTTTCAATATAGAATGTTAAAACAAGTTTATAGAATTTTTATAAGTGTTAAAAGATTTTAAAATTAATTTTTAAAATAGTTTTCCAGACCTGATATTGGCTGACAGGCCAGTCCGGTCGACTGGGCGGTCGACCGAACCAAGGGCCGGTCGACCCACGGTCGACCGGACGTGCACAGACTTGTGCATGTCTGTCAGCACAGTGGTCCGGTCGACCGTACGGTCGACCGCTGCAGAGAGTTCTGCTCTCTGTTTGTTTCGGTCGACCGGGCGGTCGACCGGAGGCTGCAACGGTCGGATTTTTGACCGTTGCCGGTCGACCGGCCGGTCGACCGGAAGCTCTGACAGAGCCCAACGGTCAGATTTTTCTGGCCTCTATAAAAGGGGTTTTGTCATTGTTTTGAGCTAAGATTTTAGGAGAGTTTTGTGCTAGTTTTTCCCAGCCTTTCTAAAGAGTTTTCTCCACATTATAGTGAGCTAATATTTCCTATCAAAAGGGATTTTATCAAGAGAGTGTAAATTGTGATTCTTTGAGTTTTCCTCCACCTTTCTTATCCTTGCTTTTCTCACACTACACTTGAGCATCCATTGTTATATCTATCCTATAGGAGAGTGTTGTAGTGAGAGTGTCTTTAGGTGATCAAGTGTTGTGATCACCAAAGAGATTTTACTTTGTACTTTGAGGAGGCGGGCAAGTGTGCTCGCGGTGGTTTAGAGTTCTTGTGTGAACTCGGTGATTTGAGGTGCGGCCTCGGCGATCCGGTGGGCTTGCGGTGTGTAAGGGACTAGAGAGTCCGAGGGCTTGTAGGTGTTGCGGCACCGAGGAGAGATCCATTGGGATCTTGCATAGTGGAAATCCTTCGTGTGTCGAAGGCGGGGATGTAGAGCAAGTGTGCTCGAACCTCGAAACAAATCCTTTGTGTTTGCGATTGCTTACTCTATCTCTCTTTCTCTCTTTGTCTCTTATATCTTGCATTACTTTATAGTTTTTATCTCTTATATGCATGATATACCCTTGTGCTCATAATTGCTATACTTGCTTGGGATTGTTGTTAACACTAGTATTCAACCAAGAGAGCCAACGCGGCACCTCAACCCATTTCAAGGGGAATCTAGAGGAGCTTGTCCATAGCCCTGCAAAGGGAATTCGGTAACACTCTTGTGTTATACTTAAGTGTTAATTAAAAGAAGTTTTATTTGGTCATCTTAGTTTTAATTCCGCATCATTTGTTCATTAAGTGACCATTAGATTAGCCAACACCTATTCACCCCCCCTCTAGGTGTTATTTACACATATCTGCATTGTATTTTTAGAGTTCTATGGTTTTAGGTGAGTATTATCGCTTCACTTGTCTGTTTTCCCTCTTCGACAGGTAATATTGTACTTTTGGGAATTTCTTTAATTGTCGTGTATGTGGATTTGTATTGTATTTTGTGCTGGGATTTTAATTGTATCTCTATGTCGAATGCTTGTAATAATGTAGTTTAATAACTAAACATGTATATTGCTTGTAATACTGCTCTATTACTGTGTTTGGCCAACCCTTCATGGTCATTAGCTTTTGGGCTCAGCCTTCGGGCATAGCCACTCTACGGTTCCACTATTCAGCCTATGAGCTTAACCTTCGGGTTTTCATTAGCTCCATCGGGAAGTGAACTCAGTGCTCAGCGCTTTATCACAAACTCGCACGAGCATAACTTCGTCACGTACGTTAGCAGAGTGTTCATATGTCGCTTCGCCGCGTGCGTTTAGCTTCGCTATAGTGCCATTTCATCACATGGGATTGAAGAGTGTTCACATGCCACTTCACCGTGTGCTTTAGCATCACCGCGAGTGTGGCTTTGTCGTGTGTGTTAGTTGGACATTCATACATCGCTTTGCTGTGAGCTTTAACCTCGCCGAGCAAGTTAGTATTTAACGTTGCACGCTGGCTTCACCAGGGATCTAGCTCTGTCGTGTGCTGCTACTTTACCCTACCGGACACGGTCTAGCTAGACTCCAGCTTGCCTAGCCCCATCCGGATACTTAATAGCTTAATTATATATTAGTATCATACTCGTTGTGAAGAGTTTGAAATGCTTACATGTATTATTTCCCTGCTTCATGCTACTTGATTATAATGATCACCTGACACTTGAAATGCTGACAACGAAACTCATGATTATCACATTACGTGAACTTCACAACTGTTATCATGTTATACACCTGTTCTCTCGTACTCATGTATTATTATGCTCCACCTGTCATGCTCCTGATATTCCTATAAATTGATAATTATATAATAATCCGTAATAATAAAAGAACAACTTACATCGTATTGGGGAAAGTGATGGACTTCAATATGTGATTGTGTTTACTGTGGCATTAGGTATGTTGTGTAACTAAAACTCTGATTTTATCTATGGGCCTCTAGGTATTCCACAGGGTGTGCTGGCACCCCGATTATTATAGCTCCTTCCTAGGATATACAATAAGACCCTCCTACACTACATCTCACGGTAGGTTCCGTATCATCAACGGTACATCTTGAGCCGTGGTCTCGGGTATTCATGGGACTCATTGTAAATATAATTCTGTTGACATTTCAAAAAGAAAAACTCTCAGACAGCTCTTCAACTGGTCTGAACGATGTCTAACTTGTCGGCATTTACAAAAGATAAGTCGCAGACAAGCTAACAAACAGTTTTTGCCCTCCTCGAGGGACAAAGCAGCGACTTGGACCCTACTGATCCAGTAAAGCAGACAACATGCCAAGTGTTGCCTTTGAAGAGATCTAGGTAGGCCTATGATGATAAGTTTGCTCAACAATTAGCCTCGCATGAGCGAAGCAGACAACAGGCCAAGTGTTGCTTTGAAGAGACCTAGGCAGGCCTATGATGATAAGTTAGCTCAACAATTAGCCTCGCATTAGCTCAGGGGGCTAGCCTCACCTGAGAGGCTAAGTTTTTCTATTTTTTCCTTGAAGCTCTTCATAGCTCCACTGTAACGCCCCGATCCGGTGGGTACGGAGATGTTACTGTGACGTATATATGCAGATCAGAATTACCCTCACGTATATACGCTAAGCATCAGTACAGACAAGAATCAGAGTACAGAAGCACGTGGTGCATTATTCATTCCAACACATGAGTACAATTACAAAGTTATCACAGGAAGTGACCCAATATTACATAAATATTACATCACTGATATGCGCAATTGCGAGAATACAAAGAGATATACAAGTATGAACAGTATGAAAGGAGACTCAGAGTCATAACAGGAAAACTCTAGAGCCGAGTAGGGGGGCCTGGAAGGATAGGGCTCTGAACAGTCTGCTAGAGATCCACGCTTCAGCTGCGCCACTCTGATCAGTAGCTGGGAGAATCCACACGCTCCAAGCTTTAAAACCTAGACATGAGGATCCAGAGGAGTCAGAACTCCCCGGCGAGTGGTGATGCGAAAGCCAGATTGCGAGCATAGATAAGCAAACATATGGTATAATACGACAAGTGCAGGAGACCGGTGGAATAGAACATAAGTGGTAAAATAGGATGTGAGCAGTAATGATCATAAACAGAAATATGATGTAAAACCGGATAAAAGCAATCGTGACAAAACAAGTGATATAACCAAGTTTGTAGAGCAACATGACAAGTTATTATCTTGGTATTTTATTATTATTACTAGATATGTGTCTTGATGTACATCTCAACACACATACATCCATATATAAGTAAGTCGAGGTTGGTTATTGAAAGCTGATGAAGAACTGATAGCACATACTTATAGTAGTTCCTGTCCGCCTAGGACATAGCCATTGGGGCTTGAAATCCCCTAACACGCATCTTCTGGGGGCCTAAAATTTTCCTAACACGAATCGTCAGTTTTAGTGTTCCATTACTATAAGCAAGACATCATACCGGCATCCATCACTTCCTCCCATTCCCCGTGAAAACTATCCTTTTTATGGCTTATTAAACATAATTATCAGATTATGGGAATGAGTAGAAACATAATTGGTCATAACAGGAGTACATAACAAGCATAACGGAGTTCATAAAAGATATTAGATACTACATTCCCGTAACATGATAATCATGAGCAGAGAGTTAATCATAACAGGTATCAGGTTTTATCATAACAATGACAAGTGATCGGGCAGGTGACAGGTAATAAGTCATGTCATAACAAGGAACAAGTGATAAGAGATAATATAACAGGAGCAGGTAACCAGTGGTAGCATGTTAAGTGATAACACATCAGTTGTTAAGTTATACATAATGCAAATACAAGTTGACCCGACGAAGTAGGAAAAATCGAATGGAGGCGAGGACACTCGCCTAAATAAAGAAAATATTGTTAAATCCCTGATCTCCAGAATCTAGAAAACCAGCCCGTAAACGCGTTCAATATAAAGGAGGAGAGAGAATGAACCAAGAGGAGAGAGAATGGAGACGCGGGAGTCGCGTTGCGTAGATTTCCACAAATGTAGGGTTCGAGACCCGCGTTTAAGCTATAACATTAGAAGAACGTAGACGCGAGCATGAGCTCTGCGTCACGTTGATACATGAACGCGAAGATCGCGTTATACAAATATTAAGCACGCGAAGATCGCGTTAAGGAATTGCTTGGACGCGGGGTGAGCTTCGCGTCTAGCAATTAACAGAGAAAGAGAGAGATAGGGAGATGAGAGAGTGAGAGAGATAATAGAGAGAGAGAGAGACGCAGTGAATGAGGGAGTAAGAGACGCAGGGAAAAATAAAGGGAAGAAAGAAAGAAAGAAAGAAAGAAAGAAGAAGGAAAGAAAAAGGAAAGGGAAGAAAAGAAAGAGGGAAAGGAAAGAAAAGAAAGAAGGGAAGGGACTGGAAGGCCAGCCATGGCTTGCCGGCAGTCATCGGCGGCGATCGTCGGCCGGAGGTGGCCAGAGACCGGAGGTGGACGGCTAAAGCCCCAAGCCCAAGGCAAGAAGAGGGTACAATTCTAGTTGAAATGGTGAAAATGGAGTTTTGGAAAAGGGGTTTCGGAAAGCGAAGCTATAGCTCGTTAAAAAGAGCACTTCAAGGGAGAAAGATGGCGTGGTTGTTGGTGGCCAAGATGGTGTAGGTGGTGGTGGAAAGATAATGGTGAAGAAGGGTTGTTTTGGTGGAAGAAAGAGGAAGAAGAAGGTGGTGTAGATGGTGGTGTTGTTGTTTGAATGGAGGAGGAAATGGAGGAGAGAATGGTGGAGGAGTTGTGGAGATGGTGGTGGAGATGGAGGGAAAGGGTGGCCGACCAAGGAGGGAGGCACGGCTCTGTTTATGGGCTGCTGTTGGTTCAGTTTGCTGTTGGAGAAGAAGGAAGAAAGAATGAAAGAAGGAAAAAAAGGGGGTGTATGTATAAGAGGGAGAAATAATTATTACTAGTTTGCCATTGTCATGACTTTCCTTAAATAAGACTTGCGTCTCCATGAAACCAGACCTGCGTCTAGGCCAAAGAGAGCCAGACGCGGAGATGAGAGCCGCGTCCAGTAAAAAACACGAGATCGCGTTAGACAGAAAAGACAAAAAGTCATAATGACTTGATTGGAGTTGATCTGAAGTGCATTAAATGCAGAACGGAAATGAATCTCTGCATTAAAGACCAGATCCATGTCTGGTGATTCTCACGCCTGAGAAAGGAGAGAGAAATGAGAAGAATATAAATATAATATCTGGATAAATTCCGGTATCTGGGGAAAACACCGAAAACTCCAGAAAGCCCGAAAAATGAAGTAGTTCGGAAAGCTTTCTTAAAATTTTAAAAAATAATAAATATTATTTTAAGATGTTTGACAAAATCAGTTTTTAGAGATTCAATCCTGTTTTCAAAATAAAAATCCTGAAACCTACCGTCGACACCGGGTCGGCCGGATTTTGATAAAATCTGAAAAATCTCAGAAAATGCATGAAAGTAGAAAATATAATTCTAAGAAGTAATATGAAAGCGGAATCCAGAAATTTAATTTCAATTGTAAACTAAAATTCCTGGAATCAACTAGTGATATTGGCCGACATCAAATCCAGTGGAATTTTGATAACTTCAGAAAAATCTCAGAAAAAGTATTTAGATAGAAAATGTGATTTTAAGAAGTTATGGTAAATCCATTTTTAGAAATTCAACTCCGTTTGTAAATTAAAAAAATTTGGGAATCGGTCAGCGGCACTGGTCGACACTAGTTTTGAAGATTTTCAATTTAATTCAGGAAATTCCAGAAAATCATGAAAAATTTAGAATATTGGAAAATGATATTTGAAACTGAAATCGGTCAAATATGACTACAAAAAGACCAAATTGAGCAATACACTAGGATCGAGTCCTCGGTTCAGACAGGGCTGACTCCGAGTCCACGAATCCAGATCCACGGCAATACGATCATATAAATAATTCATAATACAAAACAAATATAGGAAGTAAATCAAAAAATATGATCAAGAAATCTGAATACGCAACTAAGTACGTATTCCGGGAGCGGGGTGTTACATTCCATCCACCTTACAAAAACATTGCGTCCTCGCAATTTCGATAAGGGGAAGATGAACACAAGAGGGACAGAGACGGAAATTATACCAATCAAGATATGAATCACTACAGGTAGGCCCTCAAGTCGACTGAAGAATAATCGAACTATAGACATCTCTTCACTTCCTGTTGTATAATTCTTCAAAAAATGCCAAATAATACTGATCTGATATCATTGCTTTGTAATAGAATTCCCGCTGTACTGCATACTTGATAGCTCTCCGAGAATGAGCCAGAATATCGAAGATAAAAAAACCCTGATAATGCTGAACACAACTAAAGAAGACTGATAGTTAAGAATTCTGAAGACCATGCATCAATCACTCCGAAGAATATAGCCAAGAATATAGAATCCCCATAGAGAGTCCCGACTACTGACTTCTGAAAGATAACCCGATCGGGATGAATCCTGAGAATACCCGAGCTTTATAGAGTTAGTCGAAGAGATCATACAATAGTTTCATTCAGGACCAGCCACTACCTCTTTAGTCTATCCATATCTTAAGTTGGTATAAAGGCTTCGAAAAATCAAAACAGTGGAAAGATGAAAGGGATTAGAAATGAAAGGAAGGATGATCAAGAAAAAGATAACTCTGCACTTGTAGCTGGATTGTATAACCAGGACTCATGCATTCCAGTTGCAAATTTCTTTACCAATAATTTGCCGACTGGTTGTACTGAAGATGTGAGAGCCTAAGCTCTGATACCACCCTGTAATGCCCCGATCCGGCGGGTACGAAGACGTTACTGTGACGTATATACGCAGGTTGGAATTGAAAAACACCTAGAGGGGGTGAATAGGTGTTAAAGCTAATCTAATGATTTTTTTGAACAAGTATGAAAATATGATGCAACGATCGCCTAAAACAAGACTAGAAGCCGAATACCCGGTGAAGGGCTCTGAACTCCTTCCTCGTGATTCCTCAAGATAAGAGTTTGAGGTGCGTATTGCAATCTTGTTGTATGAGTATTGATCGACAAATAAGCAAGGAATGAAAAGGATGCAATGATGAAGTGCACACAAGATATAACACAAGTTAGAAATAAAGATCAATATCACAAGCTAGAATTGAAGAGCAATAAAGAGTAGCAAAGAAAAGAAATCAATCGCAAACACAAAGGGTTTGTTTCAAGGTTCAAGCCACCACTCTACGTCCCCGCCTTCACCACCGTGAAGGGTTTCCACTATATCCACCGAGGAACGATTACAAGGTCTACCGAAGACCGGAGTACCGAACTCCACCAATTACAATCCTCTACCGAAGAGGGATCTCACACAAGAAGAACAAGTAACCAAGTGATCAACAAGGGATCACAAAACTTCTCTTTACAACTTCCTTATAGAATGAGGAGGGTTTTTGGCTCAAGAAGTGTAGTGAGAAACAAACTCAATTGTGAATGAAAATTGCTTGAAAAATAACTGAAAAACAATAGCCAAGAATGCACTAGAGAATTTGAGAGCTTTTGAAACTTTTTCTTTCTTTTGAAAACTTGAAAAACTAGGTATATTTCTTGTATTTTGCAAGAGACCAATCCCCACTATTTATAGGGATTAGAGGAGATCAAAATATGATTAGGACTAGGTTATTAGGTCAGAAAATAGCTATCAAGATTTCAGAATTAGCTGACACAAAAATCTCCAACGAATCCCAATACAAAAACTCAGAAAACTAGCCATTGGCGGCAGGAGATGGCTGTCGGTCGACCGGCCCGGTCGACCGGCAGTCCAATTGGCAAAGTAGCCGTTGGACTCGGTCGACCGGTCGGTCGACCGGCAGCTAAAGAAAATTTTCACTTAGAACTGTCGATCGACCGATCGGTCGATCGACAAGAAACAGAGAGCAAAGTGGTTCCAGTCGGTCGACCGGTCGGTCGACCGACAGACGTGCACAAAAACATGCACGCCCTAGTCTCAAGGCCCGGTCAACCGGCCAGGCCTGGAATGAACCGGTCGACCGGCCCGGTCGACCGACAGGCCTGAAACAGAATTTTTATAGGATTTTTCTTGAACTTTAGAAATTTTTCAAATTAATTTTGTAAGGAAATATGACTAAGTATCATGCTGAAAAGGTAGGTATACATGATGTAAACAAGATATAAAATTTATAAAAATTTGAGTCATGTATAGAAATCAAAGCATGAACTTAAATCAAAAGTCAAAAATAAAAACCGTATTTTGAAAAATGTGTGTGTTTGCTTGAGCCAATTTAACACAGCCTCATTCTTTAACAAACTAAGTCTTACATAGGTTCTAGGTGACTACAAAGTCTTCAAGTGGGCTCCTCCATATGTGATCTTGAAAATCTTGTATCTTGAACCCGAAATGAACCAACTTGAGTCAAAACGATCTTCCTTTAGGGAAGAGCACACCATGAATCCTTAGAACTCTGAAACACACTTAAACACTAAAAATGATTAGTACAAATAACTATATATGTTTTGTAATCATCAAAACTCAAAAACCGGTTGATTGTAACCTTGGACCAACAATCTCCCCCTTTTTGATGATGACAAAACATACTAGTTATTTTAAAAAATATGGGAGAAAGAGCTTGGAAGCTCCCCCTCATATCATGCTATGTATAAATGGATGGCTATATGGATAAATGAATGGCTATATACATAATAGATAGAAACAAAGAATTTTGGCATAAAAGAAGAGATATAGGAATACAAAACACATTGCTCAAAATTCTTAACTCAAAAACCAAAACTCAAAAACTAACTTGTTATTACTCAAAAGTCAAAACTCAAAAGTCTAAACTAACTTGTTATTACTTAAAAGTCAAAATGCATAACTCCAAAGTTATTAAAACTCAAAATGCATAACTCCAAAGTTATTTAAAACTCAAAATGTATAACTTCAAACTCAAAAATAACTAACTTTTTCTCCTCCTTTGTGTCATACATCAAAAAGGGTAAACATAGTTAAAAAAATATTTTCATGAATCCATAACACAAACATTCAATTCTCCACAAATAAAGGAAAATCTAGCATAGTCTAGTGGTTTTGTAAAAATATCGGCAAGTTGAAAATCGGTAGAAACATAATCATTTCAATATCACCTTTTTCATAATGATCTCGAAGAAAATGATACCGAATATCAATGTGCTTAGTTTTACTATGTTGATTTGCATTTTTAGTCATATGAATAGTACTAGTATTATCACAAAATATTTTAATATGGTCAAATGCAAATCATAGTCAAGGAGAGTATGTTTCATTCAAAGAACTTGTGCACAACAAGCTCCGGCCGCAACATACTCCGCCTCGGCGGTTGAGAGGGCTACCGAATTTTACTTTTTGGAAGACCAAGAAATAAGACAATTACCAAGAAATTGACATGTTCCACTTGTACTCTTCCTATCCACTCTACAACCCGCATAGTCGGCATCCGAAAAACTCGTCATGAAAAATTGTCGGTCTTCGGATACCACAAACCCATTTCAATTGTGCCCTTAAGGTATCTAATAATGTGTTTTACCGAAGCCAAATGGGACTCTTTAGGACACGATTGAAATCGAGCACAAAGACATACACAAAACATAATATCCGGCCTACTAGCCGTCAAATATAACAAGCTACCAATCATGCTACGATAAAGCTTAATATCTACACTTGTACCTTGTTCATCCTTGTCAAGCTTTGTGATAGTTGCCATGGGGTGTTGCTTGTTTTAGCTCCTTCAAGCCCGAATCTTTTGATAAGTTCCTTTGTGTACTTGGCTTGATTGATGAAGATCCCATCTTTCCTTTGCTTGATTTGGAGTCCAAGGAAGTAGTTAAGCACACCCATCATAGACATCTCGAATTCTTCCTTCATGCATGATTCATTAGTAGAACCAAATATGATATCATCCACATAAATTTGAACAATAAGAATATCATTTTCAACATGTTTTGTAAACAAAGTAGTATCTATTTTTCCTTTCTTAAAACCATTAGAAATTAGAAAGAAGAAAGTCTTTCATACCAAGCCCTAGGGGCTTATTTTAAACCATAAAGAGCTTTGTCAAGTTTGAAAACAAATTCCTAATGTGTAGGATCAACAAACTCGAGGGGTTGTTCAACATACACCTCCTCTTCAATAAATCCATTTAAGAAAGCACTCTTTACATCCATTTGAAAAAGCTTAAAATCTTTATAAGATGCAAATGCAAGTGTCATCCTATGGCTTCAAACCGTGCTACGGGTGCAAAGGTTTCTTCAAAATCGATCCCTTCGATTTGAGTGTAACCTTGGGCAACTAACCTAGCTTTATTCCTAATAACATTTCCCGACTCATCCAACTTGTTCTTAAAGATCCACTTAGTACCAATTGTTGGTCTATCGTGGGGCCTACGAACAAGATGCCAAACTTAGTTGCGCTCGAATTGATTGAGCTCCTCTTGCATAGCTAGCAACCAATATGAGTCGGCCTCAGCTTCGAGGATGTTCTTGGGTTCAAAATGAGAAATAAAAGCATAGTGTCCACATAAATCATGAGGTTTAGAACGAGTAGTTACCCCTTTAGATACATCACCTATAATAAGATCCTTGAGATGATGAGGATTGAATCTCCAATCTTTGGAAGTTGTTGAGTAGACTCCACTTAAACTTCTTGATTTTCATTTCCTTGAACCTCATTGTCTTGAACTTCTTTTCCTTCATCATCCTTTGGCATGTCTTCAATAGTAGGTGAGTCCCTCAAAGTAGCTCTCTCCATATCTTCATTTAAAGCATCAATTTCTACAGCATTCTTAACAAACACATTAGATTCCTCAAACTTAACATGTATAGATTCTTCAATAGTTAAAGATGACTTATTGAAGACTCTATAAGTTTTACTAGTATTTGAATAACCAACAAAAATTGCTTCATAAGACTTTGCATCAAATTTACCTAAATTATCTTTGGTATTCAAAACAAAACATTTACAACCAAAAACCTTAAAATATGAAACATTTGGTTTTCTAGAAAAATAGATCTCAAAAGATGTTTTTGAAGTATTTTTGCATAAGAAAACATGATTTGATATATAGCAAGATGTGTTAACGGCCTCGGCCCATAGATAATGAGGGAGACCATATTCATTTATCATTGTCCTAGCCATCTCTTGTAATGTCCGATTTTTTCTCTCAACTACTCCATTTTGTTATGGAGTTCTAGGGCAAGATAGTTCATGCTTAATTCCATATTTTTCACAAAAAGTGGTAAAGGATAGGTTATTGAATCACCACCTCTATCACTTCTTCTTCTTAAATAGAAGAATCTTTTTCCTTTTCAACTCTTTTCTTAAAGGCTTGAAAATATGAAAAGGCTTGATTTTTGTGCTCAAAAAAGAAAACCCAAGTAAAACGCGAAAAATCATCAACTAAAACAAAAGCAAACCGATTCCCACTTAGACTTTTGGTTTGTGTAGGACCAAACAAATCCATATGGATCAACTCCAAGGGACGTGATGTCATGATATCCTTGATTGACTTGAAAGAGGACTTGGTTTGTTTCCCAAGTTGGCACGCGTCGCAAACGCGGTCCTTTTCAAAGTTCAAGTAAGGAATACCTTTCACCATTTCCTTGTTGTTTAATCTAGATAGATGGTCAAAAGAAATGTGACCTAATCTTCTATGCCACAACTAAGAGTCATCATCGAGGGCCTTCAAACATGTAGCATTGCAAAACATATTAGACATGTCAATCATGTATACATTGCTTTCACGAAAATCAAAAATATACATGTGTTAGATTGTCTATCAATAACTCTACAAGCTAAATTATCAAAAACAACATCAAAACCTTTGTCACAAAGTTGACTAACACTCAAGAGGTTATGCTAGAGGCCATCAACCAAAACAACATTTTCTATTAAAGGGGATGTACCAAGTTAACATTACCAATACCGATGATTTTTCCCTTGGCATCATCTCCGAAGGTGACGGTGCCACCTTCATGGTATCTTGATAGGGTTGCCAAGTTGTTGATATCCCAAGTCATGTGCCTTGAGCAACCACTATCAAGATACCACAATCCTTTACGTCGTTGGGCCTTGGAAGGTACCTACTATTGGCACAAAGGCCTATCACCCTAGTTTTGATGATGATCAACTCATGAAGTTATGTTTACTAATGATCTTGTGTTTAATTAGTGACAGATTCATTATCAAGATCTTAGTAGGTGCATAGCTCAACAAAGGATAAAATGTCAAGATTTGGAGCTAGCACGGTGTGATCCAAGGAGCTTTTGGATCAAGCTTGGACCAAGTCAAGAAGATGAGAAGCCTTCAAGTGAAGACTTCAAGAAGAAGAAGACTTGTGTCTAGGTATAAGATTTGTTTTTGTTTTTAGTTAAAAATGTAAAGGATAAAGTAGTTGGTGGATTGCTCAAGTATACCATGCACACAAACTCTTGATAGAATTATTTTCATAAAAGATTTTCAGTTTAGAAAAGACTTTCATTTTGAAAAAATACTATTTTGGTTTTTGGTATTTCTCATATACATATCTTTAAACCAAAACCAAGTTTAGAGCTTAATGTCAAAAACATAGATATTTCATCTTGACTGTGTAGTGGATCATATCCATACACACTATGCTTTAAAAGTATATCTTGTTTTTGTATTTGATCAAGATTTAGAAAAGCATGTTTTGAAAAAATATTGTTTTGGTAAAATACAATTTTTATCATGAACCAAATATTTTCAAGTTACAAAAATAGTCCAATCTTTTATAACATGCCTTGATTTTGTGCAAGCATGTTTGTATATCAAAGTATATTGGTTAAACTATTTTTGTAGATTTTTAAGTATTTTATGGGATTTTATTTGAGCCAAAAAGACTAACTTTTTAATCCCAGAAAACTGTTTCAGGCTTCGGATAAGTCGACTAGTAACCTTATAGTCGACTAATACTGGAGTCGGTCGACCAGACCGGTCGACCGACGTGCACAGATGTGCACGCCTTTGTGCACTGGAGGACGGCCGACCGTACGGGTCGACCGCTCCAGAGAGCAGAGCTCTCTGGAAAGTTCGGCCGACCGTACGGGTCGACCGACAGAGAGTTCGACTCTCAACTCCAATGGGTCGGTCGACCCGGCGGTCGACCGTGGCTCCAACGGTCAGATTTTTGACCGTTGGCGGTCGACCGCACGGGTCGACTGGCAGCTCTGACAGACCCCAACGGCTATATTTTTCTGGCCTATAAATTTGGGGGTTTGGTCATTGTTTTGAGCCAAGATTTTAGGAGATCTTTGAGCCAGTTTTTCCCATCCTTTTAAAAGAGTTTTCTCCACATATTTGAGTGCAAATACTTTCAATCAAAAGGGAAGATTTTATTTAGAGTGTGTTAAAAGAGATTCTTTGAGTTTTCCTCCACCATCTCAATCCTTGTTTTCTCACACAAACACTTGAGCATCCATTGAGCTATTCATCTTATAGGAGTGTTGTAGTGAGAGTTTTATTGGTGATCAAAGTGTTTATATCACCAAAGATCTTTTCTTTGTTCTTTGAGGAGACGGGCAAGTGTGCTCGTGGTTGTTTAGGGTTCGGATGCGAACTCTTCTTGTTTGAGGTGCGGCCTCGGCGAGCCGGTGGGCTTGTGGTGTGTACGGGACTAGGGAGTCCGAGGGCTTGTAGGTGTTGCGGCACCGAGGAGAGATCCATTGGGATCTTGCATAGTGGAAATCCTTCGTGTGTCCAAGGCGGGGATGTAGAGCAAGTGTGCTCGAACCTCGAAACATACCCTTGTGTTTGCGATTGCCTTTCTCTCTCTCTCTCTCCCTTACTTGTTTATATCTTGCATTCAATTATTGTCTTTACATTTACATGCTTGATATATTGTGCTTAAATTGATATACTTGCTTGGGATTGTTTGCTAACACTTGTATTCAACCAAGAGAGCCATGCGGCACCTCAATCCATTCAAGAGGAATCTAGAGGAGTTTGTCCAGAGCCCTTCACGGGGAATTCGGCAACACTCTTTGGTTATACGTGGTGTTTTAGTATAAGAAATTTAATAGGTTATAATTGTTTTTAGCTTCCGCATCATTTGGCATTAAGTGACCATTAGATTAGCCTTCACCTATTCACCCCCCCTCTAGGTGAACCTTCAATTGGTATCAGAGCTTGGTACTCTGATTTTGGTCTAACAACCTAGAGTTAAAGATCCTCTTTTTAGGCTAATCACTTTATTTGTACACATACCATGGACTTCATGTCACCACCCATATTTGACATTCTTAACATCCATATATGGAAGGTGAAGATGTCCTTGTACCTCAAAGCCCTAGGTTATCATGTTTATCTTGCCACTACTAATAATGCATATTGTTTAGATGGTAAGAATTTTGAGGCTAATGCAAAAGCCCTTCATGCTTTAAAGTCTACCCTAGATGATGTTTATTTATCTAGAGTTTCTAACTTTGATTCGTCTTTTGTAGTTTGGAATACCCTCATCTCCTCGGCGAAAATGATCAATACTATGTGGGGAGCGATTCGGATGTTGGAAGCAACACCTCCAACATGTGCTACATGGTCCAAGGGGATGACCCCTTGAGGTAACTACCAAATCCGAGAATGAGGATGTAGACATGTCATATGATGAGCTATCTACTTTTTATCATCTATTGCTTGAAAAGTATGACATGATTAAGAAAGAAAATAAAAATTTGAAAAAAGAATATTGATTGCATGCATGTAGAACATGATACATTTAGAAGTAACATTGCATGTTTAGAAAAAGAAAATGAAACTTTGAAAAATGAGAATATTTCCTTGATGTCTAAATTGAATGATTTATGTGAAGGAAATATGATTTTGAAAGATAAAATTGCTTTGGTGGAAAAACAAAAAGAAATTGTTTTTCAAGAAAATTCTGTTTGAAAGGAAAAATTTTTGAAAAAGAAAAAGAACAAGAAAAAGTTTCTAAAAGAAAAAGACTTTTGATCATGCTTTACATGCCACCACTTCTATTGATCAAAATGAAGTAAATGTTTCGAAAAATAGGATTAATTGTTTGAGCTCAACTTTGAGCAATTGTGCATTTAATCATAAGAAATTGGAGTCCTTGTTTTCAAAGAAACAAACTCCACACATTCATGCACAACATCATCATGCATATGCTTATGTTGCACGTCACGATCATACACATATACATAAGCATACTAAGGTGTACAAATGTACACATTGTGGCCGCAAAGGCCATTTAGCAAAATTTTGTTATGATGGAATTAATGCTTTAAATTTTGCTAATAAAATGTTTGGGTGCCTTACAACATGACTAACCCCCAAGGACCCAAGAAAATATGGGTACCAAAACCCCCACCATTTGCTTTTGATGTAGGTGAGGGCTCTCACAAGACGTGAGAGGATTGGTGCCTTGGTAGTGAATGCACTTGGACATGATGGACATACTTTTGGGATGCATCACTATCAAGGAGCTTTGGTGGGACAACCACCATGTTAGGAGCTTTGGTATTGATAACAATCTCTAAACTCCTACTTTTATGTACATGCTTTTAATTTCATATATCATATAGCATGTTCATATTTTTGCGCTTCATGTGGTATGAACTAGTTTAAATGTAAATTTTATCAAAGCTTGCATGTATACATGTACAAATAGTGAACTACAATTGACTCATATATATTTGAACTTCATGCTCATTTGTATCCACTATATGCATATGTATAGACTAGTTTTGATGATTCTCTTTTATACATGTTTTGCCTATTTTATGCTTTACTTCATGTATATATATTTTTAATTCAAATCTAATAAATATACATGTATACCCGTGAGTCTCTTGCTTTCACGCAAATACATTTAATAGACTCTTTTATATTTGGGATATGTATGTGTATTGTTAGGATTGGATTAATCATACATATACCATGAAGATTAGTGTTTTGATGAAAAATGACTTTTCGTGTTTTGTTAAAAATGTGACTTATGATCTTTTTTGAGCTTCATTGACTATTTTCATAAAAATGCTATTTACATGATCGTTTAACACTCACACTTGTTAAAATTATTTTAAGCCTTATAGACCATGAGTGCTTAAATTGTTGTGTATCTAGTTATGTTTTATGAAAAACATATGATTTGATGTCTTTTGAAGGATCTTTAACTAGTTTTTTAAAAATTATTTTAACTAGTTAATTGTTCTTCATTTGGTAGTGATTTCAATGCTATACTATTTTCAATTTATTTTTTGAAAACCCCTACCTTCAATGGGAGGATGGATGGGCGATTATGCCTTGTATGCTTCATTGAAAATCTTCTATCTTGAACATATGAAGGGTGGTAGGTTATGAGATATACACTTGATCTTATTGTTATGTCAATTGGTATCATTGGATCCTTTCAATTGGTATCTAAATTGATAATTTTTGTATATACTCATATTTTGTTTCTTATATATGTATGTATCAATTTCACTTGGTATACTCATTTCTCATACATATATATGATTTTCATGTGCTTAACTTTCAATTGGTTCACATTTTTAAAAGCACAAAGTTTATGATGAAAATAAAATATTTTGATCATTATGTTTACCATTGATATCAAAATGCTTCAACTTCATATTTGTTAAATTTCAATTGGTATCAATATGTTTTACAATAATGATTATTTTCAATTTGGTATCTTAAAAATTTGTTTGCTTTACAAGAGCTCTGATACCTTTAAAATTTTGTTTAAGAAAAATTTAAAAAAATGTTTTGATATGTATTTCCTATATGCAAGGAGAGCTTAACATCTCTCTTACATATAGATTCATGTTGAGTATTTTATAAATTGAGGAGCTTGACAACTCTTCTTTATATGATATACGTGTGTAGGGGGAGCTTCACATCTCCTCTTATGCATTACATAATATGTGTTATGTGAATTGGGGCTTGTCATCCCTTCTTCATGTAATGCATATGTGTAGGGAAGCTAACTTAGCGTCTTCCTCTTCATGAATGTATATCGCATATAAATCTTTATTGATTGATTTGTATTACCCCTTCTTGATCTCCTTGTTTTTGACAAAAAGGGGGACAAAAATTTGTTTGATTTGATTTTACTTTGACCCCTTTGTTGATGATTGATAAAAAGGGGGAGAAAGATTTTGGGGTTATATGCATAGTTGAGTAAGATTTATGTTTATGCATATATATTTTTGTTTTGCAAATAGGAGAAAAAGAAGATTTTGATTTATGCTTGTTGCATGTTTTATCTCCATACTTGCATACATATTCATGTGCCTCATTGCCATATCTATTATTTATTTTGTATGCATGAGTTAAGGGGGAGCTTCTTTGAAGCTTTACTTTAATCCATGCATATATAACTTCATGTGTTTTATCATCATCAAAAAGGGGGAGATTGTTGGCACAAAGGCCTATCACCCTAGTTTTGATGATGATCAACTCATGAAGTTATGTTTACTAATGATCTTGTGTTTAATTAGTGACAGATTCATTATCAAGATCTTAGTAGGTGCATAGCTCAACAAAGGATAAAATGTCAAGATTTGGAGCTAGCACGGTGTGATCCAAGGAGCTTTTGGATCAAGCTTGGACCAAGTCAAGAAGATGAGAAGCCTTCAAGTGAAGACTTCAAGAAGATGAAGACTTGTGTCTAGGTATAAGATTTTTTTTTTTTTAGTTAAAATGTAAAGGATAGAGTAGTTGGTGGATTGCTCAAGTATACCATGCACACACACTCTTGATAGAATTGTTTTCATAAAAGATTTTCAGTTTAGAAAAGACTTTCATATTGGAAAAATACTATTTTGGTTTTTGGTATTTCTCATATACATATCTTTAAACCAAAACCAAGTTTAGAGCTTAATGTAAAAAACATAGATATTTTATCTTGATTGTGTAGTGGATCATATCCATACATACTATGCTTTAAAAGTATATCTTGTTTTTGTATTTGATGAAGATTTGGAAAAACATGTTTTGGAAAAATATTGTTTTGGTAAAATACAGTTTTTATCATGAACCAAATATTTTCAAGTTACAAAAATAGTCCAATCTTTTATAACATGCCTTGATTTTGTGCAAGAATGTTTGTATATCAAAGTATATTGGTTAAACTATTTTTGTAGATTTTTAAGTATTTTATGGGATTTTATTTGAGCCAAAAAGACTAACTTTTTAATCCCAGAAAACTGTTTCAGGCTTCGGATAAGTCGACTAGTAACCCTTATAGTCGACTAATACTGGAGTCGGCCGACCGGACCGGTCGACCGACGTGCACAGATGTGGACGCCTTTGTGCACTGGAGGACGGCCGACCATACGGGTCGACCGCTCCAGAGAGCTCTGCTCTCTGGAAAGTTCGGCCGACCGTACGGATCGACCGACAGAGAGTTCGACTCTCAGCTCCAGTGGGTCGGTCGACCCGGCGGTCGACCGTGGCTCCAACGGTCAGATTTCTGACCGTTGGCGGTCGACCGCACGGGTCGACCAGCAGCTCTGACAGACCCCAACGGCTATATTTTTCTGGCCTATAAATTTGGGGGTTTGGTCATTGTTTTGTGCCAAGATTTTAGGAGAGCTTTGAGCCAGTTTTTCCCATCCTTTTAAAAGAGTTTTCTCCACATATTTGAGTGCAAATACTTTCAATCAAAAGGGAAGATTTTATTTAGAGTGTGTTAAAAGAGATTCTTTGAGTTTTCCTCCACCATCTCAATCCTTGTTTTTTCACACAAACACTTGAGCATCCATTGAGCTATTCATCTTATAGGAGTGTTGTAGTAAGAGTTTTTATTGGTGATCAAAGTGTTTATATCACCAAAGATCTTTCTTTGTTCTTTGAGGAGACGGGCAAGTGTGCTCGTGGTTGTTTAGGGTTCGGGTGCGAACTCTTCTTGTTTGAGGTGCGGCCTCGGCGAGCGGTAGGCTTGCGGTGTGTACGGGACTAGGGAGTCCGAGGGCTTGTAGGTGTTGTGGCACCAAGGAGAGATCCATTGGGATCTTGCATAGTGGAAATCCTTCGTGTGTCGAAGGCGGGGATGTAGAGCAAGTGTGCTCGAACCTCGAAACATACCCTTGTGTTTGCGATTGCCTTTTCTCTCTCTCTCCCTTACTTGTTTATATTTTGCATTCAATTATTGTCTTTACATTTACATGCTTGATATATTGTGCTTAAATTGATATACTTGCTTGGGATTGTTTGCTAACACTTGTATTTAACCAAGAGAGCCAACGCGACACCTCAACCCATTCAAGGGAAATCTAGAGGAGTTTGTCCAGAGCCCTTCACGGGGAATTCGGCAACACTCTTTGGTTATACGTGGTGTTTTAGTGTAAGAAATTTAATTAGGTCATAATTGTTTTTAGCTTCCGCATCATTTGGCATTAAGTGACCATTAGATTAGCCTTCACCTATTCACCCCCCTCTAGGTGAACCTTCACCTACATCATTTAACAAATTTGTTGACTTTGGTACCCAAATTTTCTTGGGTCCTTGAAAGTTAGTATTCCGAACCCAAATATTATTATGCGAAGCATTAAGTCTATCATAGTTAAACTTAACTAAATGGCCTTTATAGCCACAAATATGTGCATGAAAATATTTTACCATATATGAATGCATGATGTGTGTGTGGAATGTGGGCATGTTTAGGGTGTTTGGCATGATGTAAAGGTTGTGATCCATGAGCATGAGCATGAATAGCATGTGAATGTTTCTTAGAGGCTTGTTTCTTAGGAAACATAGCCTCTAGTCTATTCTTATCAAATTCACATTTTTTCAAAACTATTCCTAATGAATCAATTTCTCTTTTAGCATGGAAATTTCATTTTCATTAACTTGTGGAAACTTACCTTTGCAAGAAATCTTATAGTTCTCAAAATCCTTTTGTGTAGAAACAAGAGTAGAAAGCAATTCATCATTTTCTTTTGTAGAGAGAAAACTTGGTGATTTAGAGATTCATTTTCCTTTTTCATTTTCAAATATTTCTTTTTAAGAAAATCATAGTTATGTGAGAGTTCTTCAAATGCTTCTCCTAGTTCATCCATAGAAAGCTCACAATCAAAAGGAGTATTGGGAGTTACCTTGCTTGTGCTTTCATTTGCCATGAAGCATATGTTGGCGGTGTCGACTTCCTCTCGGATTCACTCTCAGAATCCCAAGTAGCCTTTAATGCTTTCTTTTTGTATGGCTTCTTGGATGTAGAGGGCTTGACTTTATCCGGGCATTCCGCAACAATACGACCGGCTTTTGGCAATTGAAGCAAATAATTTTCTTCTCTTCTTTTCCTTGCCATCTCCTCTTATTTTGGAACTTTGCCTTGTTATACATTCTCCGAACGTTCTTAACAAGAAGTGAGAGCTCTTCATCATCTTCTTCTTCATCGTCTTCGTCGGAGTATGTGGAGTGACTCTTGAAGGCAATAGTTTTCTTCTTGGAGGGAGCCATTTCTTCTCTTGATTTTCTTTCCATCTCATGGGTCTTGAGGTTCCCAATGAGACCTATTAGCTCCATCTCTTCCTTGTTATTAAGTTCCTTCAAGGTAGTGGCTTTGACTTCCAAGATAGAGGGAGAGCCCGAATGATCTTCCTTACTCTTTGGTCGTTGTCGATGACGTCACCTAGAGAAGAAAGTCCATTAGTAATCTTTGTAAATTTTGTAACCATATCATCTGTGGTTTCATTCTCTTGCATAGAAAAATTTTCATACTGGGAACGAAGAAGGTCTATTTTTGCCCTCTTAACTTGTGAAGTCCCCTCATGAGTGACAAGCAAGTGAGTCCAAATCTCATGTGCGGATTTGCAATGAATAACTCTAGAGATATCATCATCATTAAGTGCTTAAAGCAAAGCATAGTGAGCCCTAGCATTAGCATCAAATTCTTTTGTCTCAATATCGGACCAAGTGTCCTCATCACCGGTGGGTGCACTAAATGGTTTGGTCACCGCCTTTGCAACCCGGCTTCCTAGGGATTGCAAAAATACGGTCATCTTAACCTTCCATATGGAAAAGTTAAGGCCATCAAACTTTGGTGGGATCTTAATTCCTTCGGCCATTTTTACTAAGTGAATGAGGATGAAAAATGATTAGCAATAGGATCTCTCTAAGGTTGTTAAGCCAAGAGCCTAGAGATCAAAGCTCTGATACCAATTGAAAACACCTAGAGGGGGGGTGAATAGGTGTTAAAGTTAATCTAATGATCTTTTTGAACAAGTATGAAAATATGATACAACGATCGCCCAAAATAAGACTAGAAGCCGAATACCCGGTGAAGGGCTCTGAACTCCTTCCTCGTGATTCCTCTAGATAAGAGTTTGAGGTGCTGTAGGCTGTCTAAAAAATCATTAAGACAAAGTCGTCAAAAGCAGAGTCCCAAACTCCAGACGCAGGGCTAATCTCAGCGTCAAGGCGCGAGGGTCCGAACCCGCGCCTCAGCAGCTCAAAGGCGCGAGGGTCCAAACCCGCGTCTCAGCGTAAAGGCGCGAGGGTCCAAACCCGTGTCTCAGCAGCTCAAAGGCGCGAGGGTCCAAACCTGTGTCTCAGCGTAAAGGCGCGAGGGTCCAAACCCGCGTCTCAGCATCAAGGCGCGAGGATCCAAACCCGCATCTCAGCAGCTCAAAGGCGCGAGGGTCCAAACCCGCGTCTCAGCATCAAGGCGCGAGGGTCAAAACCTGCGCCTCGGTTATAACTGCCCTAGTTATGGGGCCAGTCACCACCTACATAACGGAGAAGTTAACCCCTCATTGTGGAGTGTTTTTAGGGGGCACGTTCACCCCTGAAACCTCTATAAATAGCTTCGCTGCTATGGGGGAGACACAGACACACAGTCGGTCGATTAGAGAGGAGAGACAGAGAAAGAGAGTCCAACTCTTCAGCTAGCTTGCTGTGCTCAAGTTAGTCTTTGTCGACAATCTCTTTGAGAGTTTTGGTCGACAGAGCTGTGTTACTCCGTCAACCACCCGAAGAGAAGAGTCCCGGAAGATCTCAACGTTCACCCGGTCAACGGAGAACAAGATTCACTCTCCATCGCCACTTGAAGAACCCAGCACTAAACAAAGGGAGGATTCAAGACTCAACATCCTCCCTCCCTTGTAATCAGAATACTGATCTGTTGTAATCTTCTATCCAATCAAAAGAATTTTGCAATCGAATCCTCCTTTTCTGACGCGTACAAGAGATGGCGACTCCGCTGGGGAGCTCATGTGTTACTGATGAGCAAATCGTGGCGCAAGGTAACGTCCTCTATAAGGGGAAGATGGTCGAATCGCTTGTCGTCGAGTTCGACAAGGCAAAGTATGAAGAGTTTCTCTCTTCCGGCTCCAAGAGCCCAAAGACCCGCGTCTGTCGCAGGGTCTCTACGGGGACTTGCCCCGAACCCGCTCTGAGACTCTCTCAGGCGCGGCTGCTGTGAAGGGTGTCGCGGCCAACCGCGCCAAGCGTAACACACGCGCCAACGTCTCTCAGGAGACCCGCGTGACCTCAGGCGCAGTTACTGAAAAGGGTGTCGCGGCCAACCGCGCCATACGAGATACACGCGCCAACGTCTCTCAGGAGACCCGCGTGGTCAAGCCCTCTGGTGTCCAGCCAGTTCACCCTCTCCCTCAGCATCAGGTCGTTGTTGGTTTCTTTCCACCTCCACGACGCAACCGAAACGCTAAGCGCCGACAGAGGAGGCGTGCGCGTTAGCTACAAGTTGGAACTTCTAATCGTCCAACTAAGGCAGGACCCAAGGTTCAAACTGGCGTCTTGGCTGCGCCGCATCCAGCACGCGAAGTCCGCGTTTCGTGGCCCAAACACGAGACTCCCCAAATTTGTTCCTCTAAAGCCCTACTCACCAGACGCCAAGGCGAAGCTTGTGCGCCTCATCAAGTACAAGAGGCACGCGCCCTTAGGCGTAGGGCCCAGTAGCCCACTCCCTCTCAAATGTCCCTGCCCCGACTCACCAAGCAGCAAAGCGACAGCCACGTCTCTTCTCAACAGAGACGCCAGACACGCGTCCTAAAGCTGCGACGCGAAAAACCGCGTCTCTGAATCCTGCGTCCAAGCTGTACAGCGCAAGGATGCCTCCCGCCCTCGAAGTTGCGAGGCTAATCTCTTCGATCCTCTTCCCATGGATCTAAGGGATTACTTGACGAAGAAAAGAAGTGCTAATCAAATCACTTCATCATGCTGCTGCCAACGGCTCCTCTCTATGCTCTCTGAGTGTCATTGCAATTCAGGTGCAAACCAGCAGTCTCTAGTTAGACAGCTGACCCTGATTCCCCCATCAGCCAAAAGAAGACGCTCTCACAGGCTGAGGATCTTCTCTGGCACTGAGTATCCAGAGCTCACTGCAAATATGACGAGCAGGAGCAAGGAAAAACAGCCTGTAGTCAGCTCCGACGAGTCCGACTCTGAACCGGAAGGAGTGTACTGACACACTCGCACCCGGACCGGGGCCATTCCCCAATCAACTATAATGCCCTAGCCCGGGGCATTGAGATTAATGATTCGTACTCTGCCATTGCAGAGTCGCAGGCTTCAAACTCTTCTATTGAGAAAGAGGCCTTCACATACATGACGAGCACTCCTGAGGAGACCGCTAAGCGCTTGGAGCAGCAAGCCCAGGTCCAGAGGGAACAACTCGATATGATTCTTGCTCAATAGGAATCTATCGACTCTCTCAAGCAGATGCTCGCACAGTTGCTTAAAGACAGGAGGAAATCTCCCCCTAGAAAGTCTAAGGGCAAACGAAAAGAGGGAGAAAACTCATCTTCCAACACTCCGAGAAGAACGCGCAGTCTACTTCTGGTTCGTCTAAATCCTCATCACAGGAAAAGGACGACCAAGACCGGGGTAAAGTTCATTCTAAGAGAATGAACCAGTTGGAGCAACGTCTTGAGGCCTTTACCAATCAGAAAGGTCTCCAAGAAGCAGGAGTGGTCCGCCCATATCCGGCCGAATGGGACCTGGTTCCATACCCGCCCAAGTTCAAGGCTCCAACCCTCCAAGCATTTGATGGAAAGGTTCACCGAACCAACACATCTACTATTTCAAGTCCCAAACTGGGAATGTGGTAGATAACGATGCCATCCTGGCGCGTTTATTCATCGGCACCCTAAAAAGCCTGGCCTTTGAATGGTTCATGAAGCTCCCAGAAGGTTCCATCAAGAACTAGGGTGATTTGGAGAAGCTTTTCTTAACACGCTTCTTTGAAGATGACTTGGAGGTCAACATGCCTACCCTTTTAGCCACCAAGCACCGAAAGGGAGAGTCCGTTAAGTCTTTCGTGGAAAGATTTCGGAACGTGGCACTCCGATGTCCAAGCGGTATGACCCAGGTTACCCTGGTGGAAACATGCCGTCACAATCTCCAAACCTCACTCCTTGCTCAAATAGGAGTTGCTGAAAGCCGCACCTGGAAGCAATTAGTCCAACAAGGTGAACAGGCTGAGGAGATTATCGCCCGCGTCAGAGCGGAAGAAAATAAACCCAGGCCTGAAAGGTCAACGAGGCGTGCGCCAGACACATCCCTCCAAGCCAAAAGGAAGGATAACTTGGCAGCAGAGACCAAGTCCCCTGTCAAACCTCAACCGGTTAAAGGGAGTGGCTCTTCAAGCCAACCACGCGCCAACAAGCAATATTCATTCAAGGATGAACATGTCGACTCGCTCTTCAAATTACTCAACAAGAGCAATCGACTAAAACTTCCTGAAGCTAGGCGCCCCGAGGAAGTCAGTAAAACCGACAATCCCAGCTACTGCATGTACCACAGGATGTTGGGACACCCTACCAAGAGCTGTTATGTCTTTAAGGACATCCTTCAGGCCCTGATTGACGTGGAGGTATTGAAACTCCGACCAGAGCAGAAGAAGGTGACGGCTAATATGACGTCAGTTCTCCAGTTTGGGAGACAACCCCCAACACCCTCTGGAGTAGTCCCTATCCCAAGAGGAGAGCTGAGAATGGTCAACACAGACCCTCACCAGCAGCAAGAAAAAAGGCTTGATACCTTTTCCCAAACCTCGGGGAGAAGTCATGTGGGTTCATCCCGACCTTATTGATGGCCAGCAATGGACTACTGTAACCAGCAGGAAGTCCAAAGGCAAAGCAAAGGCTTCATCCTGCAACGTGGTGTGTGCCTCCTCTCGAGAAGCGGAAACTGATATTCCCTCGCTAACCGACTCAGAAGAGGAGACAATAGTTCTGGCCCCAGAACCCAGTCAGCTGGTGGCAGAAACCCGTTCGGGGCAGCCATATTTGAAAAAGTATGGCGAAGTGGCGGTAACTCCTCCAAGACTCGCTGCAGAGCCAGCCAAGCCCTCCACGAAGCAACCCGGGGAGAAACAGAAAGAACTTCGATTTTCTCGAGTTCTTTCAAAAGACATAGCGGAAGGATCCACGGCACCTTACCGCTTTGATGTCCTGGCTCAGTTGGCCAACATCCCGGCGCGGATTACTCTTTATGAGCTCCTCAGGCTATTAAAGTCAACCAGAGAAGCTTTACAAGAAGCTCTAGCTAATGCTGAGGTCTTCATGACCCAGCTACCAAAGGAGGAAGATGTAGAGGATTGCCTCCATACCTCCCAAAATGTTCCCTGTATCACCTTCATGGCAGATGATATGCAAGTCAAAGGGAAACATGATCGACCCCTTTACTTTGCAGGGTATATTGGATCATCCGAGGTGAACCGCATTCAGGTAGATCCCGGGTTCGCATTGAGCATTATGTCTCGCCGAGTCATGCAACATCTTGGGATTCCTACTCACCGTTTGAGCGCCACCCAGACTACTATTTATGGGTTCAATGCCAATAGTACCCGTCCGATGGGGAAGGTCAAGCTCAAATGCCAGATTGGAGACCTAAGGTCAGAGGTGACATGCTACGTCAAAGATGCTGACACCTCCTACAACTTGCTGCTGGGACGACCGTGGATTCATCGTAATTCTATCGTTCCCTCTACTCTCCACCAAGTCATGAAATACATTGACGGGAGTGGAAAGGTGCGAACGTTGATTGCCGAGAGGCATCCGTTCAAGGGAGTGGAGAATTATTTCATAGATTCCCTCCTATATCAGGAATCTGTGGAAACAGATGAAGTCCCGCAACCAGAGGAGCCCGACTCTGGTAATGAAGCCGACACCGAGCCTGAAAAAGAAGAATGCCTGTGGGAACTAGATCCACTTGTAACGGGCATTAATAAGCCCGATGTTGATAATACCTCCGCCGATGATGTAGGCGGATGGTATATTAATGAAGATTTAGATCTGGCGTATTTTTTGTGTTTGCTTCTGATTCAAGACCGTCAGACACTAGTACCGACGTGGATGACAATCTCTGGTCGGCAATGGATGCTTTGACATCGTTGCATGTACCAGTGAAATCATCCTTCGAAACATGTCGAAATGTCGGCGATGCGTAAGAATCAATATTCATGGTTCCAGCGAGAAGGAAAGGCCAAAGACCAATTCTTTTCGGACGAATTGAATCCGAACCAATGACTCATGAAGAATCAGAAGGCGAGCAGGAATCCCCTCAGTTCGGTCATTATGAGCCAAAGGCACTCAGAATGATGAAAAACATGGGGTATGACCTAACAAGCAGACTCGGATTGAACTTCGGCAAAGGAAGGAGAACGCTACTTCGATCCTTTGTGCCAAAAGGGAAAGCACCTGATTATTATCATCAGACTCGCAGGGGGTTGGGCTATGTGTCAACTCCGATCCCATCAGCCTCTGACTCTGAAGAGACATTGGGCCATAATTACTCATCGGGCATGTCCTCGTGGGAGTCAGATGCTAGTGTCGGCAACATCTTCAGAGAACTTTCAGTGAACATGGTTTCAACAAGCCACCTGGAAGACAGAGATGAAGAAATGATCCAATCCAATACAGATCCTTGGATCAAACATTTAAATACTCTTTGGGATGCCCGCTTTGAACAGCGAGAGCCACCCACAGAGGACAAGGTTGTTCAGATCAATCTGCGGGATGAGGCTAATCCTAAGCCCATCTTCATAAGTGATGGCCTGTCACCTTCGGAGAAAAAGGATCTTATATCTCTTGTACAAGAGTATATAGACGTCTTCACCTGGAATTACGAAGACATGCCCGGACTTGATCCTCAAGTGGCTATGCACCGCCTCAACATCAATTCGGACGTAAAGCCTGTCAAACAACAACAATGACGATTTCGCCCAGAGATAATGGAGGCGATAGAATCAGAAGTCAGAAAGCTTATAGATTCTGGCTTCAACAGGGAAGAACAACATCCCGACTGGGTAGCCAACATCGTCCCCGCTGCCAAGAAGAATGGAAAGATCCGAATCTGCATCGATTTTCGTGACCTGAACGAGGCCTGTCCCAAGGACGAATTCCCACTACCAATCACAGATATCATGATTGACAACACATATGGATTCGAGCGAATGTCCTTCATGGACGGATTCTCAGGATATAATCAAATCAAAATGTATCCTGATGACGAAAAGCACACCTCATTCAGAATACCACTAGGGGTCTACTGCTACACCTTCATGCCCTTCGGACTGAAGAATGCAGGGGCAACATATCAAAGGACCATGAATGCCATTTTCCATCAGCAAATGCGCAAAACAGTAGAATGTTATGTTGATGACATTGCGGTAAAAAGCCGCGCTAAAGGTGATCACATATCTGACCTAAAGGCTGTCTTTGGTATCATGCGGGCTCATCAATTGAAGATGAACCCCACCAAGTCCTTCCTGGGGGTGGCTAGTAGCAAATTCTTAGGATTTGTTGTAACCTCCACGGGAATTCATGTGAACCCAGAAAAGGTTCGCGCTATCCAGGAGATGCAACCTCCGAGAAATCTCAAGGAACTCAGGGGATTGCAAGGACGATTGGCGTACATTCGCAGGTTTATCTCAAATCTCTTCGGAAGATGCCAACCCTTCGCTAAACTAATGAAGAAGGGTGTTTCGTTCATTTGGGACAACGCTTGCCAACAAGCATTTGAGGAAATCAAGCAATACCTCACACAACCATCAGTCCTTGCAGCTCCGATATCTGGAAAACCTTTCCTGGTATACGTCTGAGCAATGGATCATTCTTTGGGAGCTCTACTAGCTCAGAATGATGATCAAGGACGAGAGTAAGCGATCTACTATCTGAGTAGAACAATGATCGGAGCCGAACATCGGTACAACCCGATCGAGAAGGAATGTTTGGCACTGGTGTTTGCCATTCAGAAATGCGACACTATCTGGCAGGCCAAACCATAAATGTCATATCAAAAGTCAACCCCTTGAGGTTACTCATGACAAAGCCTTCATCGCTAAATGGCCGACTGGCAAAATGGGCCATATTGTTATCTCAATATGAAATGCACTTTTTACCACAGAAGGCCATTAAAGGACAAGCGGTGGCGGATTTCCTGGCTGAGCATCCAGATTCGAGGGCAACCAAACTTTACGACGATCTCCCAGATAAGGCCGCTGAAGTCTGCCAGACCCAGACATCCTTTGAAAGACAGGTGTGGCAACTTTTCTTTGATGGTGCATCAAGAACAAGCCCAAAAGGACACATAGTCACAGGAGTAGGAGTAATACTCGTCTCCCCGCAGAACTATGTGATTCCTCGAGCTGTCTCATTAACCGAACCTTGTTCCAACAATGTGATTGGCGTTAAAAATCTCAAGGCATATGGTGACTCCAAACTCATCGTCAACCAAGTTCGCGGGGAGTACGAAGTCAGACATGAAGACCTAGTACCCTATTACAACGCAACTGTCTACATGGCCAAGAGGTTCACCAACTTTTACATTGACCATGTGCCACGCAAGCAAAATGCGCATGCAGATGCACTGGTGTCCCTCGCTGCCTCCTTAGCTCTTCCAGTTGGAACAGTAGAGAAAGTATTTGTCCACAGCCATGACCTGTATTGTCCGAGAATTGCCCCTGAGGATTACCCGGAGTCAACAGGAGATCGTCAGGACAAGGAAGTGCTCGAGTCGTCAGCCGGTCCAGAACCTAGAGACTGGCGATTCCCTTACATTGATTATGTCTTGTATGGCATCCTGCCGGAGGACACCAAAGAAGCGGCTGCCATTCGAAGGAAAGCCCCTAAATTCTACTACAATGCGATTACGCGAACACTCTATCGTCGATCGCATGACGGGATCTTGCTTCGCTGCCTTTCACCAAAAGAGGCACAGGAGGTATTAACAGAAGCCCATGACGGAATGTGTGGAGCCCATCAACCTGGCCCAAAACTTGCATATCGAGTCCAAAGGTTGGGATATTATTGGCCCAAGATGATTACCGACGCCATCACTTATGCCAAAAGATGTCACGCCTGCCAAGTGCATGGCGATTTCATTCATCAAGCACCAGGCTACCTTCACTCCACGGCTTCTACTTGGCCATTTGAAATGTGGGGGATGAATGTGATTGGCCCTATCAGCCCTCCATCATCAAAAGAACATCAGTTTATTTTGGCAATAACCGATTACTTCTCCAAATGGGCGGAAGTCGTTCCTTTGAAGGAGGTGAAGTCATCTGATGTGATCAAGTTCGTGAAACATCACGTCATTTACTGTTTTGGGGTACCTCGGCGAATCGTCCATGACAATGGACCCCAGTTCGTCAGTCAGGCTTTCCAGAGGTTCTGTGCTAAGTTCAGAATTCAGAGCGTGTCCTCAACGGCATACTACCCCGCCGCTAATGGTCTCGCAGAAGCTTTCAACAAAACCATCGGCAAACTTCTCAAGAAATTCGTCTCGAAAAGTCAGCGTGACTGGGACGACAAGCTAGGTGAATGCTTATGGGCCTATCGCACGACTGTTCGAACCCCAACTAAAGCTACCCCATTTTCTTTAGTATATGGGTGTGAAGCCGTGCTTCCACTAGAAATCTAAATTCCGTCTCTACGCGTCGCCTTGACAGCGGAGATGACAAATGAGGAGAAGCTTCGACAGCGACTCCAAGAATTGGAGGCCTTAGATGATAAACGTCTGCAGGCCCAACAACAAATCGAGCTCTACCAAGCTCGGATTACCAGAGCCTTCAACAAGAAAGTAAAAGTGCGAACTTTCAAGAAAGGTGACCTTGTCTTAGCCGTCAGAAGACCTATGGTGATGACACACAAGACAAAAGGGAAATTTCAGCCCAAATTGGAGGGACCATTTGTAGTAGAGTCAGTCTACTCAAATGGATCATATTGCCTCATAACTGCAAATGGCGATACACTCATGATGCCGATCAATGGCAGATTCCTGAAAAAGTACTATCCTTAATAGTACTCTTCCGCTGATCAAGTTAAAAGTACACCTCTGATCAAAGCGCCAGATCCAAGAAAAGTTTCTTTCCTTTATTAGGTCACATCACGGTAGATCGGTGGCAAGCTAATCAGGCACTGACTGTACCATGATGCATGATGTAAATATTGAGAAAGAAACTTGGGTTCTAATATTTTTATCTTCATTAATATCCGACGCCTCCGACGGCTAAGGACAGAGGAAAATGTTAGCTTCTAAGCCCAACATAAGTCTTCGACAACTCATCATGCTGAGAGGAATAGCATGGCTAGCCCAACTCAAACGGTAGTTGGTAAAGGCACCTCAAATCCGTTGATAGCTGAGGGTTTGCTAAAAATCCTAAGTGGATGTAGTTCCACCCTCTCCTTCAAAATCCCTTACCAATTCTCATACACAGAATGGTAGGTCTACAAAATATAATCATTGCTACGTTAACACTATACCTCTGGTAATGAAAATTTTCAATACTCCCTATTGAGTACAAACTTTACTTGTTAACCCTATATGGAGTAGCAAGCCTTCAAGTTTGCCAGGTTAATACTATACCTCTGGCACTTCAAACTTTACTTGTCAATTCTCATCAATAGAATGGCAGGCCCTCAAAATTGCTCGTATCGCAAACCAATGTTTGTCAAGTTAATACCACACCTCTGACAAATTGTTGTTAAAGTTTAACATTACACTTCTAACAGTAATCAAGCTGCTGCCAAGTTCAATATTAAACCTCTGACAGTCATTTTCTCTCAGACTTCCAGATCGAAGCTGAAATGAACAATGCTAAGTTTAATACTACACCTCTAGCGTCCAAGTCATTGCTAAGTCAACAATACACTTAAGGCCATGACTTTCCTCGGACTTCCTTGTTAAAGTCGAGATGACCAAGTCAAGTTAATATCACACCTCTGACTTACATTCTTATCGAGTTAACATCATACTTCTGACAAGACTACATTCAACCCGTTAAGTTAATATCACACCTCTAACGGTAAAGACTTTCCTAGATTCCCCGCGAGTCTAGTCTCACTTGTTATTCTCCCCAGCAGAACAACAAGTCTACTTTAAAAGCATTGTTAGGTTAATATTACACCATTAACAGTGTTTTCATTAAATCCCCAGCTGACCTTAATCAAGTTAATTCCTAACCTCTGATAAAAGCTCATCTTCCCTGGGGGTACAAATTCCACTTGTCACTTTCCTTTATAGATTGGTAAGTCCACAACATTATCTAATCTCTGTTAAGTTAATATCACACCTCTGACAGTATTGTTGAGTTCCTGAAATAGGATCTCTCTACAAAATTTGACTCGTTAAGATTATCATTATAGTTTTAACAAGTCAAAGACTCTTTGCTTCTGTGTGTCTGACTTTCAAAAAAAAAGAAATTCAAGACAATAAAGGAGACAAAAAAAAAGTGTCACTTTTATTAATATCCAAGCATATGAAAGTGATACAAAACGCTCTCTTATACAATAAGATTGAGTGTTACAATACAGGAGTACAAAGAAGTCCCTTTCTCTCAAAGGTTGCACTCACTCCTTGAAGCAAGATTCATTCCTCCAAATACAAGATGTTTGGAAAGGCGCCAAAGATGGGATGAGCGCTGTAATGGCGTTCGGATGCTGATTGCGTCGCCATCGAAAGAACAATGGTGTTTCTTGAGGTTGAATGGTAGCAGAATACCCTAATTCCACCTGACCATCCGAAGCCGGGTTATGATCCGTCGAATACCTCCACCACCAGAAAGTCATCCAACGAGCATGGAGCTTTCCTCGATGTCACTTCTGGGGTAAAAGGAGGTTTTAAGACCTCACAGAGGATGTTACCCACACTATATCCACCACTACCCCCGCCGCCATACTCACTCTGACCATGCCATACCAAAGAGCATGACTGGTGCATTGAATCCAAAGAGATCTTGGCGAGGGTTAGGTCCCCGGCTCCCGAAGACAGGGGCCATGATTTCTTCCCTTGTGGATGATGGGGACCATGATTTCTTCCCTTGTGGACGACGGGGACCATGATTTCTTCCCTTGTGGATGAACATCGAACAAGTTCGCTGGCCGAAATATTCTCCCAAGGGCCCGACAAACATGAGAAAAGATGATCAAGCCTACCTGCAAGAAGCAACAAAATTAGAAAATCCGAAGCTTAGTGTACTTCGATAGAAAACACTAAGTGACAGACGCAGCGCGAGAATTGCCATCTCCCTGTTGGATGAACAGGAGTTGCAAAATTCAGGCCTGAGACCTCCAGTCTGAGTTGAGATTCTCCTAAGTCGACAGCCTCAAGACGCGAGCTCTATATGCAAAGCCTGCGGCCAGGTGCCTAAGTCTACTATACTCGCGTCCAGAGAAGTTTAAGTCAATAGCGCAACTTCCAAAAGAGGAAGGCACCAACTGACTTCAGGAGAAAATCCAGTTGATGAATCTCTTTAAGAGATATCAAAATTCAGACTTAGTTGGACTAAAAATATCATGGCAAATTGGGACGGCGTACCCGCAGAGGCCTCTATTAAGAGTTGAACTCTCTGCATTGAATCGCGGACATAAAAGGTGCTCAAAGAGACGCTTTCTGTTATTGAAATCACTTGACAGTGGTAATCTTCTGAAGAGACCAAACAGAAGCATGAAAGCTCTGGGTCATCTTCGTCCATGGAGGCAAGCCCCTGGTAAAGTCCTTGAAGGGAGAAGATGGAGTATCTCAGAGCGCTCGCTGTTAAAAGAGAATAGTCCAAGTATGGGACTGCTAAAGGAAGGGGGTAAGCCCTATTTATAGGCGAGACATAATGCCATAATTAATGGCTCACTAATCAGAATCGTCGGCCTTAATGACCGCACGAGTGCCAAAGTCAATGGAAGGCTGACGCGTGGAGTGTCGCTTCGGGAAGCGTCAAAGACGCAGATCTCCAACCGTCGGCCCGGTTTGGCATTAAAAGGCATTAACGCCCAGGCCCAATGAAGAGCCGACGCATGGATGGTCGCTCCGGGAAACATCGAATGGTGCGAGTCCCCAATCGCCAACAACGATTGGACGTTTAAAGATCCGATAAAATCTTTATGACAGGCTGCATGTAACGTCTTGGAAGTTGCACCAAAACGCAGGCTTGAGAGCCGCGTTCAGGAACCCGCGACCCTTTTTCAAAAAACGGCGTCCTCCTTAAGAAAACTCTCCGCGTCTCTCGGAGTGATTCAAAGCTGCGTCCATCAACAAAAGGGACCCATTCTGGGGTCTCAGTGGGAAAGCGCATAATAAGAGGAAGCTGCGTCCTGAGGCTTGAGTCTTCAGCAAAGAGGCCTATCAGATTCATAGGTACCTTGGAGCTGCGTCGACATGGCGAGATGATGATGGATTTGCACCGGGTCAAAGACCCAGCGTCGCGTCCTCTTATATGTCTGCGCCAGTTTTAAGGAGCGTAAGACCACATTTTTGATGCATCCTGATTCCTGCGCCTGGATAAAGTTAAGGACTGCGGCCAGTGAGTCACACTCAAAGCTGCGTCTTTTGCGTCAACTTGAACCGCGTCTTCACTGGCAGGTCAAAGTCGCGTTCCTCAGAACCGCGTCTCTCTTTGGAATGACGTTGCGTTTCATCAAACGAACTTAGTTCTACCTAAGTCTGTTATTCACGGTCAGTAAGGGAGCACAACCAAAATCTGTGATTGAGAGGTTGGATTCATCTACAGCGGGGCAATGAAGGTGGAACAAAAATTTCAACGACTTTTATTATTCAAATATGATAAAAGTAAATACAAACACTCTTGGTGAATAGAGTGTCCTTTTCTTTACAAAAAGGAAAAGAAGAAGAAGGCTAAAAATCCTGGTTCGCCAAAGAACGGATTTGTTCTCTAAGGCGATGTATCTCATGTTGACGCGCCTTCTCAGCTTCCATGAGAGTCTAGGCCCGTAGCTTCTCCTCGGATAAAAATCTCTTCGCAGCCAGCTGCACTCATAGGGATTCCAGCTCGGAGGAATTAACAGAGAGATTTTCCTTAACTTGCTCCTTGGCAGCCTCTAATTCCGCTAGCCTCTTTTCGGAATTGCCCAACTTCTGTTCATTGATAGCAATCAAGGCCTCAGCTCTGGCTATGGTAGCTCGAGCATCGAGGATAACCTGCTTCGCAGCCTGCATGACCATCTCGGACTCCTTTGACACGCCAGTTAGCTTTCGATGGTCAGCCTGGAAACATTGGAGAAGACGGGTCCTTTCAGCTATCCTTTCTTCTATCTCCCTTCGCTCTTGCTCTTGAGCAGCAAGGAGCCTGGTCAGAGTTTCCTGGGCCTCGTGAAATGAGCCAGCATTCTCCAGAGATCTAAGCTCTTTCAAGTCATGTCCCAACTGCTCCACCAGCAGCAGACACACCTTGGCTGGTGAAGGGCCTCGGCTAAATTGATGTTCTCGACCAGATTTCCGAGAAACATCCGGGCGAATTCAAAGGAGCTATTCCCAGATAGGATGAGATCAGTACATAAGCGCATTGAGGCAAAGAACTGCTGCATCACTTGACGCGCCAGCTCCCCCATGGTATCACTGCCTGGGAAGAATTCCGCTGAAGTGCTCCCCGATCCCCTTTCCATCACGAGGCGAGGGACGTAAACCGATTCTTTCGGTACAGGAATCGGGCTAACGATCGGTGCGGCAGAAGCAGGGGTGACCCCCGGCGCTTCTGGGGCTACTATATCTGTAGAAACCTCCACAGCGGATGAAGTAACAGCAAGCCCGACCTCTTCAGGTTCCTTGGCTGAGGTTTGAGCCATACAGCCTTCCGGGGAGGCACTGACCGTCAAATCTTCAACTTGAGCTTCCTCGGTGCTCTCTGCAAATTACCAGAACATCAGTCACGACGGTAAAAGGAAAAATATTCAAAGCATCAATGTTTCCTTACCAAGTTGAGGGTTCAAAGGTGGCAGGTTCTGGGGCGAATCTTGCAGAGTGGAGGCCTCCCCGACTTCGATAATTGCCCTCTCGTGAGGCACCCCAGCAATAGGAATCTCGACTCCCTCCTGCTGGGCCAGCTCCTGTATCATATCCTCAATATGGGAGGAAGCCGCGGCCTCGCTAACCACGACCAGCCCTACAATATGAAATCAAAAGGAAAAGAAAACGTCAAATTCTTTTCCCTAGCTAAAAAGAGGAGCTAGGTTAACAAAACGGCGGAAAGAGTACCTTCAGCAGAAGCAACTGCCGCTGGTGGTGACGCCGTCACCGGATCACGCCCATATATCTCCTCCTCCGAGATATGTGAGAATTTACTTGGATCCGGAAGAACAGGCTCATCGCCAAAATCGACCTCATCACCTGAATCATATCTATCCTCTCCGGATGATGAGGACGATAGTTCAACGTGAGAAGCCTCAGCAATCGGGGCCTTGCCGCCAAATACCCCAGTAGTAGGGCTGGGGTCAATTACCCGTGAGCTGGACATTAAAATACCAGGGGACCCGGGCTGTTGCGCCTCATCCCTCCTCTCTTGAGCCGAAGAAGACCCAGGCTGAGTTGAGACCCCTGGAATCTCAACGTCATCCCTGCTCACCAGGTCAACTTCTAGCTGCTCAACTTCATCAGCTGAGGTGGGTTCGTCAGCGACGGTGGGTTCGTCAGCAAGTTCTCCTTCTTCTAAAAATGCGGGGCCCCTGCTGCGCAATCCACGAGTGCGAACAAGAGGGGCACTATCCTCCTCATCTTCTTCCCTCTGCTCCTCAACACCAGAAGGAATGGCCTCGGATAAGGAAACTTCGCCCGTCAAGTCTCTCTGGGCCTTCTTGGGGGCAGGCTCAACGATGGAAGTAGAGCCCTGAGGACGCTTATGTACTGCCTGTCGACCCTTTGCTGCTCTCGGCTCCCCCCTTGACACCCTTCTGGCCTCCTTTTGAGCCGCCCGATATTCATCGACGCCTCGCGAGCGCTTTTTGGACGCCGACTTTGCTTCGTAAGAAGCATTGATACTCTCAATGCATGAGTACTCTGGTGAGAAATCAGGCATTTCGTTGGCTTGGAAGTACCAGGTGCAGAAGCTAAGGCTGGTACAGCCTTTCGGTCCCTTGGGAGGCAGACAAAAAAAGCGCTTCCGTCCCTCCAGCCACGCTATAATACCAAGCCCAAGCACCTTCAAATAAATTCCCACTGAAGGCGAGTTGAGCATTGGGGTTGCCGACGTATAACTGATCATAGCCGAACTGTCGGGCGAAGCGATTCGGCATGTATGGCTCGATCGTGCACGAATTCCCTTGTCGAAAGAGCACATACCCAGGCCGAATATTGATTAGCCACCAGAAAACTCCCGACGACAGCCTTGTGAAGTTGTCTGAACCCACCAGGTCGGCAAATTGATCCCCATAAGATGCACCAGTAATCTCGGGGAAGCATCGATTGAGCTGGTAGTTCGAAGCAGCTAGAATGCACTTCCGAATAAAATACATATAAGTATTACACCAGCTTGAACTCTCCAACCGCTGTACGAAAGGGATAAACCCCTCACACCAAGACACAGGTGTCATCAGGGAGGGACAGTGCATAATGTACCAAGCCATTAGGTATGTGTAGGGAAGTTCAACCCGAGGGTTGGGACGCTTTACCGTTGGCCTCCCCTCTGAGTCAACAATCGGCTCACCATGGGAGTCGACAACCTTCTCTACCCTGCATAGACTCTGAGCTAAGGCCCGCAACCCGCTTTGAATACCCGCCGCCATGGCCGGGAGGAGGGCTATGGACTTACCATAAGCCAAGAGCACCGCCGGATACACCACATCAGCAACGATTACTTCATGTGGCAGTGTCGGCACCATACAGCGCTTTAACCACAACATTAAGAAGCCCGCTAACAGTGCCCGATTGGAGATGGGGGTCCGAGCTTGGTGGTGGAAACTTTGAAAACCGTGTCAGGTTTGAAAGTATCCTCGTTCGACTCTGTGGTGTAGGAGTCTACAGAAGCCTTGATACTGTCGGCAATCTCTTCGTTGGAGCTGGGAGCCAGTCGGGTCACGGTTGGTCCTTCTGATTGACACCATTAAACATGTAGCTTGCCCAAGACAGCTGCTTAACTCCCCTCGTCCTCCAAGAGGTTATCTGGCCGCAAATGTGGAAGTGACATAACACCTCCCAATAAGTCTCGTACACCCGAGGAAACTCTTTCTTCAAAAGGTGAAGCTCCTCAGAGGTTGGGACGTATTCCTCATAGGGAGTGTCCCCCATTACCAGCCCCGAGACTTCGTGCAACTCATGCAGGGCAAGACCCATCTCTCCGACCGGAGTAAAGAATGTCCCCGTCAGAGGATTGTAACGCTCTAGGATCCCAAAAAAATTTTGAGAACTCGGTGGAATGCCATACTGCACGGCCCTGACCGCTTGGTACAATTCCACATGCTCTAACAGACCTCCAAGATCGGCAAGGACAAAGCTCACCATCTTGCCCCACCAGTACTTGTCAGTGGAATGAATCCACCCAACCGGACGGAAATCGACCGGAAAGTCACCCCCCGCTTTCATGAATACATTAATGAAGGTGGTACCGAGTTTAGGAGTTTCTCCTACTGGGTGATCGGACCTGAGCAGCCCGGGAAACAGGCCGAGAACCTCCTTCTCATGACCTGCGTTATATACCTTCCTGGAGCCCAGGGTGCCGAGAGAAACTTTGGGGACAGATCGGGTAATTGCCCACACCATTGGCCGAGGGACAGACATATGCTGGAGATAAGATAGTGGGTACATTCTCTCCATGTTCGGAAGAAAGAACCTTCTACCCTCTATCTGACGAAGCCATTTATAATCTCCGTCATGCAAGGTATAGCCGCCCTCGCTAATGTTGTCTCCGAAGAAGAAGGCAGGTTTCTTCATCGGAACGCGAGAATCCGTTGTGAATGCCGTGTCAGTCATGAGCTCCCGGAGGGTCGCCGGGTCAACATTGGAGAGCCTCTCCCTTCGCTCCTTCGACTTGTCAGCAGTCACAGAAGCAGTCCGTTGCAGCACGAAGGTTAAATCGCGGTCAACACCACCTACGTGCCCGAAGTGGCACTTCTTGGAGAGTGGATTGGAGGAATATCGCACTGCATAAGAAAATGACACTTGATCAGAAATCTAAAACGAAAATGATTAAATGTCTATAATTCAGACGCAGAAGAGATTCCAGACGCAGAGTTTGTCAAAATTCGCGTCTGGACCTGAGGACCGTGAGGCCAACATGGAGTCCGCGTTTTGAAAATTCAAGACTTATGAAAAATCTCTAAGTACTTGGACTCAGGCACAAGATTCATGAAAATCAGCGTCTGATGTCACAAAATGCAAGAATCAAGTCTGCGTCCGAATCTTTCACAATTAGGAACATTCTAAGTGATGGGTCCGGACGCAAGGCTTACTGGGGCCCTGTGTTCAGCAAGCAGACGCAGATTCAAGCAATAGCAGGGGTCATCAAGCCTGCACCGTGCTCGTCGACTCAAGAACCGCGTCTGAAGATCAAACACAGATTCGAGCCCGTGGTGGCAGTTCATATTCAAAAGGAGATTTAAGAGTTACAAGAACTCTGTAAACTCTTTTTATGGCAAGCATCAAGCCTGCGCCGTGCTCATCGACTCAAAGACCGCGTATGAGAATCAAACACGATTTCGAATCCGTGTTGGCGGTTCTTCTTCGAAAAAAAAGGATTTTTTTTAGTTACAAGAACTCCATAAAACCCTTCTAATGGCGAAAATTAAGCCTGATAGGCGTTATACCTGAGATAGGGGCTTCCTGCATAGAGGAACCGCCCCTTTGAGTCTCAGCAATGACCGCCTTTGAAGATGAGGCAGTTTGCTTGGCCTTGGGTGCCATTGCTGACTAAGAATCTGATGTTGGATGAAGAAGAAGAGAACAAAGAGAACTTCTTTCTCAAAACCCTAACAGATGCACATGAAGACGAAGGAGAGTCTAATGATGACTCTTGAAAGACTGTTGCCTTTTATAGGCACAGCGATTCGCAAAGATACGCGGCGCTTGGCTCGATTGAGTCAACGGCGAATCGTCTTTTGACGCGTGAACAGCGCATTTAATACAGTGTGAAGTTCGCACGCCAAAAAGAAGGTGTCCCGTCGGCTCCACAGAACACGTAGCAGTGCACTCATGGCATGGCACGGATTCGCACCCAACAATCGCGCCTCTTCAATGGACGCATCCCTTCAGCACAGCCATTGTTACGTCCAGAAAGTTGCGTCTTTACTCCAAAAAGATGCGTCTCTCCGAAGTTCGCATCCTTCCAATCAGCCCAAGAATCGCGTCTGTCTTGTGAAATATCAGTCGCGTTTTCATTTCCAAAAAGATGCAGCCAAATGAAAGTCGCATCTTTAAAAGCTGGTGTTCAATCCTTACTTCTGCAAAGCAGTTCAACAGTACACTGGCACAAGCAGATGATTGTCCACCCCTGGTTTAAAGCATTCCAATGACAAACTCGAAAGCATCGGGGAGGTTTCGACTGTGTATCTAGACACTCCACTCGATCAGTTTTGGCGACTTTAAAAGAGTTCTACAGTACACTCAAGAAGGCCATACTCCAAACAAAATCGAGCCCGGAGCATTGACAGTCCAATCATAAGAGGGGATTCAGCTAGAGTCCAAAGTATTTCGAAATCCGTCCCAGCTAACTGCGGAATATCGAAAACTTTGGAGGGGGTTCTGTAGGCTGTCTAAAAAATCATTAAGATAAAGTCGTCAAAAGCAGAGTCCCAAACTCCAGACGCAGGGCTAATCTCAGCGTCAAGGCACGAGGGTCCGAACCCGCGCCTCAGCAGCTCAAAGGCGCGAGGGTCCAAACCCGCTTCTCAGCGTAAAGGCGCGAGGGTCTAAACCCGCGTCTCAGCATCAAGGCGCGAGGGTCCAAACCCGCGTCTCAGCAGCTCAAAGGCGCGAGGGTCCAAACCGCGTCTCAGCGTAAAGGCGCGAGGGTCCAAACCCGCGTCTCAGCATCAAGGCGCGAGGGTCCAAACCCGCGTCTCAGCAGCTCAAAGGCGCGAGGGTCCAAACCCGCGTCTCAGCATCAAGGCGCGAGGGTCGAAACCTGCGCCTCGGTTATAACTGCCCTGGTTATGGGGCCGGTCACCGCCCACATAACGGGGAAGTTAACCCCTCATTGTGGAGTGTTTTTAGGGGGCACGTTCACCCCTAAAACCTCTATAAATAGCCTCGCCGCTATGGGGAGACACAGACACACAGTCGGTCGATTAGAGAGGAGAGACAGAGAAAAAGAGTCCAACTTTTCAGCTAGCTTGCTGTGCTCAAGTTAGTCTTTGCCGACAATTTCTTTGAGAGTTTTGGTCGACAGAGCTGTGTTACTCCGTCAACCACCCGAAGGGAAGAGCCCCGGAAGATCTCAATGTTCATCCAGTCAACGGAGAACAAGATTCACTCTCCATCGCCACTTAAAGAACCCAGCACTAAACAAAGGGAGGATTCAAGACTCAACATCCTCCCTCCCTTGTAATCGGAATACTGATCTGTTGTAATCTTCTATCTAATCAAAAGAATTTTGCAATCGAATCCTCCTTTTCCGACGCGTACAAGTGCGTATTGCAATCTTGTTGTATGAGTATTGATCGACAAATAAGTAAGGAATGAAAAGGATGCAATGATGAAGTGCACACAAGATATAACACAAGTTAGAAATAAAGAGCAATATCACAAGTTAGAATTGAAGAGCAATAAAGAGTAGCAAAGAAAATAAATCAATCGCAAACACAAAGGGTTTGTTTCGAGGTTCGAGCCACCGCTCTACGTCCCCGCCTTCACCACCGTGAAGGGTTTCCACTATATCCACTGAGGAACGATTACAAGGTCTACCGAAGACCGGAGTACCAAACTTCACAAATTACAATCCTCTACCGAAGAGGGATCTCACACAAGAAGAACAAGTAACCAAGTGATCAACAAGGGATCACAAAACTTCTCTTTACAACTTCCTTACAGAATGAGGAGGGTTTTTGGCTCAAGAAGTGTAGTGAGAAACAAACTCAGTTGTGAATGAAAATTGCTTGAAAAACAACTGAAAAACAATAGCCAAGAATGCACTAGAGAATTTGAGAGCTTTTGAAACTTTTCTTCCTTTTGAAAACTCGAAAAACTAGGTATATTTCTTGTATTTTGTAAGAGACCAATCCCCACTATTTATAGGGATTAGAGGAGATCAAAATATGATTAGGACTAGGTTATTAGGTCAGAAAATAGCTGCCAAGATTTTAGAATTAGCTGACACAAAAATCCCAACGAATCCCAATACAAAAACTCAGAAAACTAGCCGTTGGCGGCAGGAGACGGCTGTCAGTCGACCGGCCGGTCGACCGGCAGTCCAATTGGCAAAGTAGCCGTTGGACTCGGTCGACTGGTCAGTCAACCGGCAGCTAAAGAAAATTTTCACTTAGAACTGTCGGTCGACCAATCGGTCGACCGACAAGAAACAGAGAGCAATGTGGTTCCAGTCGGTTCCAGTCGGTCGACCGACAGACGTGCACAAAAACATGCACGCCCTTGTCTCAAGGCTCGGTCGACCGGCCCGGTCAACTGGCCAGGCCTGGAATGAACCGGTCGACCGGCCCGGTCGACCGATAGGCCTGAAACAGAATTTTTATAGGATTTTTCTTGAACTTTGGAAAATTTTCAAATTAATTTTGTAAGGAAATATGACTAAGTATCATGCTGAAAAGGTAGGTATACATGTAAACAAGATATAAAATTTATAAAAATTTTAGTCATGTATAAAAATCAAAGCATGAACTTAAATCAAAAGTCAAAAATAAAAACCGTATTTTGGAAAATGTGTGTGTTTGCTTGAGCCAATTTAACACAGCCTCATTCTTTAACAAACTAAGTCTTACATAGGTTCTAGGTGACTACAAAGTCTTCAAGTGGGCTCCTCCATATGTGATCTTGAAAATCTTGTATCTTGAGCCCGAAATGAACCAACTTGAGTCAAAACGATCTTCCTTTAGGGAAGAGCACACCATGAATCCTTAGAACCCTGAAACACACTTAAACACTAAAAATGATTAGTATAAATAGGTATATATGTTTTGTAATCATCAAAACTCAAAAACCGGTTGATTGTAACCTTGGGCCAACAGGAATTACCCTCACGTATATACGCTAAGCATCAGTACAGGCAAGAATCAGAGTACGAAAGCACGTGGTGCATTATTCATTCCAACACATGAGTACAATTACAAAGTTATCACAGGAAGTGACCCAATATTAAATGAATATTACATCACTGATATGCGCAATTGCGAGAATACAAAGAGATATACAAGTATGAATAGTACAAAAGGAGACTCAGAGTCATAACAGGAAAACTCTAGAGCCGAGTAGGGGGCCTGGAAGGATAGGGCTCTGGACGGTCTGCTGGAGATCCACGATTCAGCTGTGCGACTCTGATCAGCAGCTGGGAGAATCCACACGCTCCAAAGCTCTAAAACCTAGACATGAGGATCCAGAGGAGTCAGAACTTCCCGGCGAGTAGTGATGCGAAAGCCAGATGGCGAGCATAGATAAGCAAACACATGGTATAATACGACAAGAACAGGAGACTGATGGAATAGAACAGAAGTGGTAAAACAGGATGTGAGCAGTAATGATCATAAACAGAAATCTGATGTAAAACCGGATAAAAGCAATCATGGCAAAACAAGTGATATAACCAAGTTTGTAGAGCAACATGACAAGTTATTATCTTGGTATTTTATTATTATTACTCGTCCGACCCATATATCTAGGTATGTCTTGATGTACATCTCAACACACTTACATCCATATATAAGTAAGTCGAGGTTGGTTATTGGAAGCTGATGAAGAACTGATAGCACATACTTATAGTAGTTCCCGTCCACCGGGACACAGCCATTGGGGGCCTGAAATCCCCCTAACACTCATCTTCTGGGGGCCTAAAATCCTCCTAACATGAATCGTCAGTTTTAGTGTTCCATTACTGTAAGCAAGGCATCATACCGACATCCATCACTTCCTCCCATTCCCCGTGAAAGCTATCCTTTTTATGGCTTATTAAACATCATTATCGGATTACGGGAATGAGTAGAAACATAACTGGTCATAACAGGAGTACATAACAAGCATAACGAGAGTTCACAACAAGATATCAGATACTACATTCCCGTAACATGATAATCATGAGCAGAGAGTTAATCATAACAGGTATCAAGTTTTATCATGACAATGACAAGTGATCGGGCAGGTGACAGGTAATAAGTCATGTCATAACAAGGAGCAAGTGATAAGAGATAATATAACAGAAGCAGTTATCCAGTGGTAGCATGTTAAGTGATAACACATCAGTTGTTAAGTTATACATAATACAAATACAAGTTGACCCGACGAAGCGGGAAAAACCGAATGGAGGCGAGGACACTCGCCTAAATGCAGAAAATACTGTGAAATCCCTGATCTCTGGAATCCAGGAAACCAACGCGTAAACGCGTTCAATATAATGGAGAGAGAGAGAATGAACCAAGAGGAGAGAGAATGGAGACACGGGAATCGCAGACGCGCGAGTCGTGTTTCCACAGACGCGGGAGTCGCGTTGCGTAGATTTTCACAAACGCGGGGTTCGAGACCCGCGTTTAAGCTACAACATGAGAAGAACGTAGACCCGAGTATGAGCTCTGCATCACGTTGATACATGATTGCGAAGATCGCGTTATACAAATATTAAGAACTCGAAGATCGCGTTAAGGAATTGTTTGGACACGAGGTGAGCTCCGCGTCTAGCAATTTACAGAGAAAGAGAGAGACAGGGAGATGAGAGAGTAAGAGAGATAATAGAAAGAGAGAGAGAGATAGAGAGAGAGAGAGACACAGTGAATGAGGGAGTAAGAGACGCGGGGAAAAATAAAGGGAAGAAAGAAAGAAAGAAAGAAAAAAAGAAGAAGAAAAGAAAGAAGGAAAGGAAAGAAAAGAAAGAAGGAAAGGGAGTGGAAGGCCGGCCATGGCTTGCCGGCAGTCATCGGTGGCAGCCGGAGATGGCCGGAGACCGGAGGTGGCCGGCTAAAGCCCCAAGCCCAAGGCAAGAAGAGGGTGTAATTCTAGTTGAAATGGTGAAAATAGAGTTTTGAAAAAGGGGTTTCTGAGAGCGAAGCTATAGCTCGTTAAAAAGAGCACTCCGAGAGGAGGAAGATGGCGTGGTTGTTGGTAGCCAAGATGGTGTAGGTGGTGGTGGAAATGATGGAGAAGATAATGGTGAAGATGGGTTGTTTTGGTGGAAGAAAGAAGAAGAAGAAGGTGGTGGAGATGGTGTTGTTGTGTTTGAATGGAGGAAGAAATGGAGGAGAGAATGGTGGAGAAGTTGTGGAGATGGTGGTGGAGATGGAGGGAAAGGGTGGCCGCCAAGGATGGAAGCACGGCTCTATTAATGGGCTGCTGTTGGTTCAGTGTGCTGTTGGAGAAGAAGGAAGAAAGAATGAAAGAAGGAAAAAAAAGGGGGGGTGTATATATAAGGGGAGAAATAATTATTACTAGTTTGCCATTGTCATGACTTTCCTTAAATGAGACGTGCGTGTCCATGAAATCAGACCTGCGTCTAGGCCAAAGAGAGCCAGACGCGGAGATGAGAGCCGCGTCCAGTAGAAAATGCGAGAGTCGTGTTAGATAGAAAAGAAAAAAAAGTCATAATGACTTGATTGGAGTTGATCTGAAGTGCATTAAATGCAGAACGGAAATGAATCTCTGCATTAAAGACTAGATCCATATCTGGTGATTCTCGCATCTGAGAAAGGAGAGAGAAATTAGAGGAATATAAATATAATTCTGGATAAATTCCGGTATCTGGGGAAAATACCGAAAACTCCGGAAAAGTCCGAAAAATGAAGTAGTTCGGAAAGCTTTTCAAAAAATATCAAAAATAATAAATATTATTTTAAGATGTTGACGAAATCAGTTTCCGAGATTCAATCCCGTTTTCAAAATAAAAATCATGAAACCTACCGTCGACACTGGGTCGGCCGGATTTTGATAAAATCTGAAAAATCTTAGAAAATGTATGAAAGTAGAAAATATAATTTTAATAAGTAATATGAAAGCAGAATTCAGAAATTTGATTCCAATTGTAAACTAAAATTCCTGAAATTAACCAGTAATACTGGCCGACACCAAATCCAGTAGAATTTTGATAACTTCAGAAAAATCCCAGAAAAAGTATTTAGATAGAAAATGTGAATTTAAGAAGTTATGAGAAAGCCGTTTTAGAAATCCAACTCCGTTTATAATTTAAAAATTCGGGAATCAGTCAGCGGCACTAGTCGACACCGGTTTTGAAGATTTTCATTTAATTCAGAAAATTTCAGAAAATCATGAAAAATTTAGAATATTGAAAAAATGATATTTGAAACTGAAATTGGTCAAATATGACTACCAAAAAGACCAAATTGAGCAATATATTAGGATCGTGTCCTCAGTTCAGACTAGGGCTGACTTCGAGTCCACGAATCCAGATCCACAGCAATACGATCATATAAATAATTCATAATACAAAACAAATACAGGAAGTAAATTAAAAAATACGATCGAGAAATCTGAATACGCAACTAAGTACATATTCTGGGAGCGGGGTGTTACATCCACAAAGAGCTAATTGTTAGCCTCGCCTGAAGTTCTACACAGCCGCGTAAAAGGCTAATTCCTACTTTCGCCTGAAGCTTGGTACAGCTCTGCTGAGAGCTTACTTCTAACTTCGCCTGATGTTTTACACAACTATGTTGAAAGGTAACTTATTCCTTCGCCTGAAGCTTGGCACAACTCCGCTAAAGAGCTAAAATGCTCAGCTTCGCCTCAACTGGCTAGTCTTACTTGAGGAGGCTAGCCTCGCCTCCACTGGCTAGCCTCGTCTGAGGTGGCTAGCCTCACCTTAACTGGCTAGCCTGACATGAGGAGGCTAGCCTCGTCTCCACCAAATTTAAGATAATTGCCCCACTAAGTTAGTGAGGGGATTTAATGAGTAGATACACCCATGATCCCTCATTAAGAGGAGACAATCAACATGATCATAACTCCCTATTGAGCCTATAAATAGTCCATTAGTAGGCTAGGCTCAGGGTCTTGAAGAAATTCAAGTCCAAGAGGGCTTTTTAAAGAGCATAAAGATTCTTTGGTGGCTTCAAAGCTTAACCTAATAAGAGATCTACTCTCTCGCTTCAAAGAATTCAGAGAATTACTTCTCTAATCCTACAAGGATAAATTCAGGGTGCTAATACCCTAAGGTCTTTCTCTCATATAGGAATCTCTGAAACCAGGCGAGAAGGAATTCCAAGCAGTAGCATTCGAAATCGATCGCTCGCATTGTCAACGGAACAAAGTAGTCACTTACTGACCAGACTTCCACCGGCACTTCTCCAGAATCTCAAGGAGAGTTCTTCCTGCAGTTTTTTATTTTTTTGTTCAATTGCTTGTAATCTTGTCCTAAACTTTGTAAGTTTTTCCCAATTGATTTTTAATGAAAAACAAGATGGCGACCCTGCTGGAGAGTATATTCTCTACAACTGAGAATCAAGTGTCGCAATGCGTTGATCAGGCCCTCAGGTCTATTGCTGAGAACTGGTCATTCACTTTGATCAAGAGAGTTTGAACAACTTCTCTCTAGGGGTAGCACAAATCCCTACATGTGCGCGAGCAAGGAAGGTCTGCGTAGTCATAGCCCCTCTGGCTATCCCTTAGATGCAAGTCTCTGTTGAGACAAATAAGGTTCTCTGTGAACCTATCACAACCTCACACGGGGTTAAACAAACTCTGTTTGAGTCTAATACAGTATCAACAGAAACTAACTTATCCTGCGCTAATGTATTAACGTGTGCGTGAGGCTACAAAGGTTCCTTGTGAACTAAAAACAGCCTCTGCCAAGGCTAAGTGGATTACAAAATTTGTAGTCTCATGCGAGGTTAGAGATAGATCTCTTGATTCAGCTTCCTGTGAAGCTAAAATAGTCTCGACTGCAATACTATTTTAGCTCTCCACACTCTAAGCCTCGCCTGTTCCCCGAAGCTACTGCGAGGCTAAAGCTAAAGCATCATTTGGTGCTGGAAGCGAGGTTACTGCAACTTCGTTCAAGTCAAGAGCACTGTTGGGCAGTGCTAGACTTCCGCTAGCGGTAGATCCAAAGCAATGTTTGCTCAAATAGCTTCACCATGCGAAACTAATTCAGCTCTTTGTAGAGTTCAGCCTAGCATATCACGCGAGGTTAAGGCCAAAGCACCTCTGTGTGCTAATAGCATTGTTGATTCAGCGTCGCTCCTACTGACAACACTAAGTGCTAAAAAAGTTGTTATCCATGAGATTAGAACTAAAGCACTAAGTGCTAAAGATCTTAGCTGCGAGGCTAAATGAAACATCACTGAGTGCTAATAGCGAGGCTATTTCAGCTTCGCTCAAAGGAAGAACTCTGCGCAGTAGAGCTAAGCTCACCTTATAAGATAGCTAAAACAGTAGTTTCGCCTTGTGAAGCTTCTCTTTCAGGTGAAGCTATCCTAGCTTCGCCTATAGCCAGAAAGAAAACCTTCAAGGCTAAGCCTAAGGCTTCTCAGCCTAAAGGAGCTAACTTCCAGTCTCCTCGAGTCTCGTGTTGGATTAGTTGGGTGCAGTTAACACAAAGTTGAGAAACTATCTGAGCAATAAGTGAAAACTCCACTTGGAGGAACATGTTCACATTTTACCGTCCCAGTGTTGACAAGTAGGGTGTCAACTTGTGACGATCCACTCCGTCCATTATTGTTTGGGGACAATTCCCACAATTTCTCCACCAAGCCAGCAATCAGTATTCAACTGATTGTTAGTCCAAACTTCTGAGAAGCCCAAGTCTCGAAAGAAGAAGACAGTGAATGTGCCTCACCTCGCAGCTGCTTTTGTCAATATGATAAGCAGAGAAGAGATTTCATATGACTCAAAGAAGGAGACAGGGGTTCGCACTCCCTCATTTAATTCTCTAGGTTCTGGCTATGCCCCGGCTTAGGTTGGTCCTGGTTGAACCAGAGAGTGCCTTCCAAGGCACTCGCTCTAGGGTAACAATACCCTACAACTAAGGACAACCCTCCTCTTCAAACGGGGGTAGTGATGTCACCTGAACCATTGAGAAGCCTATTTCAATGGTCTAATGATGAAGAAGAAGCTAGTGGCTACGCCTCCTCAGCCACTGTCAGCTCTGGTAGGCAGGTCGTATTAGTAAATATGGCTGATAACAACAATGATGATGCTTTTCTTCGTCGCATGGAGGCACAAGAGCATACTTTCAAGACCTAGCAAGAACCCTGGATAACATTTAGTGCATGTTGACTTCTCTTGGCCAACCCGGAACAATGATGACACAACCAGTATAAATTATGATGAAGAGGAGAACAACAACAATGAACCTCCTAAGACTGAGGAGTCGAAGGAAAGCTCCTCAATCAATGTCGAGGTTATCAAAGGCATCCAAGCTTAGGATGCATCCCTGACCCAAAGGGATGAACTGAAGAAAGTAGGGGCAATCCGTTCTTACCCCTTAGAATGGGATTCAGTCTCATATCCGCCAAACTTTAAGCCACCAACATTGTACTCGTATGATGGCAAGAGCTCACCAAATCAGCACATTTACTACTTTCAATCGCAAACCGGTATATAGTAGGTAATGATGCTCTCATGACCAGACTGTTCATTGGCACCCTCAAGAGGGTAGCCTTTGATCGGTTTAGGAGTCTTCCCGCAAACTCCATCAAAACATGGCTCGACCTGAAAACTCGATCCTCTCCCGATTTTACGAAGATGATACCGAGGTGACCATGGATAAACTCCTCTCGACTGTCTAGAGAAAGAAGGAGAATTTATACGAGATTACATAGAGAGGTTCCGCAACCTTTCTCTTATGTGCCCTGCAGACATGTCTTTGCCTATGTTGCTTCAGATATGTAGGCATAACTTCCTCGACAAAGTAAAAGTTCGCATGAGAGCCGTCAAAGCCCACACTTGGCAGGAGGTTGTTGAACAAGCCGAGATAGCTGAGAAATCAACTAAAAAGTTTGAGACCCCAAAAAGCAGGTAGGAAATCAATAACAAAAGTCATGACATGGCTGAATCTTCCGATACATCAGCATTGAAAGTATATGGAGGAACTCGATCTAAGAAGGGTAACTCTAACAGAATAACAAAGTATCAGAGACAATACTCCTTTAAGGATGAGCATGTGGTGATAATCTTTCACTTGCTCAACAAGCGCAACAAGCTCAAGTTGCCAGAGGCTAGACGCCCAGACGAAGTGGGACGAACGAATGACCCCAACTATTATCTTTTCCGTAGGATGGTTCATCATCCTACTTGCAGGTGCAATGTCATTAATAACAAAATCCAAGCACTGATTGAAGCGGGTGTTTTGCTCTGAAGTCAGAACATAAAAAGGCTACTGCCTAACCCCTATCCTAAAAGGGAGTATGGAGGTAGTCAACTCTACTTCCAAAAGCCATGGGTCATCCCATCAGCGGTTAAAGCAATGGGACTCAAGCTAGTCCAAAGCTAAAGGCAAGTCTTGCAATGTCTCTCATAGCAGATGACACCGCACCAACAACTCCTCTCAGCAACACTAAAGAGGAGACAACTGTCTCAGCCTCTATTTGATAGCCTACAAGCACTAGGTCTGGCAAATAATACTTGCGACAGTACAATCAGACCCCGACGAGGCAAAATAGCCAATGAAGTCAAAACACGCAGGGGATTGGAATGTGTCATTCCACCGACCAAATGGGGACAACCTTTTATAGTAGAGACAGTCTACTCGAGTAGAGCTTATCGCCTAGCGAATCTAAACGGTGACACGCTCCTGATGCCAATCAATGACAAGTGCTATCCATGATCATGTTAACGCTACACTTCTGATCATCAAGTTGGACTCATCTGACTGTTTCATCTCCTCAAGGAGTCTTTTTCCCCAGGTGGAATCAATTTCAACCATCTCTACATTCTTCTTTTGGCAAATCAGTTTGGCTTCATGGAATCTTGAATGAGCTAAATTCATCGAAGAAGGTTCGTGATGCATCCTTCCTCGACCTTTCTAGTATTTCCATATTCATGTTCAGATTCGATAATCAGCTGTGACTAGAGTTTTAATTATAATGAACAAAAGCGAAACTCTATGAGGAATCTCGACTTACTCGATATATTCTTTGTTAAGTTTGTACTTCATATCTAGATACGAAGATCAGTTAAGAACCAGAGTCTTGATGAGCAAAAGGTGACGCTCCACGAGGAATGTTGATTTCCCGACAAATTCTCCATGAAGTTTAGACTTAACTCTTTAATCGCTAGCAAAATTTTAGATGTCACCAGTGGAATACAGAAATGTTCGATTCATGTGACACGATCCGAAGCCTTCGGTGAATAAGACTATAGGAAAACATTGGCTTCTAAGCCCAATATAAAGTTTTTGACAACTCATCATGCTTAGGGAATAGCATGGCTAGCCCAACTCAAACGGTAGTTGGTAAAGGCATACCAAACTCATTGATAGCTTAGGATTTGCTAAAAATCCTAAGGGCTTGATCCACTTTTCCCACCAAAGTACCCTACTAATTCTCGTCCTGGAATGGTAGGACCGCATAAGGTTGTATTCATTTTCTCAATAAGATGAATCACAGATTAAAACTGTCATGCTTAAAGCTCACGCCTCTGACAGTAAAATCTTTTGAATATCCGTAGCGGGTCCTGCTAATATCTCCAGCAGATCAAACTCCACTTGCCATTCTCTTCAATAGAATGATAGATCCACTCAAATTGTTGTGTGTTCAAATACCTCAACAGTAAATGAATCCTTGTCAAGTTAACATCGCACCTCTGACAAGTTACTTTTACAAATCCCAAGTGGAGAAGTTGTCACAATCACTTTGGATAAAATCTCCTTTTAATTCCCCAGTAAGAAATTTGATTGTTACGTTAATGTTTACCTCTGACAACTTTTTAGGGAACAATCATCTTCTTATCACATCCCTATAGAGTTCTTTATGTCATGTTAATAATTATCTCTGACATCTTAGAGAGCGTTAAACTCTCTATAATCTCTCATGGGATTCATTTTCTAATTCCCCAATGAGTTTCTATTAAATTCCCTTTAGATTTATTATTACCCTTTTCAGTCCCCAGTAGACTCTTCGGTTGTCATGTTAACATTATACCTCTGATAATTTCTTCCAAAAAATTCTCCAAAGAAGCACTAATTTCCCCACAGAGTTTATGATCAAGTCATATTCCTCCCAGCGGAATTATTTTTTGCTGTCATATCCAGTCCGCCATCTCTGAACAACAAGGGCTCTGAACTCAGTCGGTCATATCCAGTCAATCATCTCTGAACTGACAGGTACCCGAATCTCTTCTCTCAGTCCAGTGGGGACTATTCTTCTTATCGTTATGTCCAGTTCGTCACCTCTGAATGGTAGAATTTTGAGCTTGGTGGCTCTCAATCGGTTATGTCCAGTTTATCACCTTTGAACCAACAGATAACCAAGCCTCATCTTCCATTCAGTAGGGACTTCTCTTTTTACCGTCATGTCCTGTTTATCACCTCTGAACGATAATTTTCTGAGCTTGGTGGCTTCTCATTGGTCATGTCCAGTCAATCACCTCTGAACTGATAGATAACCAAGTCTCATCCTCCAGTCTAGTGTGGACTTCTCTTTTGTTGTCATGTCCAGTTCATCACCCCTAAACGATAAAATTTCGAGTCTGGTAATTCTAACCAATTACGTTCAGTTCGTCACCTCTGAACTGATGGATTCCAGATCTCACTCTTACAGTCCCCAGTTGACTAGCTGTCAAGTTAGCACTATAATCTCTGAACAACAGATTGTAAGCCTGGTGTCTTTTAGTTGGTGATTTCAAATTACCTCTGAACTGACGGTACATAAATCCAATTCACCCCTGCAGTCCCCAGTGGGCTAGCTGCTAAGTTAATACGATTACTTACTGGCAGCGGATTCAGAGTTTAGTGTGTCATAGTCTATCATATCCAGTTCATCACCTTTGAATAGACGGACCCTTAAAATTGAGTTCACCTTTTCGTTTACGGTTTGCTTACTTTGTTACCTCTGAATAGTAAACATTCCCAGTTTGGTAATTTCTAATCGATTTTGTCTTGTTCATCACCTCTGAACCGATGAATATCCAATCTCACCCTTCTTTGTCGATATGTCCAGTTCATCACCTCTGAACGACAAGGCTTCATGTCTGGTGATCCTAATCAGTTACGTCTAGTTCGTCAACTCTGAACTGACAGATACCCAGATCTAACTTTTCAGTCCGGTAGGGACTCTTCTCGCTATTATGTCTAGTTTATCACCTCTAAACAATGAACTCTCTTTTTAGCAATTCCTAATCTGTTATGTCCACATTACCTCTGAACAGACAGCTTCTTAGAGTTGCTCTCTTTGTGTCCCCAGTGAATTCTTATACTCAGACTGATTTTATCATGTTTCTAATCTCCTGAATAATTTTGAGTCACAGTTCTAATTCCTTTGGAAAATTCTACTTGGTGAATACTTACCCTTTGAACACCCGAGGCAATTCAAAGTATTTCAACAATTCAATGTATTTCAAAATCTGAACCAAGTCATTACAGATTTATGAAAACTTGGAAGGGATTTTGTTGACACTCCAAAAAGACAAACTCTCAGACAACTCTTCAACCTGTCTGAATGATGTCTAACTTGTTAACATTTACAAAAGACAAGTCGCAGACAAGCTGACAAGCAGTTTCTGACCATTTTCAAGGGACAAAGCAGCAACTTGGACCCTACTGATCTAGTGAAGCAGACAGTAGGCCAAATATTGCCTTTGAAGAGACCTAGGCAAGCCTATGATGCTAAGTTAGCTCAATACTTAGCCTCGCATGAGCTCAAGCAGCTAGCCTCGCGTGAGAGGCTAAGTTTGTCTAACTTTCACCTTGAAGCCCTTCATAGCTCCGCAGAGAGCTAACTGCTAGCTTCACCTAAAACTCTACACAGCCGGGCAGAAGGCTAACTCCTAACTTCGCCTGAACCTTAGCACAGCTCTGCTGAGAGATTGCTTCTAGCTTCATCTGAAGCTTTACATGGCTCCGTTGAAAGCTAACTTCTACGTTCGCCCTGAAGCTTGGTATAATTCCATAGAAAGGTTAAAATGCCTAACTTCGCCTCAACTGGCTAGCCTTGCCTGAGGAAGCTAGCCTGCCTCAACTGGGTAGCCTCGCCTGA